>JARHVA010001721.1:2627500-3156618 GCA_037957365.1 Torreya grandis | reverse complement strand
TTTATCGAACAAAAATACAACTCAAAATCACAATTACTCAAATCCATCTCAAATCATATAAAATAAATTTAAAAATTAGAAATTATATTTATGGACTGCTAGAAATGATAAAGAGTATCTATACTAAGAATGACAAGTCTAGAAAAGATAAAGATTATCTATACTAAGAATGAGCATAAATCAATTTCCAACAACATGATGATAACATGCAATAAAATTTGGTTTAAATTGAAAAATATTAAATCAATGATGATAAGACCATTGAGATGACATACATATAAGACCATAAAGGTGCCCTGAAGAAATGTTGGTCAATTCTATTAAAACTCTAGCTGCAAATAAACCATAAATCCTATCTAATAAATTATTTTACATATAAATTACAAACAAAAAGATAGCAAATAAGCATAAAAATAAATATAATTGGTGAATACTTGAAAAATACCAAGAAGATGATCATTCAAAGCCCACTTAGTGCCACCTTAGTGTCATTATCTAAACTACTCACCACACTGGAGACTAAAGACATAAAATTAGTATTACATTGATTAAAACTGCTTAAAAATGAATCAATATGAATATAATCAAAATTGTTGCAATCACATTTTTTATAATTTCGCTCTAATTTTCCCTAAATAATATAAACACTAAAAAAAAATCTATAATGTTTTAGAATTTTCATCCTTTTTTAGATTTTTAACAAAAAATTAAAAATATTTTATAATCAATTTTTTCTAATTTGTAGGTTTCATTGTTAAAAGTATGAATTTTTTTTCAATTAATATAACTAAAGCCAACTACACAAAAAATATGATATATGGAATCATAATCATGTGTGTGTTATTCCTTTATTTTGTTGTACTAATATAATTGAATTTCAATGCCTTCTAGTTTTAATCTAAAAGATCAATAACATTATAGTAGTCAAAAACTTTATTGTCATCATCATTTATTATTATTTGAACCCTTGCAATGAACCAAGTCCTGTGAGAAACACCATGCTTTGAATTTATAGGATTTTTTTATTGTGTTATACTCTAGGTATAGAAACCCCTCTTGAAAAACACAACATAATTTGATCCAATCAAAAAAACTAGTTTAAACATATTTTGTTGGAACCCTCACATATTGTTGGAAGCAGACCCTACTTCTCACTTTGGTCATCCTATATTTGGAAAACATCAAATTACCATTAAATTAATTTACTAAACAATATCTATAAATATCCATACATTCAATATCTACCACTTGTTTGATGGTTTTTAATTGACATTCCTAGTAAATAAATTTAAAATATCATCTAACTTATACCTCCACTCACTCTCCCATTTTTTCCCAATTTTACAATTCATTAACATCAAGTACCTTCGAAGGTGAAGGTTGGAATATATAATTACAAGGATTTGAGAGAGATCCAACTAATTCATCTTTATATTAATCCATAACTTGAAATTTTAAATAATTTTAATCCTCTAGCCATGGTTTAACCCATTAGAATCTTCTATGTGTTTTGTTGGTTGCATGTCAAGACTTGATAATATGTCTTCTACATCATCCAATCATTTATTTAGGTCTTATAAAATTTTATCATATGTATATATTGATTTGTATTAGGAAAAAAATCTATATTCCCTATTATATTATGATTTAATTTATTCCAAATACTCTTTTATTTTTATGAGATTTATTTAAAAGAAGACCTTATGGACTTACATATTGTTTGAGAAATCTATTTAGTATTCCAACTGATTTAACTTTTTAGGGTTATGGAGTTGATGCCCTAGGTTGTTAAAGGGTCTGAGATAGTAAATTAGGGTATAAATATGCAATAAATAAAACAAATGTTTTGTAACAAAATTTACCTAGTTTGAACTTTATAAAAATAGAAATAAATAATGTAAATAAGTACTTAGCTAGAAATTGATTGAGATAAAAGATCTAGAGGATATAAACTAGGATAAAAGGTGATCTAAGTGTCACATATAATATCTAGGTGTCATAATCATTCTTGGACAATAACACCCTAATTGGATAGTAATACCAATATCACTAGTGCCCTTATTTTGGTGCCAGTGTCCTCTGTCTAGAATTGTTTTGAGCTTTTGGGTACACCTATGTTTGAGTTTGCCAAGCCTATTCCTATGTGCACGAGTTTTGATTCCCTATAGATGACCTATTTTTATTGATTTTGTATGTAAACCATAAACCTTCATGTTTTTAGTGTATTTGGTTTGTACAAGTAGCAAAGTGTGATTTTATTAGTGTAGGATGGATACCCTCAACATCTTGCTATGATAAGATTTGCTTACATACTAATACTCTGAGGAAGGATCAAGTTTGATGTAGTTATCCTCACCTAAATGTTAGTGAGTGATTTGATACCACTTTGTTAGGAATCTAGGAAGCACAACTGATTACCATATACAAGCAACTAACACGGAATTAAACCAGAAGCAATAAGTAACTAGAAATCAGAAACAACATAGAATATGAGAGACAATACCCAATTGTATTAATACTCTTCCAAAAGGAAATACAACAAAGAAGATGCCACAGTCTTCTTCCTTACAATCCTCTAGGGCTCCCACACCTCTAGGGCATAAACAATAAATCTCTTTAAGAACTCACTCTCTCAATTATGGTCCCAACAATCAACTCAAACACAGAGTTGTTGTTCACCTCCACCAGCCAGTAACAATGCTGCCAGTCCACCAGTCAATAACAATACTACCAATACCAAGTACTCCATGTACTCCAAGTAGATCTCCCTAATCTTGCAACAACCTACAAATCAATGACCTTAATTACCATGTAGATCTTCTCCCTAATCTTGCACAACCTACAGATCAACCTGATCTTACAATTGGAAGGATCTCTTCCTTGTCCTTCAAACCAGCACCCCTGTGAATCTTCTACCAGACCTTGCTCTCCCATAGATCTACCTGATCATACACACTTTGCACTATGGCACTATGAGGAGCCAAACTTGCTCTCTCTATCTAGCACCTTGGGAATCCCTGCTTTGATCCCTCACCCTTTACAATACAGCCCATGAGTCTATTATATAGATCCCATGCAAACAATAATTAGACATCTAATTACAATAATTAGATCCACAAATCCAAGACTAAAATTAGCCTTTTACATGCAAACAACTAGTTCATCAAACTAATTGTTTGTCAACAAGTAGTTTTGGAACCGCACAAGTGACCGACGTTAGTCCCTGTCTGGCTAGAGATGATCGACGTCTGCTGATACCTGACTGATGTCAGTTGCTTTGCTCACTAGATATGACCAATGTCGGTTGATCAAACTGACGTCGATTGATCTACAACTCAACAACCTCACAGCAACCTCCTCCATGTTTGCATCAGTGAAGCTTTTAGCTCCACAACCTAATAATCTCCCACTTGGAGATAAACAACTACACTGTACATGTACCTACACACTGTCTAATTTATTTCCTGGCTTGTATTCCTCTTCAAGCTTAATCTTGAAGACCAACCACCACACATCCTATGGTGTAACTCCTATCATCCAAGTAACCTACCATATCCAAAGTGCCTGACCCTGCATAGCATGTTAACCTACTGCTAGTCCCTCTCAGATACCTGAGAATCCACTGAACCACTTTCCAGTGCTTCCTTCTTAGATTGGCCACAAACCTACTAACAACTCCCACTGCTAGGGAAATATCAGGGAGTACACATGTGCTCAACCTCATCATGTGATTGGGGACCCTATTCTATGAACTATCCATCCATAGGTGCACTTGTCATTCTGCATCCTGCACTACCTTCACACAATCATCCTGAGACAACATCAACCTGTGATCTTCCCTGTCTCTAGGAATACTCATGCCAAAGAATTTTACTGCTCCCAAATTCTTCATGACATACCACTGAACTAACTTTACCTTTAGTTTAACAACTCCCTGCATGTGTGAACCTGCAACAAGCATACACACAACATACAGTAACTAGATAATGTTGCAATCATCATCCACCCTGGTAAAGTAAACACAATGGTTACAATGACATTGACTAAAGCCATGCTTTGTCATACACCTGTCAAACTTGTACCACTATCCTACAACTTTCTTAAGACCATATACCCTAGCCTTCCATCTCACATGTCTATTCTCTCTCTTCTTTAACCCGGCTGGAAACTCTACCAAATCTACCATTTGGTTCTCTTCCAAAGAATTCATGCCATGCTCCCACTATTTCTTGGATCCTACCTGCTTTGCTTCTTTAAAACTTCTTAGTTCTTGACCATTAGTGAGCAATAAGTAGTGTAAAGAAGGGGAATAATGAATTTGAGGCTTACTTACACTTTTAGTCCTCCACATGGGCATTTGAGACCCCTTGATAGCTTGCTGTCTACCTAAAATCTATTTCGTCAGTGACCGATGTCGGTCACCTCCCAATTTGCACTCGACTAATGTCAGTTCCCTGCAACTGACTTGACTGCCAACGTCAGTTCTCTGACCGACGCCAGTGTCTACCCAACTGACATCAGTGTCCACCCACCTGACATTACCAACTTTGCCTATCTATATATGATCAATGTCGGTACTTGTTTGATCGATGTCAGTTCCTCTTGACCGATGTCGGTAACTATGTTTTCCTATGAGTGATGAATTTTTACCCATGAGCTTACTTTGAATCAAAACCCTATCCAAACTGCCCTGCTTAGAAGTATCCAGCCCCATTCGTTGATCTCTATCCATCATCTTCTCCATGAATACCAAGGCTTTCCAGTTCTTAAGTTTGTCAAATACATTAGACTTTCTTTTCCTACAATAAATCCAATCCTTTCTTGTAGCATCCCACTGTTCACAAAAATCTCAGTCTATGCTCTCCAAAGTTGAACTCTTACCATTTGACTTAAGAACATCCATTCCCTTCTCACTTATGTGACCAAGCCTACAAAGCCACATCTTTGCAACAAAAGTGGAATCAGTAATACAAGTAGGTAGATAAAGAGTACCTACTTTCTTACCACATGCTAATTCAAGTGCATCCACTGTGAGAGTCCCTGTGCATCTCTCATCACCCAACTTTCCTATAGAAATTAGCTGCATCTTCAGGACTGAGACCTGCATGACCTCCTTCAACACTCATGTGTTGGCCGTCTACAATTTCAGCTGCACTTCCCCTTTGCCAATAATTTGACAAGACTCACCAACCCCTAAATAAATCTTTCCAAAGTCTTCATGGACCTTAACATAGAAAAATGCTCTATTTGGGGCTGCATGGAAAGAGGCAACAAAATCTATAAACCAAGATTCTACTTTATCCAAGGAACATATAAGAGCAACCAGTGCAACAATCCATGTAACAATACCTACTTCTTTATTTCCTTCATGCTGATCTGCTACCAACCAACAATCTTTCTTTACTTGCTCTTTCTTTCCATAACACCATAATTGACTATTCTTGCTTTTGAATTCCTCCATACTTTCTTTTGCCATTGCTATACTCCCACTCAATCAGAAACCCCTGAGAGTGACCTGTAATCAAACACAAACCTGCTCCCTGCAACCTTAGCTCTGATACCACTTTGTTAGGAATCTAGGAAGCACAACTGATTACCATATACAAGCAACTAAACACAAAATTAAACCAGAAGCAATAAGTAACTAGAAATCAAAAACAACACAGAATATGAGAGACAATACCCAATTGTATTAATACTCTTCCAGAAGGAAATACAACAAAGAAGATGCCACAATCTTCTTCCTTACACTCCTCTAGGGCTCCCACACCTTTAGGTCATAAATAGTAAATCTCTTCAAGAGCTCACTCTCTCAATTATGGTCCCAACAATCAACTCAAACATAGAGTTTTTGTTCACCTCCACCAGCCAGTAACAATACTGCCAGTCCACCAGTCGGTAACAATACTGCCAGTACTAAGTACTCCATGTACTCCAAGTAGATCTCCTTGATCTTGTAACAACCTAAAAATCAATGACCTTACTTACCATGTAGATCATCTCTCTGATCTTGCACAACCTGTAGATCAACCTGATCTTACAATTAGAAGGATCTCTTCTTTGTCCTTCAAACTAGCACCCCTATGGATCTTCTACCAGACCTTGATCTCCCATAGATCTACTTGATCATACACACTTGGCACTATGGTACTATGAGGATCCAAACTTGCTCTCTCTATCTAGCACCCTGGGAATCCTTGCTTTGATTCCTCACCCTTTACAATACAACCCATGAGTCTATTATATAGATCCCATGTAAACAATAATTAGACATCTAATTATAATAATTAGATCCACAACTCCAAGACTAAAATTAGCCTTTTACATGCAAACAACTGGTTCTTCAAACTAAATATTTGTCAATAAGCAGTTCTGGAACCGCACAGGCGATCAACATCAGTCTCTGTCTGGCTGGAGATGACTGACGTCAGCCGATACCTGACTGATATTGGTTGCTCTACTCACTGGATATGACCAACATCAGTTGATCAGACTGACGTTAGTTGATTTTCAACTCAAAAACCTCTCAACAACGTCATCCATGTTTGCATCAGTGAAGCTTTTAGCTCCACAACCTAACATGCTTACATACTAATACTCTGAGGAAGGATCAAGTTTGATGTAGTTATCCTCACCTAAATGTTAGTGAGTTATTTGAGTGTGATTGTGACTCGAAATATAAGTAATTTGAGCTTAGGAATTCTATAGATGGTTGTATGTAGAAGTAAGACATAATAGGGATTGATAACTTTGATTGTGCATAACTTATTCTGAGTTTGCTTGTGTAATTTTCATCTAATTTCCATCTAGCAGATAAAGGGCTAAAAGTCATGTATATATATTATTTTATTTCTTGTGTGGGTTTCAAAAAATGTCTAAGCCAACCTTAGGTGGTTTTTGATTTAAAAAGATATTCATTAGTAATAAAAGTCAAGAAACTAATAATAGTGCCCAAACTAGGACACTAGTGCCATTGGCACTACTGTCCCAATTATGGTGTTAGTATCTAGGTGACAAAACCTAAGGCACTAGGGGCCAAGATGCTAAAGTTAAGGTTTGGGACTACTTTATGGATGTTTAGGGACACATGTAGCACACATGAAGGGTAGACAAGTGTCTAAATAGGCCCTAAGATAGGTTTAGGGCTAATCTAGGGATGGGTGGTCTCAAGTAACACTCTTAGCACTTAAGTGTCATTTTTAGATGATTACATTTCCCCCCTTTATTATATAAATGCAACAAAGTGAAATGACTAGGATAAAGGAAAAAAATCATACCTAGACTTACCTAAGACGTGAAGCTCGTGAATCTAGATTTGAGTACGTGAAGCATGCTCCATTGCATATCCTAAAAATGAAACATGCATATATATGTCCTTAAGATATATTAAAAACAAAAGAGAAAACTAAGTAAATAGATAAGAGAGAGGAAAGGAATAAATATACCTCATTGGGTACATAAACTAGTGTATAAACTTGATGATAACCTATGTGTGTGCATGTAGATAGTGTTCAATCAGTGAATAACTTGGACTATGATGAAGGATTACTCAATCCCCATGTGTGGGTGGCTCAAGAACTCAATCTAATTTTGACTCCATCATTGCCCACCCCTAGTTGGTGATCATGACCTATGAATAGCTTGGATTGGAATAATGGTGTGTCCAACCCTCTCATGTAGGTGGATCAAGAACTTAAGTAGATTATGAATCCATCATTACCTACCGATGTGTAGTAGACACATATAAAACTTAAACTATGTGATGTAACTAAATATGTGTAGCTATAATTGAAACTATATATGTTGGCTCTACAACCACTAAAGAACTTTGGAATGTAAAATGGCTTTGGGCCACTTGGGAATATTAGGTGGCTCCAGGCCACTCAATAATGCCAACCATTATAGATGGAGTAAGGCTAAAATATGGTGTGTAACTTGGAACATGGTGTTTGGTGTGTACAAAATAGAGAATGACACATAGTTTGTCATTCTATTTGATCAACTGGTGCATAAGTGAGGATATAAAAATAATGTGCCATGCACATGCCCATAAATTTGATATTTGAGTATATGGATTCTAGATTGAGTTGTAATTATCTATATCTAAGTATGTAAAATTGAAACATGAATGATCATGTCATGCACGATGCCCCTAATATGAGCAAATTGATATGAATATGTGCTAGATTGAGAAAAAATTGGTAATTTGTAACTAAACTTATGCAAACCTAAATTATACTTGTTATACTTTTCTAGTCATTCTAGAATTTCTTAAAACAGAGGTTACTAGACAATAACACCATATCTTGGATAGTAGCACTGGTGGTGCTAGTGTCACAATTTGGGCACTAATGTCTAACTATTTTGATATTAGTGCAACTAAAACTAGTCTCTATGTCACTATTTCCCACTGTGTTTTCTTGAAACTAATTTATGTATTATGTGCTTGTGTATTGAAAACTATACTATGAGTGCATTTAGATAGACTAATCTCTGTGACAAACCTCTATGAATTCCTCCTCTTTTGAGTGGAGTTGTTGAACATGTGTAAGATATATCCTTAAAATAAAAAGCTCTGCAAGATGTGTGTTAGCTAGAGCATATATGATATCTACACAATAAACCAATATAATGCACATGACATTGGAATGTAAGATAATATGAGCATAAGTTTGTAGTGTATGATGTATGTTAGATCTAACATTCATAAGGCTATCAGGATATATATAATAGTGTATACAAACAATAAATATGAGTAATAACTAAGTAGCTACTTAGGGGGATGGGGCATGATGTCCATCATGGTACCCAAGTAGGAAGGGGATATACATGAGGTCCCTCATGGCATCTAAAATTGGAGTGTGTAAAAACCAAGAGACAAGTGTCACAAACATGAGTTATATAAGAAAGCATACATACACCACACATGAGGCTTACAAAGTAGGCCAAGGGGCCACAATATAAGGTACATGGGCACATGTCACTAAATTTGAGAAAGCAAGACATACAAGGACATGTTCAAATGTCCACATACACAAACAACAAGCAAGTTGGCTTAGAGCCACATGAAAGGACATGTTTAAATGTCCATATACATAATCAAGAAGGCACATATAAGGACATAGGCACATTCTAAAGAATATATATAATGAAAAGAAGTGGCATAGAGCCATAGTGAAATGACATATTGAAATACCCTTGAATAGATATAGAAGCATAGAGACACAATCAAGTATAAACTAGGAAATCTAGAAATGAAAGTATGCATGAACATGCAGTACAAATATGTGATCAATATAAAGATATAACAATGCTAAATTTGTGATGATCAATATAAAGATATAACAATGATAAATTTGTGATGATCAATATAAAGATATAACAATGCTAAATTTTTGATGTAGAGTTTAGAAATATGTAACCTGACAATCAAAACTGTGTATAAGGATGCCCCCAAATGTGTGAATGTATCAAATGAAGAACCCATGTATCTATGTATATTCCCCCAGTGGGTAGATAGCAGTAAATTTGGATTTGTGTAGTAGACCTAGGTCCTATAAGTATTTGTGAACACTCAATAATAAAAAGTGAAGCATGTATGTATGATAAAAACTAACTATACTAAGATAGCTAGCATATGTATTACTTGGAAAGTATAATAAGTGTAAACATGGCAATGCATACAAGCTATAATTTTTATTTTCTAAGTAAATATTTGAATGTTTTTGTGTTTTGGCATATTATATTGTTTTTGTATTTTATAGATATAAGCTATGTATAAGCAACATGAAAATGAAACTATATATAAGGAGCGATAAATAAGGAACTTATGTACAATAAGGGAGGAACATACTAACCAATGAGTCTCATACGAGACTCAATATCAATGTGACCTGTGTCAAAAATAAAAATGGTAACCTCTCATGCATTGTGATTAATATGCTATAGTTGAATCAAGTTACAATATGAATGTGAGTATTGTTCATTTTCAGCATCATAATAATCATAATAACCTAAAATGATAGTGTTGACTTCTATTGTATCTAGATGAGCATAGGGAATTGAATCATACTATGGAGTTGAACTTTCTAAATTTTGCTTTACAATATTTCTTGTGACTGTGCCCTTTGAAACTGTGCTTATTATAAGCATATGGTGCTTTGGAGGTTCTTTTGATAAAAAGCCTCTTTTGAGAATACTTGTTGGCTTAGCATGATTTTGACTTTACAAATTAAGTTATTGATCTTTTTATAACATTTCCTATTTATCTAGATATTTTACCTTGATAAAATATATCTATGAATGATTTTCCTTAGGATGTTTCATAAATCCCAATCCTTGTTGACCAACATTATCAACTACTAGAATAGGAGTAATGATGTCTTGGGCATGTTTTCTCAACCCTTGACCTTGACAATCAAACTATTTTAGATACTTTTGACCAAACACATACTAATTCTAAAGTGGGACCTCATTGTGGAGAGGTATATATATATATTTTAATTATTTTACCTATGCTTGTACTATTTCTTGCTCTATTTTTGATTTGTGAACCTTTTGTTGTTATGAGTTATGATTTGCTATACACTTTTATACTATTTATAAATTTGACCCTTTTTGAATATGTTCTTGTATCACTATGGATTGCTTAACTTATTTATCTTATGTAGGTTCCTCATTAGCAATGATGTGTTGTATATGCTTTCTTAATGCCAAACATGAATTTATGTGATGACCATGCATTCTATGGTATGCACAATAATATCTAGATCTTTTTATTGGATGTAGGGGAGGTAAGTTGATCAAATTAGATTTAGTTTTAACTATTTAGGACTTAGTAATGTAAATCTTAAGTTATTAAAAGGTTGAGTATAGTAATAAATTAAAATAAATACAAAAATAGTTAATTTGACAAATTCTTCCCAAAATAGTAAAGATGATGAGAAAATGTACTTATCTAGAAGAAACTAGGTGTTTCTATGACTCAAGAGGCTGGAACAGGCTTGGAGATCAACCAAACATCTTTTGTCCTATTATTTTAGTTGAAAATGAGCTTTGGAAAATAGTGCCTTTATGAGCATAGTAGCACCAATGGCATTAGTGTCTAATTATGGCACTAGTGTCCTTCTTAAAAGAGCTACCTAAATCTTTTAGAGACGCTGTAAGAGAAATTAAAGGACTTATAGGTGATTCCATGACTTCTTGAAGTTTGTTTGTGTCACTATTTTGAATTAATCTATTTCAAAACCCTACTAAACACTTGCACACATGAAATAACAACATGATCAAATGTAAAAGAAAGGGGAAAATTGGGTTATGAGATATTATGATCATGCGAGATAAAACCCTAGTTATCTTGATAACTGCATATAATAAGCCTAATGCTAGGGGTCTCAAATCTCATTTAGTTCTCCTTTAGGGAACATGCATAATAAATGTGCATGATATGCTAAAATTAATTTCACTTAGACCATACTTTGATCAAACATGAAAGTTTAGATGTTATGAATGAGTAATATGCAGTGTGCTTAGCTATACTATTGACTGATTTTATGTAATTATTTGCCAAGATAGTAAGTGTTAGATGTAAAATGACTTGTGTGGCTCTTTATATATAAGTAAATTTGATTTGAATGTAAACCCTTGTTCGATGGGTGACAAGATGCAAAAGAGGGATAAAATCATAAGAAAAGGCTCAAGAGAGGGTTAAAACTCAAAACACAAAAGAAAATGACTGTTGGACACTAACACTAAAGGGTGGACACTAGCACCACTGGCACTAATATTCAAATAAGGGTGCTAGTGTCCTGAGGTCCAAAAATAGAGTAAATGCTGGGAATAATAGGCTAGGGTCCCCTGTGATTGGGAAGGGATGACTTAGACCATTTGGAGTGAAATAAATAGGGAAAACAATACATAATAAAGACCAAAAGACCCAAAATGACCTTGCAAATAAGAGTTACATCTATTATTAAGACCTCCCTATGAAAGACCAATAAAAGACATAATAATTATGGTTGCTTGACCAAATTAGGGTGTATACATTTCCCCCCCATTTTATTCTATTAATTCAATGAAATGAAAGTACTAGAGTAAAAGAAAAAGAGGAATGTGTACCTGTACTTACCTATGTGGATGTGATTTGGACCTGGCCCATTTCTTGGCCAAAGAAATGGACAGGAGTTGGAATGAAGTATGTGAAGAGGAAATACACAATGTGGGTGCCCCATGTATTGAATCTAAATAGTGAACTAAATTGTGAGGAATAAAACCCTATTTTATCCCCACCCTAATATCTAGATGGAATCTGAGAATGTAAATTTAAAATATGGAGAAACAAGGCTTGATTGCCCTCACTCTGATATCTGGATTGAATATGAGTATGTAATATGAAAATTTGGAGAAACAAGGCCTACTTTCCCCCACTCTAATATCTGGATTGAATCTAAAATTGGAGGTCAAAACTGTCACTCACCTTATATAATTTGGGTCTAGTGAAAGGCTATGGATCAACCACTATAGATGGTCATGTGACCAAATTAGTGACATCTTAGTGGCGATCTAAGTGTAACCTAGCAATATGAACATAGAGAATGGTATAACTTACCATTCCATCTCTATAATCTGGTGAATCCCTATGTGATTGAGGACATGTGCCCTGCATCATTCCCCCAAACCTAAAATCTAAATAATGTAACTATGTAAGTGAATATCTAAGTTAAATTAGATAACCTATATATCTGAGTAAACCTATGTGTTTGAGTATATGTATATATGCATAAACATGTGTGTTTGAATATATGTATACCTAAGTAAACCTGTGTATCTAGAAATATATATATATATATATCTAAAAATTTATATATCTGAGTATCTATATATTTGAGTAGACATATGTGTCTAAATATTTATATCTAAGTAAACTTGTGTATATGAATATATTTATATCTAAGTAAACATGTGTATCTAAATGTATATGTTTGAACTGATCTGTGTGTCTATGTGAATATGTATAACTAGTGTGTATATGCCCCCTTTTAGTGAGAGAGCCATAACTATGGTAAGGGTGTCTAACCAAAAGTGATACCAATAAGTTGTTAGGAATATGGAATGCAGAGCAATATTAATGAAATAAAGACAAAATTAAAATGCAAAAACACATTATAAGAGAAACACATATTTAATGTGGTTCATCCAAAATGGGCTACGTCCACATAAAAACAACCAATTTTTCTCTTACTTAGTCCAATAAATGAAGGGATAAACTTGAAATACATCTATTGTAATCTCCTCTTCACTCACACATAGTGTGCCAACATGATTATGATGCCCTCATATTAAAGGAGGGTTACATATTAGGGAAAAATGCAACAACATAATTTATACCATTAGATCTGTGACCTAATAGTGACTGTTCTAGATTTATTATGAAATTACAATATTTTATAATGCATTTTTCATAAAATTTTGCTTCAGGGGTATTACCCCTGAACCCCCACCAAGGGGGATACAAATTAGGTTACCAGCCCCCTTAAACCCCTATGGTGACCTTAGTGGGGCGGGGGTGTTACCCCCCCACACCCCCCTGTCAGGAACTAGGAATTATAATAAGATCAAGCTCTACCATCCAAGAATCTCCCACTTGGAGATTGATTGCTGCAACTCCATCACTACAATTCTTCCTTGGCATTTTATTTGAATTTTGACTCTAACATGTTTCTCATATTTTACTTGTTATCCTTGAACTATTGAATTTGAACAACTCTCCATCTTCTCATTTATGACTACCTTTATTATCATATCTATAGGATTTTGACTTATAAGAATATTTTCCAACTTCAATTGACCATCCTCCAAAACTGAATGAATGAAGTGATACCCGAGTTGTATATGTTTGGTTCTTGAGTAGAATGCTAAGTTCTTTGCTAAATGGATCACACTCTGGTTATCACTATAAAACCTAAAATATTCTTACTTTTACCTCAAATCTTCCATGAACCATTACATACATATCATCTCCTTGCTTGCTTCTATAACTACAACATATTCTACCTTTGTAGTTGACAAAGAAACTATCTTCTATAATTTTGAAATCCAACTAATTGATGTGTCACCAATAGTGAATACATAACCTATGGTGATACGCCTACCATATAAATATCCACCCATGTCTGCATCAATATATCCTTGTAAGATAACATCTAACCCTTTATAACACAACTATCTATTAGTGGTACCTCTCAAGTACCTGAGAATCCACTTGACTAAATCCCAGTGCTCCTTTCCTAGATAATTCATAAACCTACTAAAAAATCCCATTGCATGTGCAATGTCTAGTCTCATGCACATCATAACTTACATTAAACTTCCATCTTTTGAAGCATAGGGTACTTTAGACGTGTAATTTATTTTTATTGCATTTTAGGACAATGTTCCTTGCTTTATTTGAAGTGCCCTCCCAAAGGTGTACTAACTAGTTTTGCACCTTGCATATTGAACCTAACTAACACCTTGATTTAATCTTCTTAAAATAAGGTGAATTTTCTATTTTTCCTATCTCATGTTATTCTCATACCAAAGATTTGATTTTCAACACTCAATTACTTCATTGTAAATGAATTTGATAGTTTTATTTTGAGCTCATTTATATCATGCATGTTAGAACCCACAATAAGCATGGCATCTACATACATCTACTATAACCTTGTTCTATCATAGGCATGCAAAATTTAAAATACCACTATCTTGGATCTTGCTTTAGGCCACACAAACTCTTCTTCAACCTACACACCATTTTATCCTTACCATTGACTTCATATCCCTATGGATGCTCCATATATATTTCCTCCTCCAAGTCACCATGAAGGAAAGCCATCTTCATAACTAACTGTTCAAGGTGAAAATATTCTACTACTACCAAACTTAAAACAATTCTTATAGAAGTCATTTTAACTACTAGAGAAAATATTTTGTCAAAATCTATACCTTTCTTTTGTGCAAACCCCTTTACAACAAGTTTGGACTTGTACATTTTTTTACCTTTTGCATTTGTAACTGGTTAGTATTGGTCAAATCATATTTAGTGCATCACCCCCAGCATAATAGGTTTCTCTCCCTTTTCCTAGCAAGTGGTATATTAGTGTTTGAGCCTAAGTGATTCATCAAAGGGAGCTAGCCTTTTAACCTAGAGATTCACCTCTCTAATAGGGTACCCAAAACCTTGAGGTGTTTCCATGTTATATCAAATTTGGAAGTCTTGAACTACCTTCCAAAGGGGGAAAATTTGATTGATAACAGTTTTGGCACGCTTGATGGGACTAAGGTCCAAAGTAATGAAAGGATTATTGGTGTTATTATTCTACAAATCAGAATTTGGAGGCATTCAAAACATCAATGGTGACTCCATGTGTAATCAACTGGTTCTAGCAGCCCAATCACTTATTCAAATTAATTTCTATCTTCATTTCATTGTCTTGATGAGGTTTTTATGGCTAAGTTTGAAGTTGAGTTCAATTTCATGCAAGTTGGTAAAGCTCTTCAAGCCTATAACACTCCATATCAGTCTCAACATAATCCTTACTAGTCCTATAATGAACCTTACCAATAGTGTAATGGTTCATAGTAGTCATATATTACTCTTTACTATCCTCCTTGGTATCCCAACTACATACATTACTCAACAACCTTATGAATCTTGTCATCCTCCTTACTACCAAGAAAACCACTCTTATTACCCTCATTATGAGACATATCAATCTTATGATAAGCCTACATCATCCTGATATGGCTATGATAATTTATATGAGTAGACTTGTCTTTAACCATGATATCCTTCTCCTCCTCCTCCACTAGCTTCCCAATATTTTCAAGATAGAATGGATGAAATGGAGAGTAAAGTAATATAATTGTCAAGAAAGGTTATTCAACTTCCCAATATGAATAAGTGATTGGGTGGTTTGTAGCTGTATCTAATGATCCATTAGAGAGGAATGAGTTATGTGATTTTGTATTGGAGAGGATGGTTATTTGGTAAACTCAAAAAAATGATCTTGATCAAGAGTTTAAAGATCCCCTTTGTGCTTCTTATCAGCCTTCTTATGCTCCTTATGCTCATGAAAAAATTAACTATCCTTAATTAGAACCTCCAAAAGAGCCAATTCAATCTCCAAAAGAACCTACTAGTGTCAAAGTCCTAACTTAGAACCAAGTAGTGAAGTCTTGGGAGAAGTAAGAGGAAGAGAGCCAAGTTTAAGAGATTGAAGTCAAATAAAACATTGAGCTTATTCAAACCCCATTTCCCTCTCCTCAAGAACCTAAATCTACTCCATCTTGGAGGTCTATCCAATAAGGTTTTCAAAATAATAAGGAGGTCCTAATTGAGAAGATTGAAACTTAGTTTGCAGTTATTGAATAGCCTCAAGAAGGCTATGAGAGGAGTGAAGTGCTTGTTGAAGAGAATGAAGTGTCCATTGCCCAACTCAATTTACTTTCCATCCAAGAGTTACTACAAGAATATTCTTTTCCTAAGGTCTCAAGTTGCAAGAAGGACCCTTCCATCTCCATGCCCATTCATGAGCCATTCACCATACCTCACACTCCTTATCCAACTCATGAACCTATCCTTCACCCTCCCACCACATCCCTTATTAAAGAGGAACTT
Organism: Torreya grandis; assembly: GCA_037957365.1. Taxonomy (NCBI): domain Eukaryota; kingdom Viridiplantae; phylum Streptophyta; class Pinopsida; order Cupressales; family Taxaceae; genus Torreya; species Torreya grandis. The sequence continues at coordinate 3,139,958 of JARHVA010001721.1, read as the reverse complement.
GTCCTATGGGAAGTAAATGAGGAAGAGGTTGCAGCTAAAATTGAATGTCAATAAGAATTTAATGAATATGCATCAAGTAAGTTTGATGAGGAGATCTTCATTGGTACCCTACTTGGGGAAGAAAAATGCAAATCAATTTTCAAAGAGGAGGCTATATAAGGTGATTTTTACAGTATGCTTCAAGAAGAATATATATTTGCATCTAACCTTGTTGAGGTTATAGCTGGTCTTAATGGTGAAGGTTATCTAAGTCAAAAAGCTGAGGTTATGAGTGATTTTGACATGGTTTCAAATGAATAAGAATGTGAACTAGAAGAATGAGAATAATTTGAAGTTTTGAATGATGCTGACATAGTTCACAATGAGTAAGAAGATGAACTTAGAGAGTCTACCTTATGATCACAACATGACTGCATAACATAATTTGAAACTCTTATCAGTCTTATAACCTTTGATGAGAAATATGAAGATGTTCTTCTAGTTGGCCTTGTTCATGTTGATCAAAGAGAAGAGGACAAAGATGATTGGTAATAGTATATTGAATTCCTTAAAGAGATTAAATGCCTTTGTAAAGACACATTACATTTTGAAGATCATGCTCATGAGGATATTGAACAAGACACACTCATTAAAGACAATGATGTAGTTTGGAGTAAGTATGCAAAGATCATTAAAGAGCTTGATGAGCTTACAACATCTAGTAATAAGTTTGATGTCACTTAATATGTTGTTGAGGTCCAAGAACAATGCCTAGATAGAGCATAATTAGATTAAGTTTTAGCTGATAAGAAACATCATGAGAAAGATCTTTAAGCATATGATGAGTTCATCTTCATAGGTGATTATTTGCAACTATCACTTTATTTGAGAGCATACCAAAAGAAGTGGAATTTAAGAGGATGATGAAGACAATAATATCAAGGCTCAAGAGACACCTTGACTCATTCCATTCTTCATCTCATGGAGTAAAATATAGTACAAGCTTCCACTTTGATCCAAGAAGGATTTATTTCTGGGTCAGTTGTATATAGTTAGTTGCTTCTTGGTTTGTTATGTTCCCTAAGTGCTTAGTTAACACATGTTTATGTTTGCTCCCTTTGCTTGGTGTGTGTTATCTTTGTTTTATGAGTTTTTAGGTCAAATAAACTTGCCTTGTCATGGTCAAAGTCTATTTAGGTTTGAATTTGAGTGAAAATAACTCCATTTCCCAATGGAAGGACAAGGGTACTGGTCTATTTAGCATAACATGCATGTTACCTTCATGAATCACTAGTTTTTTGACTGATTTTAACCCCCAAGGTTAAAAGGTCAACCCCTATAGGTTAAAAAGTGAGTGTCATGTATTTTTAACCTAGTTCAAAGTCCTATCATACCTTAATATCCTTCAAAAAATCTTCATAAAACCTTATTAGCATTGTTAAAGGTTTGTTTGGAGAATTTAAGGTAATACTTTACCTTTGTGTGTACTAGCCTAGTCATGTCATGGTGTAATGAGACTTGGTCAAGTGGTGTAATAGGAATTACATGTCTCTTCAATTCATTTTATGTCATAATCACCTTGTTTAAACATTTCATGAGAATTTGTAAAGTTGAAGGTTCTTTTGTGGACTTTATTTAATGTATGAGAAAATGAGGAAAAAGATCATTTGTGCTAAAATTAATGCATGCCAAAGCCCATCCAAGTGAAGAATCCATACAAGAAACTTTACAAGGACCTTGGAACAATTATATAACTCTCTTAATGTTAAGATGTCAAATGGTTAAAATCTTTAAAATCAATGCTTATAAGGGAGTTTGATGCACTTGTACAAATTTCAAGAACTCAATTTTCATCGAAAATATATCAAGAGTGTAATTTAAACTTGTAAATGGTATAATCATGCATGGATTTAAGTTTCAGGTCTCAAAATTATATGATACTCTTTCTCTCTCCCATCACTCTCTTCATAAGCTCATGAAGTTAATTTTCAAGTGAATGGTACAAGCCATATAGGTGGAGTTGGATTCTAAGATTTTAACCAAAATTAGGGATACTTATGAACTATCAATAAGTTTTATTGGTATTTTGATTTATGTCATTAGATTTATGAGCAATTGCTAGGGAGCTAGGGTGATTTTTTGAGGTTTAAATCCCCACTAGCTCAATTTTATCTTTAGGACTATACTTGTGAAATTGGTGAAAAAATATGAACCATACAAGAGTGACATTAGAGTGGTAATAAATATCTATGAGATGTAAATCCACTATCCATATTAAGAATATTAGCACCAATTAGACTTCTTTTCACTGTTTGTAGGTGATAGACTAGTTTTGCTAGACTTGTGAAATTTTATTCATATAAATAATGTTTTGATGATGTATAAATAGTTTAAAATAGGTCAAGACCATTTACCCATATTTTTAAATCCAAAACTCATGTAATGATGGAATATAATGAATAAAACTTTGGTTCATTTCCAACCCTTGAGAGCTAAAAGACCGAGTGTGTAGAGATGGTGCTAAATATATGCTTAGATATCTTAAAAGTATTTCAACTTTACCCAAAGGTTTAATAATCTCATGTGAGACTTATAAAAATTAAAGATATATTTAACTAGGTATAGATCTCCTAACACTCTCATATGGTGATCAACTGTATTGAAGAGATGCGGAGTCTAAATAGACCTACATGATGAACAAAAAAGGCATACATGAATTGAATAGAAGAATGTTCTAGTGTGTTTGCATAGAGTTCTAATGTGAAATAGACTCATAAATCTTAGTCACCATAAAGGTCTCAATGAGATAATTGATATAATCATATTCCTAAGTTCAAGGTTTAAACTCTCACCAAATCACTATCTACAACCATACTGTGGAAAGAGAGTGTATGTTGTGTTAGGATGTAGGATTTTGGGGTAGAGAAAGGTCACAAGTTGTCAATATAGGGGTAGTGATCATTGAATGATAAATTATTTATATTAAAATCATGTATTCCAAACTATAATAAAGACTCCAAAACTATAGTCAAACACCTAAATCACCACCTACAACCAAGAGACTCTTGGCACACATAGTCAGGCCTATTTCTAGAAATGAAATGTTCATGTCATAATTGAGGATATAATGAATATAGGGGTGAATTAAAGTATTGAAAAGTTTGAAATAAGATTAAATTATTAGTCTTATAGTGTCTCTATCTTCAATAAGCTTAAAACCAATTCACACAGTCCAAATACACCTACAAGACTGTCTAATAGCTCAGTTTATCTTCATGCTTGAGAGGAGGGTGTTATGTTTAATAATGATTTTTGAGTATTAGATAAAAATTAAATGAAATGGAATCATGAAAATAAAATTAAAAATTATATAATTTTAAAACAAAATATGACTAAATAGAGCTCAGACCTTGCATACATTCAACCAATAAGTTACCTGCCTAGTCAAGATTGAGATTCTTGATTCATTTGAAGATAAAGAGGTCAGAGGGAAGTAAAGTCATATGGAAATTTAAGCATAAATGAACTGATAATATGATGAATACTTAAAGGAAACCCCATGAGGTTATGAACTCTTCAATAATGAAAAGAAGGAAGCAAACAGTCTATAAAAGTCTACAGGTTTGCCCTAAAGGTGTGAAGGAAAAACACTTTTACACTAAGTTTGTGTCTATAAAAATAAAATATGTTACAAGGTTACTAATAAAAGATCATAATTCTGATAATATCTTTTATTTGATAGGAATAGACTCCAAATAGAGCTATTAGGTCTAAGTAAGCTTAACTGCCTCTAAACACTCAATGCATGAAGAAGTTAGTTACATGACATTTGGGAGAAACATGCTAGTTGGGTGACCACTTATAGTCATGGTAAGTAGTGAAAAAAACATAATTTAGATATATATAACCCAATTCAAACACTTTCACCCCTTTTTCAAATTGAAACTCAATTCTAGACCTCACTAATGCACAATTTGCCACCCAAGTGGCATTAATTTTTGTGTCGATCTTCTTTGATAAATTGAATGGTGTATAAGGATATTAGGGGTGGTTATCAGGGTTCATTCCCTAAAAAATTTGGGAATTTTTTATTAAGTTAGTGGTTTGTATTTTATGCATAATCACTAAGACATTGAAGCGCTCCTAGGCTACCTAAGAAGATCAGTTTGAACCCAATGAGAGAGATTGCATGTCTAAGTGCTTCAAATGAATTGGTGTGACCTTGAAATGCCTCTTAAAACTCCACTTATCACTTGATAAAACCATTGGATATCAAGTACATGTGATCATATCAATATAATAAGGGAGGTTAGTTTAGTGTTAGTTCAAGTAAATAAAGCTCTCACATAAACACACTAATACTTACACTCCTAGACTAGATACTAGGAAGAGCTTAGTAACAAACACGAAAAGAAAGCACAACAAAAACATAAAAGAAAATAAATATTTTACCTTCCTTTGGAGGTCCAAATGATTTTTTGAGTGGCTTTCTCAACTTGTGCTTCAAGAAGATTTTGGCAATGAAGCTTGTGTGGCTCCTTCTCTCCTTGGCACTATGGATTTGATGTTGCTTTGTGATTATTTGGCTTAATATTTTGGAGTTATAACACTATTTCAAAGCTTGTCTCTCTCCAAATTAGCATTATAAATTTGGATAATAAGAGATTAAAAATGAAGAGGTATGGCCTTGTATTTATAGCCTTATGAATTAACTCTCACCTAAGGTGATTTAGGGTTGAGTTTAGGCTTGGACTGGGTTCAAACTAAACCTAGGTGAGTCAAATCTAACTCTAATAGAGTTAATAGTTGTCAATTAATTATGATTTTTAATTACTAAGAATGTCTATCAAAATTAGATATTTTAGGATATTTTCAAAGAGCTTGAAAACTCATAAAAGGCAATGATGAAAGGCTAGGATATTTTGATTTTTGAATTTTCTTTTTTAGATATTCATTAATTACAAATGGATAATTCAACTAGGCATTTAATCTGTTTAGCTTGTTAAATGATTTAGATCAGCCTTTTAGCATTTCAAAGATTTTATTTAAGTGTGAAAGTGCTCCAATTAATAGGTCCATAGGCCAAATTGATAGTTTTGATGCTGTAAGATGATTAGGGATGAATCCGTGAGAGGTTATTGTTGCATACGATATAATACCTTAATTAGGGATGCCTTAACATGATTCTGAGCTTTGATGTATGATGCATAATAAAATTTGGGATGTTCAGTGATTGTTAGGATTAATTTGAAATGGTTGGTAGGAATTAATCTAAATCTTGGTTGAAAGCCAATTGTGGTTGGTTTTAGGTGTCTATAATATGCAGGTGTAATTGTATGGATTGCTAAAAAATATAGGGCTATAGGCTTGTTTATGAGTATACAAAGTGTAAATGAGCTTAAAAATCAAGGGAAGAGGAACACAAATAATAAGTTGAGGTTATATGACCTTCCAAACATATATTTAGGTCTTATATAGAGGTACATGAGCTCTACAAAATTACCAAGTTGGCCAAGAATGGAGAAAAACACTTTTTACAAGCTAAATGGTCTATATGTAGACCTATAAAACATATCAAGAGACCTATAATCAGTAAATTTAGTTTCCAAAGGATGTTTTAGACCTTAAAAAACTCATTCCAAGGTTAAAAAATTAAAAATTCCTTGGCAAAACACTCAAACTGTCTCTCATGCCTATACTAGGGTTTTTGACCATTTCATGGTTGGCCCATCCGTACAGGGTCTCAAGAGTTGAAAATTGACATAGAGGTTAGAATTAGAATGGTTAAAGTGAATCACATAATTTTTATAATTTTCACATGTGTTTGAGTGATTTTGGTCCAAAACTCAATTTCTAGGCAAGGAGGACTAATTGAAGAGAGATAATGGGCTGAAAAGGACACTTCCACTAAGATTCAAGACCTAAAATTTAGCATGGAACTGTAAAGACATACTAGGTTATCAAATATGTGCTCATTTTATATATAACATCCATATGTTCTTATGCAAAAGGAAGTTTACATGTTTTTAGGGCTATAAAGAATGAGGCTAAATGAGAGATTTTGTGTAGAACAAGTTCTTAGGGGTAGTTTGAGACCTCAAAATGAGTTGTTTTAGGTATAATATGATGTGAATAGGCCATATATGGAGATAGAGTGCCTTGGTGAATATGAATTCAAGACTTAATACTTGTAATCAAGATTGGCCTAGTGAGATAAAGATACTTCAAGATACCTAGGAAGAGAATGAAGTGATGTGTCAAAGGGAACCTTCAGAGATCAATTGAAAGGTCTTAAAATCAAATTAAGGATGCAACTAAATATGACATGATGGTCAAGAGTGCAATTTTTCCTCTCAAAATCCAAGACAAAGTGAAATTTTGAGGAGCAAGGCAAGGTATCAAGCAAGATTTAAAACTTCCATGCCACTTGGACAATAATAACATATTTAGGAGAGAAAACTTGTATTCTAAGACCTAGTGATATAGTTTCATAACTTCTCTCTTGATTTTAACTCATGATACACTTGTCATCTCTCTCTCTCTCTCTCTCTCTCTCTCTCTCTCTCTCTCTCTCTCTCTCTCTCTCTCTCTCTCCTATGCCCTTCTCCTTCTCTCACATTTCTCTATATATTGAGCCTTGATAGGCTAAGTTTGTATCCTCCACCTAGACATGGTGAATCCCTACCCATTTTTAGTCTTTTATCAGTGAGAATGATATATTTTAACATATTTCATTGAATAGTTTCAATATGTATGCTTGACTAGTTGATCCTGATAAGTGATAGTTTTGCTTCCTTGGCATGTTCATCCTTTCTTGCATTCACGTTCAGTTTAGAATACTTTTTGCAAGTCTTATAAAGTGTATAAGTGAGATGTAAGTGTTTAATAAGTTTTATTTTCTATAGTGTCATGTCATGACCTGTTGACTATTTCTCCTATCTCAAGCATTCTTCACAACCTTCATGAGAAACATTATTATAGAGAGGCATATTTGGAGAAGTGTTTGTTGTAGGTTGGTCTCATGTTTAAAGTGCATTTGAAACTAGTTAGTAGTGGTCAAATCATATTTGGTGAATCAACCCCATTAGAATAGGTTTCTCTCCCTTTTACTAGCAAATGGTATATTAGTGTTTGATCCTAAGTGATTAAGGGGAGCTATCCCTTTAACCTAAAGATTCAACTCTCCAATAAGTACCCACAACTTTGAGGTGTTTCCATGTTACATAAAATTTTCAAGGCTTGAACTACCTTCCCAAGGCTAAAAATTTGATTTATAATAAGTACCATATTTAATACACACATATATAAAGTATATATATGATATCAAGGTTGTTACAGTTATGGGTATTCCATATGAGTAACCTTTATAGCTAGAGATGTTTCCTCCTCCATTTTCATGCCCACCACAATTAGTTATACAACATATTCAAGTTTATTGTACTTAGGTACTTCAAAAGAAGGTAATGGAATTTACTAGATGAAAAATAATTTTAATCCCATTACATCAAAGGTAAATTTAGGATTCATGACAACCATCATCTACTACATATGCTCTAAGCTAGTTCTATAGGCTGTTCCACGTGTTCCACAATGAACACATGATCATATTCACACTATATAATAGATTACATATAGTAATATGGTTACTAGAGTTACAAAACAAACATAAGATCATATAATTTATGATGATCATGATGCATATGTCATAACATGATATTATTCATCATATTTCAATACATATACACAGGTTACTACTCATCTACAATGGGTAACATTAGCCATGTTTGACATGGGACCTAATGTGAGCATCCCATTGATGAGATCATTGGTTAGTTTCAAAAAAATTAGATTTAAAACATGTTATTTTAAAAATAGAAAATCAAAATATTAAAAAAAATAAAAAAATAGGATCTATGCATGACATGTATTGCTAGTTTTCATGATTTATATATTATTTATCACATAAGGTGGATTATATATACACATGATATTTTCAAACTTTATCAATTAATGACACTTTCTATCTTGTAAGAACCCATAGAGTCTTAATATCTATAAATACACACCTTAAGGGGTATACTAGGAAAGGGGTGGGCAGACCATTGGTGCTTCACAGGATTGTTGTCCTTTATTACCACTTGCTATTTACACAACCATATCTTAAAAACATTCCCCTAAGCTTTGTATCCTCTTTCGGACCCTAATCCAGTCATTTATCACCTTCATTATCCCTTACCTAACCTAAAACTCATTTTGATAGTTTACATTACATTATCTGCCCCATCAACCTTGTATTCTAATTGATGAAACTTATTAAGGTCTAGGTCATCCCCTGGCCAACCTAGTTCGTGACATAATTTGTTTTTTGTCAATAATGATACTAGGTTGACTGGGTTGACCTTGTTAGCCTAAACTTTTGGAAAGGATTAGGGTTATATCCACCTATATAAACACATCCCTTTCATCATTTCTAAGAGAAGAGAAGAAGAAGAGATATATATTACACATCTACTTATCCACCATTCTACTTGAGGAGCCAGCTTAGGGTTTAATACTTTATTTGGAGATACGAATCTTGTATTATGGAGAAGTCTTTTGGATGTATAGCCTAGAGATGATTTATCCCTTTCATACTTACATACCATAACAACCTCGTATGAAGCACCTTGGCTAAGGGAAATATTGGGGCTTAGAGGGTTCGTATTCAAAGGTATGTATTCCTAACTTTGTTCCTCCTTTGCAAGAATGTGTGTGTGTGTGTGTGTGTGTGTGTGTGTGTGTGTGTGTGTGTGTGTGTGTGTGTGTGTGTGTGTGTGTGTGTGTGTACATTTTTAATTATCTCTCATGCATTAAGATTCCATATATATTGATGTGAGTATATGTATTCTATGCATGGTTAATTTTCATGTTTATTACCCCTAATTTATGCCAAAATATTTGGTGAACACTAGATTAGATTTAGATTTACTTGTTATTAGTTTAGTTCATATGAAAACATAGGACCTAGTTAGGGTTATTGCATAGTTTTGCTTGAATGGAGGCTTTAGAACCCTCCCTAGTGAATTTATTGTGGTAAGATATACCTTGGCTAGGTCTTGTAGATCCATCTTGATCATGACCCTGAATATCTAATGTATCAATAATTAGAAGTGTAAGTAGGATTTATATTCTTTGAGCTAAGATTGATTTATAGATTTGCTGCATTTCCCATTCTATACATTCTAGTGAACTCGATGTGAATCTAACCCTTGAAAATTTTCTTTAATAATATCATTTTTATCATCTTATTATATTTTTCCATATTTTTAGTACTGTATCAAACTAGTCGATATAGTTCTAACATTTTTTATGTAAGTTTAACATGAAATTGCATCAAAATGACTCAATTCTATCTATATAAGTCTTCATCAAATGGTTACTGGATCGAATATGTCAATATAATACTCTTATTTAGTTACAAATAAGCATACAAAGTTGAACAAGCCAACTTTGTCATTGTTCTCTCTACTAATATATAGGTCAACAAACATTGTCAAATATGATGACTTTGTCATCTTATTCTTTTTCAATACATAGGGTTTTATAGAATTGGGTTGAACTAGTTGACTTAGTTTGTAGAATTTGAGAGTAATAATTAAGGCACTTTAGAATAAAATTTGCAATTTTAACCATCTTCAAGCCCACCAAGGTTCCTCTCTTTCCCTTATCTATCATTTTTGTACTTTCTCCAGTTCTATTTTACACAATTTAATAGTCTTCAAAATTGTAACCCTACAACTAACTAGGTCAACCTGGTCAACTTAGTTCTATAGTCTATCTTCTATCTAAGAGCCATAGTCAACCTATTCAACTCTATTCTTAAAGACCTTACTTTTTTAGAATAGTAGCAACCTAGTCAATTCTATTATATACTATTTGCATATAGTTTTGCTTGAACTAACTCTGTATTATTCTTCATCAAGGAATTAAAAACTATTTACTAGTAATTATTTCACATTTCATTTTTAGTTATTTACATGCTCAGAGTAACTCACATAGTCTAAATAGGTGTTTTTTTTCAAATTATCATTTAACCACACTATTTTACTCTTTTACACACACTACCAAATCACATAACATTCAAAATGCACTTAAATACTTATCTTCCCAAGGCCTACCTACTTGGATTTCATCACCAAGGGGAATGCCAATTAGGTTTTTTGTCCAAGTATAAATACATGGTTAATGGTATATATATTGGAAAATCACCCAACACCCTTATCAATATAGGATCATTAAGTGAAGGGATATGCCCCAATATCATTGCCAACATATATTCCTTTCAGCCCAAATGTCTCAAAACCATCTATAGATTACTTTTCTAGTTCCCCATTTCAGCTAACTCCCCTATCAAACTTAAATAAACACTTTCTAATAATCTGACAACATTCAGAATGACCACTTAGTTAGCATTTACTTTTCAATTTATTGATTACTCTTTGATCATTACATGTTGTATTGTAAAAACTTGCATTAGCTAGTGTTGGTGTAAAGTTTTATGCTGTGTGCCCTAATTGGATCACTCACATTGATCTAATTGTTTGTGTGTTTACTTTCATTCTTGCTTCACTTATATTGTAATTTTTTCCCCATGTTTTAGCAAACTATTGTTCTAGTTGATATAATCTATTATAAAATGTATTTCCCCTATCAGTAATACATAGTCGACCTGTATGACTATATACTCTTCTTAGGCTACTTTATTTCCCATTATTCAATATAGAGTTAACTTGTATGACTTTGTATCCTTATCTATCAGTCAGGTTAGAGAACATAGTCAACATGTACAAATCTGTATCCTTATCTTTTTTTATCTCCTATTTATAATATAAAGTTCACCTGTATGACTCTATATTCTTCTCTGATTGCTAGATTATAATACACAATAAACCTATATGACTCTCTATCTTCTTTGATAACCTTTACCTTTGCATCATATTAGTCCTTACTACCCTTTATCTCTCATCATGAACTTCTTATTTGAGGATAACACTAAGTTAAACTCAATAGATATGATGAGATTTACCAACCCTAATAGGTTTTCCCATAAACATCTTATGGCTCCTAATCTATATGAAAGTGATGTCCATGTGGCCACTCAAACTACAAACTATGTGACCCCTCCTAATACATATTCAATTTGCAACCCTCCTTTCTCCTTAAAAGATCAGCCTGAATTAGATTATACTCCAAAAATGCTTTTCTTCATTAATAAATTTCTTCAACATTGAGGAAAAGATCCTTCTACTATTTATCACCTTATGATAAGTGGTCAAAAAAGGCAACCCCATTCACCTTCCCACACATTCTCACATGGATTTTGGGGAAATAGATTATTTGCCTCTCAACCTCTTCCTTCTCTTTTGACTCCTTATCATACTATGACCTCTTCTTCTTTGATTTACTCCACCTCCATTCCAAGTATCTCTACTAACATGGCAGGTTCTACATCTAGTGGGCCTTTTATAAGACATGCTCTTCTCAATTCTTCCACTAGTGCATCATTTGCCAATAGTACTTATTTTCATCCCTCTACTAGTACATATTTTTCCACCCAAGAAAATTATGCTACTAGTGCCTAATTTACTAAAAAATACTCTCAAGATACTAATATCATGTATGCTACCACTCATAGTTATACCCAAGCCACTAATACCAATGCCAATGCTTCACATACAAACACCACTCAAACCCATCAAATTTTGTTACAAAATTTTAACCAAATGAACAATTTATAAGCTAATAATTCTAACTAAATGATGCAAATGAAAAATCATCTTATCCATCTCCAAACTCACCCTCAATAGGTTCCATGGGGAATACAAAACCAAAATCCCCCCACCTACCCTTTGTGATTCCCATGGTAATCTCATCCCTCAACCTAATCTTGTTAAGAAAACAATAAAACACATTCAAAATGAACCTCTTATGCCTCAAATTTACAACATAGATATAGGAGGTATCACACCTACCATTAGTTATAATGGGTCAACCGATCTTACCCTTCACTTAAAAACATTTGGAAATATATACAAAGATTGGGTCAAGTTAAATACTTTTACCGCTACCAAAATATTAGAGACAAATATTTCTAGAGATGAATTAGATTGGTATAACCAACTAAAATATCATTCCATCACTAGTTTTGAATATTTAGTTAATACTCTGGTACAAGAGTTCAAACTAGTGACCTCCCTGAAAAGACCTTGGCTCATTTTATTAGTTGAAAGCAACTTAAGACAAAAAACACATAAGCTTTCATCAAATGATGAAAAACCTTATCTAAAAAGTGTAGACACAATATGGAAGATGATAATATCTTTCATATATTCACAAATTATATTTATCCTAAGTTTTAGTATCGAGTCTGGACTCTCTCTCTCTCTCTCTATGAACTTTAGAAGAAGCCATTGACCAAGCTAAGCACCAAAATTTCCTCATGCATCAATTTGAGCCATCCCAACCTTATATGGGCACTTGTATGCTCATAATAATAATAATAATAATAATAATAATAATAATAATAATAATAATAATAATAATAATAATAATAATAATAATGATGGTGTCACTGATTCTTTTGATACCATTCATAATATCCAAGCTATTATTCTCAACCAGGCTCCAGAATAAGCTTCCCCTCCCAACCACATCCCTAAGCCTCATTTTTATTCAATAAGTACAATAAATTTTCATAAACCTTTATCCTTAGAGAAGTTAAAAACCATCTAATAAGGCCTCTTATAGAGATCTTGATCACACTCATCCCATAGAATCATGGTATGATCCAAATAAATTATGTTAGTTTCATGCTAGTTAGGGTCATTCATGAGACTTGTAGTCAATTACATAACTTAACTATGGATTTCCTCCTTGGTCCCAATTTTGACCATGATTATATCATTAATAAACATAGAAAATCCTATGACATTTATTTAAAATCTCATGAAACATAAAATAAAACTCAAGATTTGAACTAGGTTAATACTCATCTAGCCATCTACAAAGACCCTCTTCTAAATGACCAAGATAATAATGATAAGCCTACTCCTTATACCAATAACATTGACAATATTATAGACCCAAATTCTAAAGAGAATGTGCTCAACATGAATAATATGCAAAGGGTATTTGCCTTTGTTGATTCTCATCCCACCCACACTCAATAATCATTTCCCACTTTATGTATTATTCAATATTCTTCCCCAACCCACTTAACAAAAATGGGGAAAGAATAACTTATATCTTTTGATGAACCAATTCCAACACCTCCATTAGATAAAAATTATCATACCATTTATACAACTCCTCTAACCTCTTTACCCATCACCAATTACACCCAAAATTATACTATCACTTCTTGAAATTTATCTCAAACCAAACCTGCATCAACTACCCCATCTTCTCAAGACAATCAACTAACTTATCCCCCAAGTAAACCTACTACATCCTACCAACACATATTTACATTTACTTTTGCTCCTCCTTCTAAGGATCTCCTCTAAGACTATGCACGTATTTCCAATAGTCCCCTTATGGGTTATGATGGCTGGGATCCTATCATAAAACTTACTAATCTCCCATCTCAAATCCCATTTTATTTAACTTATGTGAACTTATTTACATCATCTTAATCATCTTATGTATCTCCTATTTGAAATGAACATCCCTCATCTTCCCCTAGAAGGATGTGAATCCACCTTATCTGGATTAAAAGATAACATTTTACAATAGTGCGAAGAAATGTCTATACATGTTGATGAAATAATGGACACTTATCTCTCCCTCAAATTCCCCATTGCTTCTATGATTCCTGATGAGATTATACTTCATGAAAATGATCCTTCCCTCTTTATTAGTGTCTAAATTGGTGATATCCAAGTCAATCATGCCTTGATTGATGAGGGTTTAAGTACTTTTGTTACCTCTCTCTATTTTATTAAAACCCTTAGATACTTTGAATATAATCTTAAGTCCACACACAATACATGTCAAGGCTATGATCAAAGGTAAATGCCTCCCTTAGGTTTTGTGTGGCTCCCTATCACCATTCCACCTATCACTATTCAAGTGAAGGTTATGATATTTAATTTTCCTCTATCCTAGAACATCTTGCTTGGTAGGCCATAAACTCATTGCATGAGGGCAATTGCCTTTTCCAACTACCAATGTGTCAAGTTCCCTTATATTGGTGAAATTTATAAGATTCAAGGTGAGATTAATCATCAAAATTTTGAAAAATTCTAAGACTATGGTGTATTCAAAATTATAACCTTTGAACCTTTGTCAAGTGTTCTATTTTATGAATCTTAATGGTTTAACTTTCCTATCAACTTCATGCGAGGTTACCATGGTTACCCCAAACTCATCAAGAATATACTACCTAAAATTTTACATTTAGATGATGATGAGATTGAAAGATTAATCTCAAGATAAAAACCTCTAATCTCTCTCCTCATCTTATTTCTTAGCTTCCACCTTCTCTGAAGCCACATTCCCATCAACCACCTAGTGATAATTACAACTAGTCTTAACTAAGACTCAAAACTCAATTCATCATGCCACATCCCATGAAGAGGTCATACTTACCTAGGTAATGACCTTAATACACCTAAGTATGATAATGGTTCTACCTTGGCTGACCCATTTTTAGGAGGCCTTATTCAGGACTAAGATTTTAAAATCATTTGTTATCATTCTTATTTTTTTAGTATTTACATATATCTTATCGTATTTCATCTGATATAATTCATAATTTTAGCATTTTTACTCTTATTCATAGGGTAGAGATGGTGTGCACACCTTCAGTTTATGAAGAACCTTGTAGGAACATGCTTATGAAACATGCTATGACTAGTCCCTATCACTCACTTGATACTAGGATACCTATAGCTAACTTTCCCTTGAGATGCTTACGACTATCCTTCAAACTTATATGCAGCCTGCCCTTCCCTTAGCTGAGCCTACTTTGGATCCTATTCCCACTCCCTCTCTAGCTGATTCTCTTCCTATTTTTGATAATATTAATTCTTCTATCAATCCTCATGTAATCTCTCCACCAGCTCCACTTTCCATTGGTGATGGGTTTTTTCCTTTACCGTATCTTGCTACTTTATCCACCAAATGGGAAAATCAACCATATTGTGATATTAATAGAGTTACCAGTCATTAGACTAGAGATTTTACCTTACACTAACCTTCCCTAGATTCTATTTCCACTCCCTTTATTAGTACACACATAAAGTATAATAACAAGTATATTTGTTGATTTATTCCATGCATTATCATAAGCTAAAACAATACACACACACACACACACACACACACACACACACACACACACACACACACACACACACACACACACACACACACACACACACACACACACACACACACACACACACACACACACACACACACACACACACACACACACACACACACACACACCTTGCATCCCATTTTTCCTCAACCCACAGATAAGGCTATACCTCCCTTGAAAGTAATACCTAAATATAATCCCAAATATGGAGAGATATATTATCTATGGCACCAATGTGGTACCCATCACTTTGATCATTTCTGTATCCTTCAAAAACATCTCAAAAATCACCTCATATCCATTACTATTCCTAATACTCTTCTTCCCACAAGTCACCCTCACAAGAAGGTTCCCCCTTCTTCCCTTGTATCACCTTATCCACCTATAGTTTCTCCACCCATGATTCCTTCACCCATGGATCCTCCTTCACCTATGTCCCCTTTTCCATTGGTAACTCCTTCACCTATGGCCCATTCTCCATCAGTGACCCCTTCATCTCTTGCAAAGTCCACTCCTATTCCTTATCCCTAGTATTCTATGCAAAATAATCCTCATGAGCATGATCCTTTAGGCATGCTTACATTTTCCATCAAGGAGATTAGACGTGAATTATTTTCTCAACTATATTTGAAGATCAATGAGACCCTCATTGCAGTTAGAATTCAACTTCATAGAGACTTATTAAATGTTATGGATAATGTGTGTGGACAAATCTACCAATATTTATGAACACAACATGATGTTCCTTATTTTTTCATCTTTACCTTTGGATTGAATGTGTGCTACAAATTTACATTTATCAATCTTATATAATTTGAAATTATGTTAAATTATTCTCTATCTTACATGGTTATTTATGTTTTGCACTACATGTTGTCTATGGCGTCATTTTATTCGTTATGTTCTCTTATGGATTCTTTTTTATGATTACATGATTTTTATCTATATATTAATTAATTTATTTTATCATGAGTGTTTGCTACCTTATCTCTATAACATAGATAATCATTATTCTAACTTGGTTATATAAACCTTGCTCCCCTTAGTTATTCCTTCTTGACCATGTTATTAGTTAGCAAACAAGTCATATCATTATAATCTCCTTTTATTGGTCCATCTTAGATCTCCCTTTATTCCTGTTATTTCCTTTTATAAACTAAGCAAACACATGGTTGAACTTGATTTAATAAGTTGGTTCATAGGCCAGCCTAAGTTGTTTAGTTAGTCATGTCTTTGGATACGTAGCTTCTTTTAACTGAAGCCTACAACTCAATTGTGTGTATCTGTAGATGTCAGAGTTTAGTACCCTTGCCCTATTCTACCATATTTTAGGCTATCACTTTAATAATTAAATGTAGATACTAATTTTATACACCTTTATGTATTAATGTGATGCATCATTATGTTATTATTTATTTTGTACCCCATAGGTAATTATTTTAAATAATTACATATACCTTCCCATTTACCTTTCACCGCATAGGTTAATTGAGTTAATTACTAATATTTAATAGTAATTAACTCTATTTTATGACCATTAACCATAAAATCCATAACAAATAAACAAAACAAAACCCATCCAACCTCCCAACAACCCTTTCAATAACTTACCCTCGTCAAAAATCCATGCAAACAACTTGGTGTTACATTCACTCACTTTGGCATGCAATTCAAAGCAACCCAAGCCAAATTTAGACCAAATTAGGCTAATCTACATCGATCCTCCATGATTGACATCAATACTTTATGATTGATGTTGATTCTCTCAGATCAACAGTGATCTATATATACATATCAGACCTCCATGGCTTGAGAGGGATGGTGACTGTGCTTTTGGACTTTGAAACTCTACCAAAATTTCATTGTAACTAGTATATGAACTTTATCAACACCTTGATATCTTATGGAACCTATATTGGAGATATTATAAAAGGGATTTAAAGGTCCTTTATCTCATATTTTCAAGTTTTATTTTCAGCCATAAAGGTTAGTATTGCATTTAAATTTATTTACATTTCCAATCTACAGTCTTCTGTGTCTGTCTGTGTCTATTTTACATTCGATTTTTATTATTTTAATAATAATACAAGTCATTGTTATAGTATATTTTTAAAGTTTAGATTTTTACATATAATTGATGTAAATCCATCTAAATTGATGTCAATCTTATAGGATTGACATCGATCCATGATAAACTTTCAAAAACCTTCTTGTAATCTATTTTCATAACATTTTTAGTCTTAAAAAATTGCCAAAACTACATTCTGTTATCTTGAATAATCTATAATTACCTAATATTTGTTAAATTATATTTTACACCATTTATATCTTGTAATATTTATCTTTTTAATTTCATGTTTATTTATAAACTTGAATGTTAAAGGCTGACATCAATCTGAGAAAGCATTCCACTTCTTAGGACTACTTTGTAACCAGGCAGCCCACTCATATCTCTTTTAATCCCATTTTTATTTAAGTGTGGTGTATTATAGGTCATTCTTCCCTAGCCAAAGAGGATTTCTCACAATAAATCTTGATCTATGGTGTGCAACCAACCATCTATATCTCTAGGTAATCTTAAAAACCCTGCTTATACTTTGTTTTTAGTAGATAATTAGATCCACATTGAAAAAGCATAAAAAAATATTGAAACATTCTGGCACGCCTAGTGGGACCAGATAGTGGGTCCCTTTTCTTTATTTTGCATGTAGTTGCATTAGTGAATTTCATCTTATTTTACATTTCCTTTCAATCAAATAAATTTCACTGTATTTTCTTCTTTAAAGTAAAATCATCATAGGCATAGGATTTGCATTTCATTTGTATTTGTTTTGCATTGAGTTGAATTCTTTGTCTCCATCCAAATTAAATCAAAATATTCTTTTGGCTTAAAAATTAACTATATTCATAGTCTATCTACTTGAATTAGTCTATCTAGATTAATTAGGTAGTTAATTAATCTATTAGTCCACAAATCAATCACACATGACCAAACCAATAAATAAAAAATCACACACCAAAACTTGAAATAGTGAACTGAATTAGATTTCATCACCAAGGGGGAGTTTTATTTCTGGTGCTTTCACTTGGATTTAATCGCCGAGTGGAGTACCCACTCAGTACTTTGGCTGAGTATAAAACCTAGTTGAGTGGTATATCTTAGCTAAGCACCCACACTGAATATGGGATTATCATGTGAGGGAACAAGCCCCAAATACCAAGCCACATACCATCAATAGTATAGGTTACACCTTACATACCTTAGGGTATATAGAGGGTTTTCACCTGAACATCATGAAACCATCCTTAGACATCTATTTCTAGCACCATATCTAAGACCAATCAAGTTTCACATAATCAAAAAGTAACATAATCAAGGAATCTTAAGCATTTAACATTTTTAGTATATGTTCTTTTTATTGATTTTTTTTTCTTCTAATTGTTTGAGTATGTAAGGTTTTAAATATTCCACCATCATATAAACCAATCTTCTTATCTAGCCTTATAGTTCTAACTTGGTAATAGGTTCAGGAACTATTAGATCCTCATCCTTACCAATGGGGGAAACCTTGAGGATCTCCTATGAAACCTTCACCAAAACCCTTGATAATAGTCCTCAAAGATTGAGTGATTACCTTGCAAATCATGTAGTGCATGTTTTTCTTCCATCTCATGAGTATATTAATTACTCTATTTATACTATGATGCCTAAGGGACAAAGTGAATTCTCACTATCCTATAATGCTAGTTTTTAGCACTTGGTTAAGCCAGGTCAAACTCATTCCACACCTTATCCTAGATCATTTAAATATTATCCAAACATCTTTTCAAAACATTCCCAACCTTATCAATCTTTACCCCAACCTTTTCAACTATTTCAAGAGTAATTATTCCCCCAATCCCAGTAAATTCTGATTCAACCGTTACAACCCTTTTAGGGGACAACCTTTCAACCTACCCCATTTCAATTATTTCAACCTACCTTACCTCACTTGTTATCTTTCCCATCTTATAATTTACCTTTACAACCTATCTAATCAGCCCTGTCAAGTCTGTTAACTATACCAATTTAATTAACTAGTTCATCCTCTTTACAAGGATAATCATTAGAACTAGTTTTGAAACCTCCTACCCGATGGTATAATCCACTGGGGGAACCATATATTTATGTGCTATAAAAGTTGCTTAAAGCATCAATAATATAGCTCCCTCCTATCAAACTTGTTATATTAGGACCATATGATTTCATTCTACCTTGGTATAAGGGAAACGAATTTTGCCCCTATCATCATATCATGGGTCATATAGTGAAAAGATGTAAATATTTCAAATGGTTGGTCTAAGACTTGATTGATCATGGAAATCATGTGTTGGTCAATCCCAATCCATTGTAGAATCAGCAATTTGTTGTTAGTCATCCTCTTATGTCAGCTACCTCACCCATTTCTGGTCAAAATCCTTCAAGCCATGGTGTCTTTGTATCTAAAACCATCCCTAGTAAGCCTATTAATAAGGAGGTTGTCAAAAAATTATCCAACCCATCTATTGAATCCATTTAAGTTTTGTATCTTCATCTAAACATAGTTACAAAGGAAGACCCCATTGTCATCAACCCTCTTGTGGATCAATTTTAACCTATCCACCCATCCTTAAATACTATAGTAAAGGAACCTCTCAATCCCAATCAGTTGAGTCAGATGCTTGAATTGGTCAATCCAATTCATTTTCTCTATAGTATTCTCACCCTCATCTGTTTGATAGTGATAACATTTTTACCTTTGATCTTATTCTTTTTGTGTGAGAGTCAAAGTTTTATCACCTCATCTCATTTTTATACCAAATCAACCAATCCCATCCATTATATACCTTACTTTGTCAATCCTATAAATCTATCACCAAACATAAAGCAAACCAAAACCAAGTTAACCAATCAATTTATTAGCCTCTTCATGTAAACCATTAAGTCACTTTAGTATCCAAAAATTCATGTTTTATATATTCAGTCAGGAATCAATTAATTTTATTATTTAAACATCCCTAAATATATCACCCAAACCTATCTAACTAATCAATCACATCTATATTCTAAAAGGTTTCCTAATCAAAAGTTGTAATCCTAAACATTGTAATCCCTTTTTAGGCACTACGTTGAAGCTTCCTAATAGGGATAATTAGATGGTTTTATTGGATTTATCCACATTTCAAAACTACTCCATCCATTTCAATTTTAGTTTTCAACCTTACAATCATTTGAAGCTCAGTCTAAATCAACTCTCTCTACCCTCTTGGAATTGTAAAGGTCATCCCACCTAAGCCCCCACCTGTGTCTTAAGTTCTCCATCAACTAAAAACTAACAAGCTGTCAAAAATATATGAAGATGCATTCACCCCTCTAGGCTTCATTTAACCATCTAGTAAGATTTATTTTCCCATTCGGGGAAGCTTTTTACTTTGAATCAATGTGGATCATATAAGTATGGGGAATTTCCAAAATTATCCCCCTTTATGCATCTTTGCACTTGAATCCTTCATGGTCAAGGATATTTTTACCTTTTTTTTGTCTAATGTAAGATTTTTCTTTGAGTTTTATCATCCACTAGAAGTCCTTTAACACATTCTCACCCATTGTCTATTGTTAAGAGTAATTGATGGTGAGAGTCATGTGATTTTTCCATTACAGACACTTAGCCCAATCTTAAATGTTAGCACCTCAGCTCTGCTCATAACATATTTCTCATGGACATGTTACACCTTTTTAAGAAGGAACCCCATGGTCATTATCTCTCAACTTCCCATCTTAAGTCCATCTAACATTTACCTCCCCCCCTTGTGTTTTAGTTTTTCTCTCTAAAAGGTGACCAAGACTAGCCTGGGTTAATTCACATCAAAAAATAATTTTTTTTGGGATATCTTACTCAAAAGAGTCATTGTCAAAATTGCAGACTACTTATTTGAAGGATAAATGCCAAGAATTATAAGTTGCATACATATAATAGACTAATCCCTTGAAGGATAGCTATCAAATAAATCAGAAGATAGACCACTCCATTGAAGGATGGCTAGTTATAGTTCTAGAAAAAATAAAACAACTAGAGGCTTCCTACATCAATAAGCTTCCCAAAATCTCTCAAACCAAAAGTAGAAAAGGACCCTAAATCAAAAAGTCAAAAACTAATATATCGCATAGAATACTTCCTACCTTGATCAATCTTCTCCAATTATGCATATTTCCCACATCGATTAGTCTGCCCCTATATAAAAAGCATGGATTAGCCCATGGATAATCCTAAGTCACCTATAAGGACATCGCCTTTCACATAAAATGGGTAGGTATACCTAAAAATATTTCATACATGTCACACCTCTTTTATCCAATCAAGGAAATCTAAGCTTGCCTTTTACATATTTGTTAAAAGTGTTTATTTACCTTCATAAGGGTGTCAAGTGAAAAGCCTTAAGGAGTTTACCTTTTGATTAACCCCATATTCACTATGGTCCATGTTGATAAATTGTTGAAAAGGGTCCCCCTTTGTGTCTTTTTCACATCTATAACCTTAATCCAAACCCATCTTAAAGGAGTTGAACCTTTGCATTCATTCTCTTCTTGATTATCCAAATTTGCATCTTTTGTGACTTGATCACAGCCTTTGTATGATGCCATTTCACCCATCCATTACAATCCTAGCATACCTTTAGCCATACCAACATCAAAAAGTGATTATGATTCATATAAATTTATACTGATCTCTTTGTTTATGCTTTGATTTTAACTTTCGTAGCAGTCATATTTTTATCTTAGGCCAATTAATTCATCCTTTTTGCATTTGTTCTGTCCTTATTTACCAAAAAACCAAAACCTTGGATTAGTGGAAGTCTCACCCCTACTGGTCCCATAGTCTAAGTCAACTTGAGCATTTCACCTTGAAACATGAGTCTATAGCCAAAACCCCTTTACAAGCCTAAACAACTTAGGTTCAGTTTTTTCTATCATTTGTTATCTTGGTGCCAAATCTTAAGCCCATGTGCTTCATGGAAAATTTATTTCTTATTTGGTTGTAGATATTATTGTCTATTTACCTTAGTACTCATTCAAGCTTAATGCTGGTATTTGATGCATTGACATTATTTGCCACCTAATTTTTTTGCTGAATACCTATCCATTTGTCCAAGATGAATTTGCACATTTAATATGTCAACCCCATTTATATTTTTGCATTTTTCTTGTATCTATTTCCATTATCTCCCTCTTCCTCTATCCTTTTTCAAACCAATATCCATCTCTTTTTCCCTTCATTAGTTCTCGATTTGAGGGGGAAACATTCTCATATCAAACTAGGGCATGCTAGGGGCATTTATTTAAGTTATGATTATATATTTTAGTCTCATAGCTCAATTCTCTTGACCATTCCACAAAAAGGGCAAAATGTAGATGCCATAATATAACACCCTTGCTCTATTCTGTTATCTTTTAGGCTATCATTTTAATAATTAAATGCATATGCTAATTTTATACACCTTTGTGTATTAATGTGATGCATCATTATGATATTCTTTATTGTGTCCTCCATGGGTAATTATTTTAAATAATTACATTTACCTTCCCATTTACCTTTGACCGCATAGGTTAATTAAGTTAATTATTACTGTTAAATAGTAATTAACTCTATTTTACCATCCTTAACAGTAAATTAAATAAAAAAAAAATAAAACAAAACCCATCCAATCTCCCAATAACCCTTCCAATAACTTACCCTCGTCAAAAACCCATGCAAATAACTTGGTGTTACATTCACTCACTTTGGCACAAGGTTCAAAGCAACCCAAGCCAAATTTGGACCAAATTAGGCTAATCGACATTAATCCTCCATAATCAATATCGATCTTCCATGATTGACATTAATTCTCTTAGATTGACATCAATCCACATATACACAACAAACCTTCATGGCTCGAGAGGGTCGGTGACTATGCTTTTGGACTTTAAAACTCTACCAAAATTTCATTGTAACCAACATACAAACTTTATCAACACCTTGATATTTTGTGGAACCTCTACTGAAGAGCTTATCAAAAGATTTTGAAGGTTATTTATCTCATCTTGTCAAGTTTGATTTTCAGCCATAAAGGTTAGTATTACATTTCAATTTATTTACATCTCCAATCTACAATCTTTTGTGTCTGTCTATATTTATTTTACCTTTGATTTTTATTATTTTATCAATAATACAAGTTATTATAGCCTATTTTTAGAGTTTTGATTTTTACATAGAATTGACATTGATCCATCTAAATCGATGTTGATCCTACAGGATCAACATCGATCTTTACTAAACTTTCGAAAACCTTCTTGCAATCTATTTTCATAACATTTTCAGTCTTAAAAACTTGTCAAAACCTACATTATATTATCTTGAATAATCCATAATTATCTAATCTTTGTCAAATTATATTTTACACCATTTATATCTTGTAATATTTATCTTTTTAATTTCATGTTTATTTATAAACTTGAATGTCAAACGTGGGATGACATCCATCTGAGAAAGCATGCCACTTCTTGGGACTAGTTAGTAACTAGGCAACCCACTCATATCTATTTTAATCCCATTTTTATTTAAGTGTGGTGTATTATAGGTCATTATTCCCCAGCCAAAGAGGAGTTATCACAATAAATCCTAATATATGGTGCACAACCAACCATCTATATCTCTAGGTAATCTTAAAAACCCTGCTTATACTTTGTTTTTAGTAGCTAATTAGATCCACATTGAAAACACATAAAAAAATACTGAAATAATATCACTTTATCTCTTATGATTGGTCATTCCAATTTCATATGGAAGAGGAATCTTAAAATCCATAAAAATTCAAAATCTAAATCATTTTAACAAAAGGCAATGATACAAAAGGTAACATTAAATTTTTTCAAAAGTGAAATCACACTAAAAATGTGATTCAAAACACATCTCCTTTTTCTAATTGAAGCTCAAAATCCATAGTTGGCCTCATGATAGAGTTGAGGTCCACTGGGGTGTATTAGGATAGTAGAATGGAAAAGGAGAATAAAAAAAATATTTTAGTGCTACCTACTTTCTCACGTAAGTACCCAATCTTCATAGTAGATTGAGGACTTTGTAAGAGGTCCTGAGGAACAGGGAACACATTGTGGGAAGGTAGGTTCATTTTAATTTCCTTGTTCAAATAACCAACATGATTCAATCTTAGTATCTCAATTATCTATTTATATAACTTTATGCTTCTTGTGAATATGTATCCTTTGTATATTGATGGTCACTAGTCACTTAGTGTCTTCCTATGTCCTTAATGTGCTTTTTATTTCCTAAGGTCTTCTCATAGACACCTACATTGTGATTTTTACATTACCTCTTTCATTTCCCACAATCCTATTATTTCCCCTTGATAAACATTATTTTGTTCACTGATCACTCCCCCTAGGGATTCCATTTGTGAGTTACAGTGTAAGACCTTGGATAGGACCAGGTCTTCCTCATAAATTATCAAATTTTCACATTACCATTCTAAATATACCCTTTAACCTATTTTTTCCCATTGTTCCCACCTTATTGGTGTTCCCTTTGTGAGTTATAGTATAAGACCATGGATAGGACTTAGACTTCCTCACAAAATTTTCTAATATCCAAGTCATAATGAAATTACATGTGTCAAATTTGAGATAAATCATGACTGATCATGAGTTACATGTCATTGACATGATTCCCATCATTATATAGTATGTTTTATGATTACTTCATTGATCTTTCACCTTTATCTGCTTATTTTATGATTGCATGTAAGAATACAACCATTTTTATTAAGTTTTTCATACTTCCCAACTTGAATTAGTGTGATCAATTTAAGTTTAGTTTTCCAATTTTATTTCTCTTTTATACTTATCAATGTGATTTAGTATGATTGATTGGCTTAATTGTTTTATTTTTGTACCTTTTATCATTCATGTGCTTTCCATTTTATTACATTATTTTCATACTTCCCAATGTGATATAGTGTGATTTTAATTGTTTTAATTTGGTACCAATATTTTTTATGGTTTATAAACATTTTATTCTCTTGTTTACCACTTTTTGGTTTAATATACTTAGTCATATTTTGTTATCACACATTTCCCATCATGATATAGTGTGTATTGCATTTATTTTGATTAATTATACTTTTCCAAGTCCTTTTTGCCTATTTATTTTTAATCATGCATGTGTATCACATAATGCTAAAAAAGAAAACACTCCACATATATTTACCATAACATATATAACAAAAGTAAATACATGTTCTCAAAAGAAATATATCCATGTATCAACATCCACAACCAAATATAACTCATGAGATCAAAACCAACTATCAAAACAATATATCTCTATATATCATGTGTTTTATATAATACAATGGTACAAATTACAAAAATCCATAGCTCTAACTCTATGATTGGGCTCCATCATACCTATCCCATAGCCTAGCCACGCTACCCATAGATGCCTCAAACTATCCCCTCTGCATGATGCAATGTAATGATGTAGTCTAGGATATTAATCCTATTACCTATCCTTATAGGTTTGGCACCTGGGCCTGTATCTATCCAAGTTGGACCATGGTATCCATTTGTGTAACTTTTTCCTAACCTAAGGCCTACTAGGTATGTGCCTCTCCTACTCCCACCCCTAATGGTTATTGAAATCTATCCCTATGTGTCTATAGTTGTGTTGCAGTCTCCACCACTAGTCTAAACTAGCTTTCCTAAGTTGGGGTAGATGATACCACATGATCATCCAACATGGTGGGGTCATATGGTGCTAGTACCTCATAAAACATGTCATTATGCACTTCCATAACTAAGGATCCGCATCTGACCTCCTCTATCATAGGATATACAAAACCAAATCTAGATAGATATTACATGACATAAATATATCAAAATCTATCTACCTAAAAATATCATACAACTAGTATTTTATCTCAACAATTAAAATTATAAACATTTTTTACCAGTCTTAATGTCCTCAACCACCATCTCCCCATCTATCCATCTACCAAACATGATCTCTCCATCTTCCCATACCTTGATCACTTCATTCATTACTTTCCTCCTTATCAATATAAATCTAGGAATCACAACTCATGTACATTGTGATCCTTTCCTCAGAGGTGCCTTTATCAACCAAATCTATCTTGGGTTAATTATTGGATCTTCCTATGTGACTACCCTCAATTGTGATTGATCTCATTAATGATGCCTCCATATATAGTGTGTCTAAGGTGGTCACTCCTCCTGCCATGGTGCCTAATATGGTACTTACTACACCACTATATCCACATCCATGCTTTCTCCTGCTAGTTATCATACTTGACTGTCCATAGTCTCACATGCTGTGGCTTGATCATCAATATCTTGATTAGTGATCCTCCTCCTCCTCTCCCCTTTATATCTCTAGCATGTCATGCCAAAAAATTAGGCATTACTAGAGGAGCCATTAGATGTGAGAGTACAAACAACCCTAATAAGCATACCACTAGCTGTAACACTACCCACCAGGTATAGTGGCGTATGATCCACACTCGAGCTAGCCCTAGCACCATGGTTGCCCAACTAGGCAAAATAATAGCAATATGTGTATATGGTTTCCACATGATCTCCCCTCATGTGATCATATACAATGCTTACATGTGGGACATAACCTATGCTACCTAGTCTTACCTCCATCTCATCAGTTGAGGTAACCTATCATCAACCACATTGGGCAACCCAACTAGATGATACATAGTCAACCTCTCATATATCCATGCACTGAGCATAACCATAAGTTCTATGGTATTCTACCCTTTAGACAACATCTCATATATATCATGCATGAGAAGGATCTGATAATAGAACTAAAATCATATACTACCCCCTAATCTAAAATGAACTAGTATAAGGCTATCACATATAACAATACCTTACCATCTAGCTTATGACACATCACTCATGCTATCACAAGTAAGATAATGGCCTTTTAGATGTCTAGAATTTGCATGATATACACATTGAATAAGCTAACCCTCAATCTTGGTATATCCTATCTGAGCACATCACCCACTTGGCTAGTGTTCATCTCTCTTTTAAATCATTTGGTGTCCTTATGATCAATGGTGTCCCTCCTATCGATAGTCTAAGCAAGGCATATATGTCCTCTAGTGTGATACACACCTCTATGGTATCCCCATACACCACCCATTGAAACATGTTAGATAACCATTCCCATGCTCAAAGGAACATGACAAAGAGATAAACACTCAATTGGATGTACCTAGTCTTCATGATACCTCCCAAACCCATTGAAACTAATATCATTCTATCCATATCTATTAAATGCTCTAGCAAATCTGGGAACCATGACACATCAATCAATCACCAATATCTCTGGTGTCTCTAAAAAATATCAAATAACAAAGGATATATTAGATGTCCATGCCCTTTATAATCAAAGTGCATTCTTAAAGATATCACAAAATTTAATAGGTTTGATTTAGTTTGCTCATTTTCTATTGAATTGACCTATTAAATACTAAATCAACCCTATACTTCATCAGGGATACTAAATTGACCCTATCAAATTTATATTAGATGGGCCTATTTAGTATTAAGTTGGCCACCTTTTGGGTTTGCAATACTAAGTTAGCCCCCTTTTTACCCTATAATACTATATCAGCTACTTCAAAAATAACTAAGTCATCTCATTGCTATGTAGTCAACCCCTACCTCAACAAACTAAATTGGCCTACTAATATGTAGTCATCCTATTGGATCTCTTGTCCTTTATGGAATAAATTAACCTGGTCGACTTTGTTCATCCATAGTGATGATTTTTTGACCAATTACCATAAATGACTTAAACATTTATTGGTTTGACTCCTTTTTACCCAATACCCCAGTGTACCCCTAGTGTCCTTAAAAATTTCCTATGGTTCATTTTGGTGCCTAAATTTTATCTACCAATTAATTTTATATAATTCACTTAATTTTAAATAAAAACATTCAAAATTTTTAAATGTTTAGTTGCTTACCTGTGTTTCACTCACTGCAGATGCTATTTGTCTTCCTTGTCTCAACTATCATCTCCTTATCATCCTAGCTCTCTGGTCTCTCAATAGGTCTATTAGATCTCTATTTTTTCAGAATAGTAAAACTTCCAAATGAATTATTTTTCACCCTATTTATGTTTACTATTAAAAATTATTTACTCTTCAACTATTTACTATCATATTTCTTATTTTGATAATATATTTATCTCTATGAGCTCTTTTTAAAAACCATAAAATGTTCTAGAATCTTGACATCATAGAGAATATTTTCAACTATTATATATTTATGTTGATTTTTTTTTGATTTTTTGCTCTTTTTGACTAATCTCTACAGGTTTGCCTAATGTTCTCGACATTAGACACCTTCACATTTCTTGTAATTCCTTCTTTATCTACAACACTAAGATAAGTAAAGGTATGCATTTTTCAATTCTGTCTTTTCATTTATCTTATTTTCTCCTTAATTCACTTTATTTAGCTTCAACATTGTGTGTCACTATATTCTTTTCTTGAAGCACCATCCCATGTCATACTTGTGTGACACGTGATGAGTTTCAAGTGGGGCATATTTATATAAAATATTTTCAAACTTTATCAATAACTGATGCTTTATATCTTTTAGGAAACCATCGAGTCTCAATCTCTCTAAGTGCATACCTTAAGGGGTGGGTAGATAATTAGTGCTTCACAAGATTGTTATCCCTTATTACCACTTGTTATCTACACAACTATCTCCTAAAAATAATCCCCTAAGATTTGCCTCCTCTTTCATACCCTCTAGTCATTTATCACCTTCATTAAAGGAAAATGTAATAAATTGAATAGGTTTTGGAATAAAAGTTGTTTGGATATGAGAAAACAATTATTTACATGGCATAATGGAGGTTAAATTGGTTTGGTGAGCTTAATAGATATGAATTTATGGAATCATGGAAGAAAAATATTTTTACGTTACACTTTCAACCCCATCAACCTTTTACTTTAAATTATAAAACTTATTAGGGCCTAGGTAGGCCCCTGGTTGACCTAATTCATGACCTAATTTATTTTTTTCAATAACAATACTAGGTTGACTAGGTCAACCTTGTCGGCCTAAACTTTTGGAAAGGATTAGGGTTATATCCACCTATATAAACTCATCCATTTTGTCATTTCTAAGAGAAGAAAAGAAGAAGAGATATATATTGTACATCTACTTATCCACCATTCTACTTGAAGAACAAGTTTAAGGTTTCATACTTTCTTTGAAGATACAGATCTTATCTTTTAGAGAAGTCTTTTGGATGCATTGATAGGTTGTGTAGCCTAGAACTGATTTATCCTTTTCATTATTACATGCCACAAAAACCTCTTTCAAAGCACCTTGGCTAAGGGAGAGATTGGGGTTCAGTGGGTTCATCTTCAAAGGTAATTATTCCTACCTTTATTATTCTTTTATAAGAGTATATATATATATATATATATACTTCTCTCCTATGCATTAGGATTTCATATACATTGACATGAGTATATGTATTTTATGCATGGTTACTTTTCATGTATTATGTATACAAGATTTGGTGAGCACTATATTAGATTTTGTTTTACTTGTTATTAGTTTAATAAATATGAAAACTTAGGACCTAGTTAGGGTTATCATGTAGTTTTACTTGACTGGAGGTTTTGGAACCCTCCCTAGTGAATTTATTATGGTAAGAGGTCCCTTGGATAGGTATAGTAGATCCATCTTGGTCATGAACTTGAATATATAATGTATCAACAATCATAAGTGTAACTAGGATTTATCTTCTCTGAGTTAGGATTGATTTATAGATATACTGCATTTTTCATTGCATATAGATTATGTATCAATTTTATATATGCACATGTGTTTCATGGTATAAATGAGAGATATGTAAGACATACATGTTATATATGATACAAAAATTCAAATGCAAGACATTCTTACACCTAGGGGCTACCATGCTTACTTTAGAGGCACCATAGTATAGTTTACATAGTTATATAGTTATATTCCATTAATCATATTAAACTATTTTTTACATTGATTAAACATGGATTACTCTTATACATACTAATTACACTATTATTTATTTTTATATTATATTTTTCTACATACGATGATTACATACATTGATTATGTAGGTTAGCCTTAATTTTTCTATGCATTATTGATGTTGCTCAGGGTTATTTTAAAGGAATGAAAAAAATATGCATTATATATTGCTAGGTGAATTTTCAATTCATTATCAAAATTAACATATGGAAATAATTATCAATTTTCAATAGAGAGTATGAATTTGGATTTTTTTTGATATTTAAGTTATTACGTATAGTAAAAAGAATATACCAATAATTATTGCGAGGAAAATATAATTTTATGATAAATTATTAAGAGGTGAATAAAATTTTATTATAAATTATTATGAGGTGAATATAATTTTATAATATAAAAGGCATTTTAGTCATAATAAACCTAATAAATCATTGAACACAATATTTTATTTTAATCTATAGAAACAATTATGATTTTTTAAACTAAATAGACAAAATCATATAGATATAATACAATAATCTTTCTAAGTCATATGCCAATATTTCATATTCCATGTGATAATCAACTTAAGTGGTCAATTTCAAAATTCTTATGCACCATCAATGTCGCATATGTTTCTCATAAATATATTTATTTTTTATGTTAATCATAAGAAACTCATGTGCTAATTTAGGTAGAAAAAGATGATTTGATTATGATAAATTATAATATATAAAATATAGAAATCAATAATTAATATTTATGCTTGCTATATCTTGGGGATGCTTTTGATATAAGAATTTATGGAGTATTTTCTTAGAAATATGAGAACCCTAGATGTGATTGGGGATGCTTGATATATAATATTTTATTGAGTATTTTCTTAGAGATATGAGAACCTTATGAAAAAATTCCCAAAAATGTGAATGAGTCCTATCATAAAATTCAAATTCACAATTGGAACCACATCTAAGATAATCTTATTTTACCCAAATAATAATTATTCAAAAGATATTAAGGTAAAAAAACTATAGATATGTTAGTAACTAAGGTAATTAACATTTGGGCTCTTGAATATAAATGGGATAGACAAGTTTATAAGGATCATCTCTTTGTTTTATAATCATCTACCTATGGGAAGATTCCTTTGAAATGTTAATTGAATTTCAAGTTTCAAATTAATGATTTATTTTTCAATTTGAATTGGTTTATGTTATATATATATTTTTAATTTTAGATAAATCAATGATCATTTTCATGTTCCACTTGAAGTAACAACTACTAGTAATTCATATGAGATTTTGGTGTACATAAGTAAACCAAACTGATCTAATGCATACAAAAGAGACTAAATCAAGTTAATTTAGCACTAGAAAATTATTATCCTAAAATTTCTCTCTCATTGGTCGATCCCTCCTAGGTACAAAGAGGGAGGACCTTCATCATGGGAGTCCCTCATCCTATACTTGAAACTATTATCAATGTGAACTGCCACTTATTTGACCATAGTGGATTTAAAAATTAACATTTACTTGTTGGCCATGGAAAAATATAATTAGGGTTCATAATATTTAATCATGATCATCTTCACAGCTTTATTATAGTGATGAGATTATTATTTTTGAAGTTATTAAAATAAATGGAAAATGTGTTATCTTGAGATAACATTATTGTCCCCTTACCTAATAGTGTTATCTTCAATAATCTTTTCTTTTTTAGTTACATCTATAATCCAAAAAAGGAAAATTTTAATTAGATATAAACTTAAATATTTTACCAACACTAAAATTTTGGAAGAGAGATACATGATTTCATTATTTGAATTTTTTTTATGGGAGAGATATCATTTTTATCAATATATACCATGAATATCTACCTATAAACATCACATAAATATCTACTAAAATCATAAGAAAAAGGGAAAATCTCATTTAGAAGAACACCTTACAAAAATATATTATAAGCTTATAATGTTTGTCTCTTGTCAACACTAGACATATTCGTTGGTTGTGGTGGTTTGTCAAAGGCACTAGAAAAATTAGGTTAATTTTGATTTTTTGTATATGTACATATTTTTTTTTGACATTTTTCTTTCTTATTTTTCTTCCATATTCCAGGTTCTATAAATTACAAAATTTCAAAACACTGTATCAATAATTTTTAATAGAAACAAGTTTTCATTTACAAGTTATTAGTGTTAGTACATGTTATTCCATAATTGATATGTTCCTTTATATTTATTAGTTTCTATTTCATGTTTTATGCAATGGCATTGATTAAGTTCAATATAAACATATAACTTACCATAAAAATAAAATCAATATGATTGTTTTACACTTCATCATCATCATCATCATCACCACCACCACCATCATCATAATCATCATCATCATCATCATCATCATCATCATCATCATCATCATCATCATCATCATCATCATCATCATCGTCATTTTATTTTGGCACTAGAATTTATCCATGATCAATGTATTCAACCAAAAAACTTGGAGTAAAGTGAAGTGTCATATGATTTATGTTTTCTTATCAAATGCTAGCTATTTCCAACTAAAACATTTCTTATTGGAAAATGTTAGTAATGTTGTATCATTTAATGAAGGGTTTAAATTCTATCTCACTTGGGAATCACTAGAGAAGGGGTAATAAATAGTAGTTTACTTAACTTTAGAATCTAATTTGATGAGTTTCAATATGTTCCATTCTTAATTGGGTAGTAGAAAAGGAAATTCTATTTTTTTCTATCTGATTTCATAATAGTCAGAGGCATTTCTAAAAGCATTCTTACTATATACAATTTTGTTGTATGATGTGCAATGACACTATGAGAGGACACTATTATTGTAATGGGAATAAATATTATTTATTACTAACTATTGGGAGTATTTTAGTTAGTTATTATTTGAAGTTAATTTTTAAGGTGTGTGTTGGGTTTTTTAAGTTGATAGACTACAAAGTTACTCAATCCTCATTTTTAGTTGTGATTTGGGTTTTTCAAGTAGAAAATTATAGAGTTGATCAATCCTCCAAAATGGAATTTATATGAGAAATTTCACTAAATGAATCCTTTCCAAAAATAGCCAAATCATATGCATATTTTTTTGATCTATAATATAAAATTAATAGTGCCATCTTGTTTTCCATGGACCATCTATGACTTGAACTTAAGACCTACCATTTACATGTTTGGGTGCTCTACCACTGAGCTACCGAGCTTCAAATGACAAGGGAATTTTGGTAGGCTCCTTATTATAATTTATGGGGTAGCTCATTATCTCCAACACCTACCTTTAAGCCACACTTTATTACTTAAGGCTACTAGTTTGACTCTAATAACATATCTTTTTCCATGGATTGGCTAGGGCTCAAACATAGTACCTAACATTTACATACTAGTGTCCTATATCACTAGCAATACAAACTTTTATAACATGGAATTTTTGGTAGGATCCTTATTGAGATTCATGTGCGACTCATTTTATCCAACATTCCCAATAGTTTTTAATATGAAAGAAATAAATATGTTTCACTGGGTCTTCCTTTCTATCCTATAATGGTGAGAGAGATGGTTGGTGATTTTCCACCTGTAGGAAATGGCCAAGACAAACTAAAAATAACAACATACATCTCTATAATAATATATTACTGAAAGTTGTTTGATGAGTTAATGGTATGATTAAAAGACTGAATAAATTGACAAATATGTTGATGCATATATTGTATAAACATAAAACACACGAGTTAGGGAATAAAATAGCTTGTCACAATTTTTTTTCTTAAAAGCATGCATATTATATTATGTCATCAAGAATGATAGAGCCGTTAAAAAAATATTCTTATTAGTGAGCTATCTCAAGATATTTATTTTCAATTGATCCATTTTTAAGGTAAAAGTTTAGATAAGATCTATAGATTCCCTCATGCTAATAATACAATTATTCTAAAATTAGTCAATTATCTACCAACATGTTCTATTGAGAATTACTAAACTACTTATGCTAAATGAGTTGACATCACCAAAAACACCATATAGATTGAAAGAGTCATCAATCCATGTTGTGTGTGATGTCATATTAATCTTAGGAATAATATGACACAAGGCACACCCTTTAATTTATTAAACATCTATCAATTCTCATCCATGTGATATGATATTGGTGATGTCTAGTGCTTTTTTATTTTCATTGTGTAGTCATTTCAAAAGTTGAAGTGAAAATATTTGGAACCTTCATGTTTTCCCCATATGAAATATATAGGTATAGTTTCAAATTCAATATTGGCGAATCATTCCTTGAATGGAAAAATATAGGCTGAGGAGAACACATGTTATCAAAATTCTATCAAAAAATATCAATTTAAGTTCCATAGAAAGGTTCTTATAGTTCTTTTTGAGACTTATTTTCAAATATACGTATTGTCACTCAATTTAGTGAAACATGGAATTACCCCTAGGCTTGTGGCTTGCCTATAGCAGGGGTAAACCTCTAGATTGAAGGACTACCTCCCTTGGTTTGTCTATTGAAGATAATAACCTAAAATACTAGCTCATTTAGATGAAAAGGGAGAGAGAGAACATAAATAAAACCTATCCTAATGAGGTGATGAACCAATTATAACCTAACCACTACCAACTAATTAAAATGACACTTCAAACAAAAGCCTAATCTACACATAACACTAATCCAAATCTACCTATTATATTGGTATTTATCATGGAGGTTTGTGACGTAATATTGAGCTAGGAAGACTAAACACAAGGTCATGACATGACACTGGTGGAGAAAAAACTCACTAAAACTCATGAATACTTCATTATAACACTTCAAGAGACTTGCAAGAGACTTTCAAAGTTGAATATGAATGCAAACATGGACAACAAGCTAATGAAGAGAATCTATCACTTAGCAAGATTAAATAATATAACATACACATAAAAGTAACTCATGGAGATGGTAAACTAGATAATTATTTATTTATTAAAGGATGTAAATGATTAAGGCTTCACCATACTCAGGTGGAAGATACCAACTTAGCAAAAGGTGGCTCAATGTATAACACAAGTGAGAGAGAAGAGAAGAAGGGCATAGGAGAGAGAAGGTAGGAAAGTGTCAACCTAAGTTATAATAAGAATAAGAGTTAGGGAAATACCTAAATAGGTCCTATATGACATGTGTGGTTCTTCTTTAGATGATTCAATGCTCTAAGTGGCATGGGAATTGAAATGTTTGCTTGACACCTTGATTAGCTTCTTAAAATTCCCCTTTACCTTAATATGTTGAAGGAAAAGTGGCCTTATTAATGGTCAATTAGTTTCTTCTACCTCTTTTTTATGATCTTGACACCTCTAAACTAACCCCATCAAGTTATCTTTGACACATCACCTCTTTCTCTTTTAAGGTGTCTAGAGGACTCTTCATCTCCTTAGGCCTATTTTGCACACAAGTGTCAAAAATTAGATTTCTCTTCTTTATCTCATCCATAATTCATGTATGGCCTATTAATACCATATTAGATCTACAAAAATCCATTTTGAGGTCTCAAACTAGTCCCAAGAAGTCATTCTCTACCAAAAGCCTCAAATAGGCCTCATTCCTTGTATCCCTAAAATCATACAAACCTCCTTATGTAGAGAGTTTTATGTATGATGTTAATAATTTGAGGGAATATTATAGTACCTAGTATGGCTTTACAACTCTATTTTAAATTTCATGCTCTTAGAGTGAATGGAGATATCTCTTTTTGCCCTTTTTCACTCCTAACTAGGCCTCAATTAGGCCTCCCTACCAAGAGAGTGAAAAATTATTATACTAGAACCTCACACTTTCCAAACCCAAAATAATCATGTAATTTATTTATAAAACATCCTCCCCATTATCCATGCCAAATTTGAAGTTCTGACTCATTGTATGAACCTATCAAATAACAAAAATTAGTCCTTTTAGGCATAATATGTATAGTACTATACTAAATAATGGCATGGGATGATGTTCAGAGGAGTCTTGAACATGTTATATAGGTTTATAAGTTTTTATGATCCATTTTGAGGCATGAAATTTAATTTCTCTCTCATCTAGTCATTAT
Organism: Torreya grandis; assembly: GCA_037957365.1. Lineage (NCBI taxonomy): Eukaryota > Viridiplantae > Streptophyta > Pinopsida > Cupressales > Taxaceae > Torreya > Torreya grandis. Next base: position 3,103,389 of record JARHVA010001721.1, on the reverse strand, counting down.
AACCCTCATAGATAGCCTGAAAGTGCTTCAACTTCTTAAGGATGATTTATAAAGCCTGGGGCATGAATCCTCAAACCAATTAAAAAAATGTAAGTTCACTAAGGAGGATAAATTACCCTATGAGCACAAGTTCCCATGCAAATAATTTGGACCATATTGAGTAATGCAAGCTAGCCTCTCAACTGGAAGTAAACATTTTGTGAGGTCTGAGAGAGAATTGGGTCAGAGAGATGAGTTTCCTAAGTTATTTTGAGCTTAAATGACCTAAAAAATGTCTAAGACATTAATCCTAACCTATTCCAATTATTTTACAACCACCTTTCTTCATCAAGTCTCTCTACACCCCATTGACTTAGGCTTAGGGTTTGTAGGACAACTTTCTCAATATACCCTAATGGAATATGTTCTCACATTTTACTCATTTATAGGGCTATATAACTACATAAAATACATGTATGTGTCCCTAACCATCTTATCAAGACTCCTAATGATTTCTCTAACTCCTACTATCTTCACTTGATCATCATCTCTTCAAGGCCTGACTACCTATGTGGGTTTATGCATGCACTAGGCATGTGTATGACTATATTTATTTCATTGTCTCAATTATCAGGGGTCTAAGTTTATCATGGAATGTTTGTATTTCTTTAAAAATATATTCAAGGTTATAAAATGTATTAACCTACTCTAACTAACTCCACTTTCATCTTCAAGAATACCTATGGGCCTGTGTATATGACTAGGCATGTGCAAGGTTGAACATGGTCTTATTGTGTTTTCATTTGTGATTGAGTCTAAGATTGTGATTGAATAATGTTATCACTCTGAAATAATTATATAAACCTCCTACTTTCTCTTAGATCTCATATAAATACTTAACCCTTTCAACAAATATAGACCTCTCAAGAGCTAATAGGCTTATGTCTTGCCTTGATTGAGTAGGCAAATTTTGTTTCCAATGTTTTTATATCTTAAATAATTAAAATATATATATTATTCTATTTATTCCCTAACAATATCCTCCAATATCCACAAACATCTCTCTTAGACAAATAACTTTACCAACCTGGGCAGGTAGATTAGTATTTGGATTGTGTAGATAGGGTTATGACCCCTATTTTAGTTCTTCACTCTATTAACCAATAAAAAACATTTTGATATAAATGAATTGAGAAATAAAAACTCTTTTATAACCTTTAAATACTCATACAAACCATTCTTAGGTTTTATAAAGTCTCGAGTCATATAAATAGTCCAACAAGTGATTGTGGATACGCCTAGGTTTATGTTCAAATGGAATGGTCTCCAAACTTAGGTACTTTAGAACCTTATATTCAATGTTGAAACTCTCAAATAATGATTTTTATGTAATGATAACTCCCTCCATACCTTGAAGACTTAGTGCTCTCCTCAACATTGCCATCTCAAGATTTATTTTCTTAACTAACTAGCTGTAGGTGTTAGTTTGAACAGAGTTGACTATATATGGTATTTCATAGCCTTTTCATATCAATTTTAAAGATTACCATTGATATTTAATGTTTTAACTATGGTTTTAAGTCTCTTTAATTTACCTAGAACTCCAAGCTCACCAACATCTCTATTCAAGGCCAAACTTTTCTTAGTTGGCTATAAGTGACTACTTAGAAGGTCTGACTATGTTTTAAGCCTTTTAGGTATTTAGAAAAATTTTCAAAACTTTAAAATGGATCCTTATTTAATCTTGATAGTTTATAAACTTCTCTTAATTCCTTACAAATCTTTTTTCATCAATCACCAATGTCCAAAGACATCTTTCACTATTGGCTATAGGCGACTGTCTAAGATTTGAGTGTATATGATTTGAGGATTATGCCTTTATCACTACCTTGAATACCTGAAAGTGGTTATTGATAATTATAGGTATATTATCACTTTATTAACAACTCCATAGAGTGATACCTAAAACACATATAAACTACTTCAAATCAATTGAACTTATTAGCACATAGAACATAGTCCAAGATTGAATGAAGATGTGATCATCTCTTCAAACTTCTAAACAATAATTGAGTGATCAAGAAGAAATTAATGATTGAGAGAGAATTATAAGACCATTAATAACCACTAAGATGAATTTTATCACTTGTATAACTCAAAAACATATAAAAATGATCATCATTTGTAGACAATGCATAAGAGAGATTTTGCTTGCTAAAGGGCCATCCACATGCGCCAATAATATGAGTGAATTCATGTGAGGAATTTAAAAAAATATGAAAACCCATTACAACTATTTTCATGTAGCCATGAATTCAAATTTTATTTTAGAGTTTTACCAAACTCAACCTATGGGGTTTTAAGCTCTCAAAAAGTAGTCTAGATTCTTAGCAATTGTTCATGAAGATAATATAACCAATATAAAAAAAAATTCCAAAATTTTAATCTCATATTAGTCCAAAACTTTGGCCAAAATATTAGACTCCAAATCTACCTATACGACTTGTACCATCTGATTGAAATTGGCTTTCACTAGCTTGCAAATGCGATGATGGGACAGAAAAAGATATTTATGAAACTATGGAGATTCAAACTTCTTCCCAACATTTTTCCTAGCCTATCAAATCTCAAAGGATGTTCTAAATCTATTTTCATTTGAAAATGACTTCAATAAGTTCGTACAACTTCTCTAACTCCTCAAGATAGTGTTGAAATCCAAGAACCTGAATTTGTTCTGACTTTTTAATAGGTGTGGTAGTTGAATAACTACTCCAAGGACCTTTGAATGTGTATGAAATTAATTAGGAACTTATGAAACTTTGAAAAACACAAATATTAGCTAAAATCACCACATTTTCATGTATTTTCACCACCTTAAAGTTTGTAAATGGACCTTAGAATTTCCAAAACACTAGAAAAAGTATTTAAGACATAAAAATTACCTCAATAAATCCCTAATCACCTATGACACAACTTGACCATGCCTTATTTCTCCATGACATGCCTAGACCACTATATGACTAAAACATGACTTTACCTTAACTTCTCCAAACTAACCTTAAACAATGCTAACAAGGTTAAATGAAGACTTATAAGGAATTTATAAGACATGAAAATACCATTATAATACCATATGAAAATTTAAATTTATAGGGGTGTGACCAATTTGATTTGGGGTCAAATTTGGTCGACATTCTTAGCGAATCATAGGGATAACATGCTTGCAATGCTAATAGGACCAATAGCCTTGCATGTCTATTGGGCAATGGAGTTTATTGCACTCAGTTTCAAACTTGAATAAATTTTGAAAATGAGACAACAAACTAATTTTACCTTCAAAACACATAAAACAAAGAACAAAAAGATACATAGTAAAGCAAGACACAAACACTTGTGCTATCAAGTACTTAGGGAACACAACAACAATATAAGTAATCTAAAATATATACAAACTAACCTAAAATAAACATTCTTCTCTTGGATCAAAGGGGAATCTTATGCAATCTTTTTCTCCATGAGATGAAGGATAGGATGAATCAAGTTAATTTTGAGCCTTGTCCTTGATATCTCTAACTCCTTCATACTTGACACTCCTTTTGATGTGTTCTTAAATGCAATGATAGTAGTTGTACACATGTCACCTATGATGGTGAACTCTTATTGCACTTGAACAATATTCTCATGATGTTCTTCAAATACAACTCTGTCCAATGATGCTTCATCTAAAGATGGTTATTTGATTTTCATGGTATCTTGAATGGCTTTAGGCTTCCCATCAACTACTGTAAGCCCATCAATCTCTTCAAAGAGCTTAACATACTAAATCCAATCCTCATCATTGTCCTCAATGGAGACATCTTGTTTAATCTACTTGTACACAAGACCTTAAACTTTGAAAAGGTCTTCAAGCTCTTGGAGAAGTTCAATATGCTATTGCCAATTATCTTTATTTTATTTCTCTTCAATAACCATAACTTCTTCAACTTGCTCACTTAGAAGGTCATTGTGTACTTGATCAAGTTCAAATTTCTTAATTTAAGAGTCTTCAAATTCAAGGCTGGTTGAAAATTTAACTTGATTGGGTGGAGTAGGATCTTCTTTTTAGAACACACTATAAAGAGGTAAGGCATATTCAAGAGTGTCTTAAACTTCACCAACATGAGGTGTAGGATTTTGAAGACCTTAAAACTCATCACATATGTCCTTGAATTTTTTCCATAAGTCACCTTGATCTATGGAGTCAACAACAACTTCATCTTCTATTGGTTTTTTAAATTTACCCTATTGATTACGCCTATGAGACCCAAATACCTCAACTAATGTGATGTTATTTTCAAACACCTTCTCTTCCATGTATTGGTCAACCTCTTTGTGAGCTGATGCAACATCATTAGGATCTTCTCTTTATTCACTCAATAAGATTGAATTATGTTTGTCTTCACTAAGGGGAGTACCTATAGTGAATTATTCATCATAGACACTTGAGTCATCTTCTTGATCAACTATAAATTTAGCTCAATCTTCTTTGCTTATCTACCATAGGATGGGTTAGCCTTCAAGAAGGGATGTGGTGGGAGGGTGATAGACAAGTTCATGGGTTGGAGAGGGAGTATGAGGTGTGGTGTATGACTCATGAATGGGCTTAGGAATGGAGGTTTATTGAATGAATTCAAGGGGAGGTGACAAATTGGTTTGAGCAATGGAAGAGGTATCTTCTTCAACAAGAATTTCACCTTCCTTATATCCCTCTTAAGGCTCTTCGATATCTACAAAATGATATTTAACCTCTTGACTTTCCCACCTCTCTAATCTATCTATCCACCATTGGATATAATATCTCATTTCATGCAAATCATCATTTATGACATAGTGGGGTTTCTCTTCAACTAACCTCCACTTACTCATAAATAATTGAACCGACTTCCTCAACATATCTATGAGATGAATAGGGATCACACCACCTTTTTTATCCCATTTTCTCATCACTTTTTCTTGGTTTAGCATATTTAGTATGAGTGCCAACAAGGATTTGGCTTGAGGTGGAATTGAAGTAGGAGAAGGAGGGTAATAGTGGGGTTTTTGGTGATATTAAACATATTGATTTAATTTCCTAATTTTAGCTTCTAAGGCCTTAATATTTCTTCCAAATAAATGGCATCATCTGATTCCTCATGACAAGGCTGATAGTAATCATTATTGAGGTTGACATGGATAATGGGGTTGATAGGGGTCATATTAAGGCTGATAGTAATACACTTATTGATACTCTTATTGATAGCCTTCCTCATGGTCTTCTTCATAGGGTTTATAAACAACATCATGACCATATAGAAGGAAATGGGCTAACCATAGGACTGACATAACGCATAAGGAGGGTGATAATATTGATAGGGTTCTTGAGACACATAGTTAGGGTCATGACAAGGTTGGTAGGGGGGTGCACGGTATAAAGTTTCATCATACAAAAGCATTCTAAATTCATTATTCAAATAAAATTTTAAGATATATTCAAATTCTTTCACAATAAGTACCTAGGCTACTAGAACTAGCTGATTGCATTTAGAGTTTCCATTAGTGTTTGTTAAAAGCTTCCAAACATTGATGGTTAGAAGAACACACTAAGGATTCTTCCACTCTTTTGGACCTTAGTCCCATTCGACATGCTATAATTATTATCAATCAATTTTGTAACCTTGGATAGGTAGTTCAATCCTTATCCAATTTGAGTGGAACATGGGATTACCCCTAGGCTGTGGGTTACCTATAACAGGGGTGAAACTTTATACTGAAAGGATACCTCCCTTAGTTTGTCTATTGAAGCTCATAACCTAAACTACTACCTCATTTGGATTAAAATGGAAAGAGATAACATAAAGTAAACCTATCGTAATGAGGTGATGCACCAATTGTAACTTGACCAATTCCAACCAATTATAATGAAACTTTAAATAAAATCCTAATCTGCACATAACACTAATCCAAATCTACCTATTGCATGAGTATTTATCATGGAGGTTTGTGAGGCAATCTTGAGCTAGGAAGACTAAACACAAGGTCATGACATGACACTAGTGGAGAGACAACTGACTAAAACTCATGAATACTTCATTAAAACACTTAAAGAGACCTACAAGAGACTTTCAAAGATGACTATAAATGCAAACAAGGACAACATGCTAAGGAAGAGAATCTATCATTTAGCAAGATCAACTAGTATAACATACAGATATAAACAACTTATGGAGAAGGTTAACCAAATAAAATTTTATTGATAAAAGGCTTGAAATGAGTAGGGATTCGCCATACTCAAGTGGAGGATACCAAATTGTCCAAAAGTGGTTCAATATATAATGCAAGTGAGAGATAAGAGAAAAAGGGCATAGGAAAGAGAAGGTGGGTAAGTGTCAATGTGAGTTATGAAAATAAGATGAGTTAAGGAACTACCTTAATAGGTCTTAGATGACATGTGTGCCTCCTCTTTAGATGCTCCAACCCTCTAAGTGGCATAGAAGTTGAAATGCTTTCTTGACACCTTGACTAGCTTCTTCAAACTCCCCTTTCAATTGACATGTTTAAGGACAAGTGGCCTTATTAATGGTCATATCAATTTTTTATACCTCTTTTCTATGATCTTAACACCTCTCAACTATTTTACACATCACCTCTTTCTCTTGTAAGGTGTCTAGAGGACACTTCATCTCCTTAGGCCTATTTTGCTCACAAGTGTCAAAACTTGGATTTGTCTACTTTAGCTCATATAAAATTCATGGATGTCCTATTCATACCATATTAGACCTAAAAAAATCCATTTTAGGTCTCAAACTAGCCCTTACAAGTCACTCTCTACCAAAAACCTCAAATATGCCTCATTCCTTGTAACCTTAAAATCATACAAACGTTCTTGTGTAGATAGTTGTATATAAGGTGTTGAGAATATGAGGGCATATTTCAATACCCAGTATGAATTTACATATTTAGGTTAATTTTCATTCTTTGAGAGTGAGTGGAGATATCTCTTTTTTCTCTTTCTCTCTCCTAACTAAGCCTCATTTAAGCCTCCCTACCAAGAGAGTGAAAAACGTTTCTACAGGCTCCCCACACATGTCAAAACCAAAACAAGTTTATGATTTAATTATAAAACATATTCCCCATTCCCCATGCCAAATTAAAATTTTTGACTCATTGTACAGACCTCTCAAATAGTAGAAATTAGTATTTTTATGCCTAGTTTGTATAATTCTATATAGTACTGTACTAACTAATGTCATGGGATGATGATTAGGGGAGTCTTTAACACATTCTAGGTGGTTTTAAAGTTTTTATGATCATTTTGGAAGCATGAAATTTCATTTATCTCTCATTTGGTCCTTATACCCCTCCTAGACAACCTGAAAGTGCTTCAACTTCTTAAGGATGATTCATAAAGCTTAGGGTATGAATCCTCATACCAATGAAAAAAATGTAAGTTCACAATGGTGGATAACTTTCCCTAGGGGCACAAGGTCCCATGAATTTTTTTTGGACTATATTAAGCAATGCAAACTAGCCTTCCATTTAGAAGCAAATATTCTATGTGGTCTGAGAGAGAATTGGGTTAGACAGAGGAATTTCATAAGTTAGTTTGAGATTAGATGACCTCAAAGAGGTCCAATACATTCATCCTAACCTATTATTATTTTTATCAAACCAACTTTCTTCACCAAGTCTCTCTGCACCCTCATTGGCTTAGGCTTAGGGTTTGTAGGCCAACTTGCTCATTATACCCTAATGGACCGTGTTCTCACATTTTACTCATTTTAAAGGATATATAACTCTATGAAATACCTATATGTGTCCCTAACCATATTATTGAGACTCCCAATGATCAATCTAACTACTATTATCTTCACTTGATCATCATCTCTTCAAGGCTTGACTACTTATATAGGCCTGTGCATGCGCTAGGCATGTGTATGACTATATTTATTTCACTGTCTCAACTATCAGGGGTTTTATTTAATCATGTAATGTTTGTCTATGTCTTTAAACATCTATTCAATTTTCTCAAATGTCTCACTACTCTAACTAATTCCATTTTCATCTTCCAAACTACCTATGTGTCTATGTATATGCCTAGGCATGTGCAAGGTTGAATAGGGTCTTATTATTTTTGAATTTGCGCTTGAGTATGAGAGTGAGATTAATTAATGTTATCAATATTCAATCATCATATAAACTTCCTACTTTCTCTCATATCTCATATATATACTTTACCCATTCAATAAATATAGACCTCTCACGAGCTAATAGGCATATGTCCTATCTTGACTAAGTAGGTAGTGTTTATTTCCAATATTTGTATATATTAAAGGATTCAAAGAGATATTTTATGCTATTTGGTCACTAAAAAAATCCTCAAATCTCCATAAACATCACTCTCTTAGATAAACAACTTTACTAGCCTAGGTATGTATATTGGTGTTTGGACTGTGTAGACAGGGTTATAACCCCTATTTTGGTTCTTTACTCTATTCCCCACTTATAACCCTTTTTATCTCAATGAATTGGGAACTCCAAAATATTTTCTAAATTTTAAATACTCATACAAACCACTCTTAGGTTTTGGAAAGTCCCGAGTCATCCAAACATTCCAACAAATGACTATGTATATGCTTAGGTTTATGTTCAAATGGAATGGTTTGAAAACTTAGGTAATTTAGAGACTTATATTAAATAGTGAAACTTTGAAATAATGATGATTATTTACTGATAACTTCCTGAAAACCTTTAAAAATTAGTGCTCTCCTCAACATTTCCATCTTAGAATCTAATTTCTCAACTAGCTAGATATAGGTGTTGGTTTGAATATACTTGATTGTGTATGGTGCTTCATAGCCTTCAGCTATCAATTTTAAAGTTTAAAAGTGATATATCATGTTGTGAATAAGGTCTTAAGTTTCCTTCATTTCCTTGGAACACCAAGCTCACTAACATCTCTATTCACGGCCAAACTTTTCTTAGTTGGCTATAAGCGATTGCCTAGAAGGTCTGACAACATTTTAGGCCTTTTAGGTCTTTAAACCAATCTAAAAAAATTTCCAATGGATAATTATATATTTTTGACAGTTTAGACACTTATCTTAATGTTTTTAAACTCTTGTTTCATCAATCACCAATGTCCAAAGACATATTTCACTATTGGCTATAGGTGACTGCTTAATCTTTGAGTGCATATGATCTTAGGATCAGGCCTTTATCACTACCCTAAATATTTTAAAGTGGTTATTTATCATTATAATTCTCTTCTAACTTTATTAAAAACTTCATATAGTGCTTATGGTCTTTTCAATCTTTGTTTTTTTCACTACCTTAACACATAGAATCCTGTAGATGACTATTTAGGGCAGTTTATTGTGTGTGGTTTGAATTAGGCATCTTCAACTAGGTCATTGGTATTTTATGATGGAAAAAATATCATAAATATCTACCTCTAATTTCATTACAAACTCCATTATCATTCTCAAACAATATTATCAGACCTCTATTTTCATTATTTCCACACATACAGTCTTTTAGGTCTGTCTAACTAGGAGCAATCTTGCTAGTCACCGCTTGGATTTAGGTGTTTGGAGATCCTAAATTAGTATAGAATCATTTATAAACTTGAACCACCACTATTATGATTCTTAGGCTACCTTCATAAATATTGGCAACATGAAGTTTCATGGAGTTGCAAACCTATATGCCTATAGGTGATAAGGACTGCAACACTATTTTAGAACTTTGAAGGTGCAAAAAGAATTGTTATGACTCAAAGAACATTGTAACCATTGTATCCACACATAAAAAATGAAAACACAACCATAAATCTCCTTAAAACATATACAAACTACTTTAAATCAACTAAACTTGCTAGCACATAGAACATAGTCCAAGATTGATTGAAGATGTGAACACATCTTCAAAATTGTATGAAATAATTGAGTTATCAATAATACATGAATGGATTGAGAGAGTATTAGAGGACCATGCATAACCACTCAGATGAATTTGATCACTTAGAGAACTCAAAAACACATAAAAATGTCAATCATTAACAAAAAATGCACAAGAGAGACTTTGCTTGACAAAGGGCAATCCATACGTGCCGATAAGATGATTGAATGTGTTTGAGGAATATAAAAACATATGATAAATAATTCCAACTAGTTTCATGTAATAATGAATTGATATTTTGTTTTGGAGTTGCACCAAACTCAACCTTTAGGGTTTTAAGCTCTCAAAAAGTAGTCTAGCTTGTTAGTAATTGCTCTTAAATCTAAGAGCAAAAATAAAATGAACAATGACAAATAATTGGAATCCCATAGGGGTCTCAAACTTCAGCTAAAATATAAGCCTCAAAATATACCTATACGACCTATACCATTTGATTGAAATTTGACTTCACTAGCTTGTAATGGGATGATGGGAGAGAGAAAGATATTTCTAAAACTTTGGAGCTTCAAACTTATTCCCAAGATTTTTATTGACCTGTAGAATCCCAAAGGATGTTTTGAATTTGTTTTCACTTGCACATGACTTTACCAAGTCTGTACAACTTCTCTAACTTGTCAAGATGGCATTGAAATCTAAGAATCTGACTTTGATCTGACTTGTTGATAGGTGTGGTAGTTGATTAAATACTCAAAGGACCTTGGAATGTGTATGGTAAGAATTTGGGACTTATGGAACTTTGACAAACATAAATATTAGCCAACATTACCACATTTTCATGTAATTTCACCATCTTAAAGTTTGCAAATGGAACTTAGAGTTTCCAAAACACCATGAAAAGTTAGGATAAAGTATTTAAGACATAAAATGACCTCATTAAACCCCCAATCACCTATGACACAACTTGACCATGCCTTATTTCTCCATGACATGCCTAGACCACTATATGATTAAAACATGATTTTACCTTAACTTCTCCAAACTAACCTTAAACAATGCTAACAAGGTTAAATAAAGACTTATAAGGACCTTATAAGACATGAAAAAACCATGACAATACCACATGAAAATTTGAATTTATAGGGGGTGACTAATTTGACTTGGGGTTAAATTTGGTCAACAATACCCAACACTTAGTCCCATTTATTGAATAGGGAGAATTTAAATCCAAATAAAAATTTAATTTAATTGATAGTTTGTGTTAGTTTGATAGTCTTCTTGTTTATGTTTAATTAATGCTACGAAAAGTGTGAATAGAAATTGAGAAGGCTAAAATTTGGGAAAGAGGAGTAGAGCAACTTGTAGATGAGAAAAATAATAAAAGGCCATGACAAAGGAAAGATCTCAGAGGGGGAGGTGGGCAGAGATGGTGACCCTAGAAAAGTTTTCAATGACTTGGCAGAGGAGTGGAATAGTATTTTTGGGACTTGATGTTTAATTTATAGTTGGTTGTTTATCTTTGAAAATTAGTTTTTTGTTGTTTAATTACTATTTTTCAACAACTTTCTATTATCTCTTGAGGTTTTTGGTTATTTGTAGGGTTTTTTTTTGGCCTGTTTCATGTAAAAAAGAAGGGACCCTTTAAAAACCCTTACTTTCCCATTATCAATTTTTCTAGGAAGGGTCCTACAAAGAATAATATAGAAAATTTCATTAAAAGGGAAAAATATAACTAAACCTGTGAATTGGAACTAAAATTTTGGTGAAACTAAGTTTAACCAATATAACACTCAATATTAACAAAAAATGAAAGTATTTTTTTTAATTTACCAACCACTACCCCATTCCCATTTTTTTAATTTCATAGGGTAAACAAATAGGTTTTTATGGATCATATAATCAATACAAAAAATGAAATGTATGTAATAAATACTAAAAAAAAGATGAACAAGAAACTAGAGCCCCATAGGCTTCGCCAACATTCTACTAAACTTTAGAAAATACCCCTTGGGATATGCTAATATTCTACAATAGTTTAATGAAAAACTCCAAACATGTTACACAATTGAAACAAAACAAAAATAACTAATAAGGGACTAGGAGGAAGATTCCTTAGACATTAATTAATCTACAAGTGTAACTATTTTGGTACCTTCATTATTATTGACCAAATTTTGATCTCATGTTAAAATTGGTCACCTCCTATAGGTTAAAACTGTAAATAGGTGTCTAATGTTTATCATGGTCTCTAGTGGTCTTAAATTGTTCTATATGGTCATATTTGCCTATGTCTAACATTGTCCAAGTTCTAGTCTTATGTTCACTTGTCTAGTCCTATGGTCAAGTACAAGGTCTTGTATGTTAAAACATGGTCAAAGGGTTTAGTTTGGTCTAAATTCATTTAAAAATGTTATTTGGATGTTATTTATATTATAATACCATGTTCTAACCTTTATTTGTCTCTTATTTGCAAGAAATGTCATTTTGGCCTATTTGGAAGGGTTAGATGTACCAATTCAAGAAGAAAACGTTTTAAGAAGATTAAAAAATCCCCTAATGTTATGAACAGGTTAGGGAAGGTTTAGGAATAGTCATAGTCTGATAGAATCTACATTTCAACTCCTAATCTTGGTAAAAGGACACTTTAAAAGCACTTGTACGGTCTTGAAAGATCAATTTTAAATTGAAAAGGGTTTAGAAGTGTTCCTTAGGATCCCTAAGATCATTTTATAGCTCTAGAACAATTTTTAGTTTAAATGAACACTCTAGACAACTTTTCTTCTCCATGACTTCTTTTGAAAGCTTAGGAAGGCAAATTTGCATTGAATGGTATGACTAGGAGAGAGAGAGAGTTAGGAGCTAAAACTTTGGCCATTGTTAGGGGTCTAATTAATATTGAAATAAGTGGCATTGGTTTGTATATTTGTGGCCTATTATTCATGAATGATAATTTTAGAGTGACAGTAGGTCACTATGGCTTATTTTTAGATGGGTCTATTATTGCACCTATTTCTCTAGTTCAAAAATTGACAAAGATGAATAATTTTGAGGGTGATTTATATTGGTATTTTAGATGATTTTCATGGTGGTTTCATCATCAAAATCATCTATATGAGGTGCCTTCACTTGAAGGAAGAATATCTTATTGTATAGGCTATTTCAGTGAATTCTACTACAAGTATTTGTTTTGTATTCATGGTGGTAATGCTTAGATGTTTTGTAAGGCTTAATAAATCATGAAAGCTCCCTAAATTTTAGGGAGTTCATGTATTTTGTCTGAAGATGTTTTTTTTTCATAATATTTAAGTATGCTTGATTTTGGACATTATCAATGTTTTAATAAGTCTACTATAATTTGATTTCTAATCTAGGATCAATTACTAGTAATATACCATGGTGTGAAGTTTTGAGATGATATTACATCATTAGAAGTAAATAAAAGTCAAGATAGGTGCCAATATGCACACTCTCCAATAAGGTCACAGATGTCTCTTTCTTCAACAAACTTGTATGTATTATAAGAATAGTTTTAAGATGTCCTTTGATCATAGAAGGACATAACACACTTCCTCATGCATTCATATGCTTTTCATTGCCTACTGCCATTATCAAGATGATTCAAATTGACTAGAGGATCTATTTTCAACTCATAGACCTCATGCATTAGTGGTTGAGTAGAAAATATTCTGTATAATAGCTTAAAGTTGAGTTGAAGGTGGCTTGATACTTGTCTTATGCTCTGTGAGCCCTTGAGGAAGTGAAAAAGATGTGAAGTGTTTGATAATGTTGACAAGTCTAGTAAATCATGGAGTGTTTCTTTGTAGCACTAAGGCAAGCAATTGAGACCTATATGCCCTAGGATTGTAGGTCCTCATTGAAGACTAAAGTCACATAAAATAAACACTATAAAGTGATCCTTAAGACAAAGAGACAAACTCATTATATAACTTCTAAGACATCATCACAAACCCTTGAAGAACATCTAAGTCATTTGGAGAGTCAAGTAAAAACTGAGTACATAGTATAAGGATCATCTACATGTATCATGTATGTATGGGAGCTAGGACAAGTTGGATTGAAAGTGTCACAAGAAGTTAGCATAACCTGTGGACAGTGAGAGTGAGTTCCTTTTGATCAGGGCATCTTCAAGCAACAATGTAAAACAAACAGACTAGTTTCAAAACTCCAACACATAATCAAATGACCCTAAGAAAATCACCTTCAGGTGGCTTATGGAACAATTGAACTTAAGACTAAAGAAAAAGGAGACATAGGTGTATGAAATATTTTGAAACCATTATTGAGGACTGGTAGCAATCTCAAAAGCACTATGAGGTCTATTGATGTGATGGCGAGCTTCTAACCTAAAGAATATAGTTAATACCTAGAACACACCTATAGGTTACTCAAACTGTAGATTGACTATAGGTTTGAAAGAAGAGTAGGGGTGTTGAGATATGTTGGAAGAGGCTATAAATCCTAATTTAAACCCTCAAACAAGTTCATGGACCAAATTAAGGTTAGCTTTGGGAGATATGAGGTCCAGATTCATAAAGCATAGTCAAGATCTCTAATAAATACCTATAAGTTCCTCTAAGTGATAGTATCACTTAAGTTGAAGTGAAGAGTCAAAGATGTGTTTGAATATGATCTAAACCTATTTAGAAATTCAAGTAGATTCAAGAGCATTGGAAGATCATAGGCTAAGGGCTTAAACCCATTAGATAGTCTTGACTCTAAAATACAACACAAGTTGTTAACTAGATAGTTAGTCTCAAGAGTAAGGATGAGAGTTAGATAGGGGTGCATATAGTGCAGAGGATGTTTGTTAATATATGATGAAACTAAAATTTAAGACTTAAAATGTGATCATGAACTTTGATGAGGTTAATGATGTAAGCGTAAGACCTTGAAACACTCAACACATAATCAAGTAACCCTATTGAGCATTTATAGGTGGCCAACTAGGTAATAGGATAGTGTTAAGCCTAAAAGAATGAACATATAGAGGTGTTTTGAAACTTAAATGAAGACTATAAACTAATATTCAATATAAATGATATGTCTATTGGTGTGAAGGTGAGGTTTCAAAACCTAATATACAGTCCTACCACCTAAGTAGCTACCTACAATCTATATGAGGACAGACTGGTCTTAAGTCTGCATAAGACTTGGTGACATGTTTGAGGGACTTTGAGGTCCATATAAGGTAGATAAAAAATTCAAATAGGATTTTATGAAATAAAATGGAACTAGAGAATACTGATCAAAGTTGAGTTCTAAAACCTACACATAATCAATCAACTCACACATAGTCAAATTATGGCTAGTCTTGAGAAATTAATTTTTTGAGGGTCCTAAAGATGTGACCACACTATAAAATTTAGTATAGATGGTGGTTATGAGTAAATAAAGTCATATTTGGTAAAATAAAGGTCATAATAATAGTTCAAGTACTCACTATTTTGTCTCATACCCTGCCCACTCCTTTGGCAAGGGGCAATCTTGATACTAAGGGGTCTATTTGAAATACAAAGGTATAAAACAAGTTACTAGACCTCATGAAGGGGACATAAGGGAATTTATAATCATATAAAATTATTAAATACACTTATCAAGTGGAAACACACTGAGGTTTCCATCTAAAATCCCTTGAGGGTTAGCAAGAAGGAGGTAGGTCTTAAATCCCAAATAGCCTAAATAGTACACCATTAACATATAAATGGTTAAAAAGGACTTAAAATGCATGTATAATAATTTATAGGGATGTTTTAAATGTGTCTAAACCTCTCAAAATAGTTAGATGAAATTTTGAGACACAAAAATTAGATTTGATCTCTCTTGGGATTGAGAAATGTTAAGCAGGCCACTCGAAGAACAACTTCAGATGTTCATACCATTGCTCACACTTTACATGGGAATATTAGCCACTTGGGATAGTTTAAGTGGTATATAAAAATGGTTTTCCAAGTGTAAGGAGTTCATTTAATGATCTATTCTTTATGAATAATTATGAAGACCCCAAAAAGGTCTTAAACCTCTCTTAAACCCTAATAGTGACCAATCATGGAGAAACGACCTCAAATGCATGTCTAATGACATATTTTTCACTTAAAACATCTTGGATGTTTTTTAATAATCCAAGGAGGTTACTCACATGTACTTTGATGCTAACATCACTTGTATAGATTGCTAAAAATACCTTATTTTTTCATTTTTTGGTGTTTTACAGGTGTTTTGAGAAGGGGAAAGCTTCCCAATCATGGGATGAGGTCATTTGGGACTTGTCCTTATGATCAAGGAATTAACATATATATTAGGTTAGTCTTTTGTTATTATCATAAAACAAATGAAATGAACAACTAAAATCCTAACACCTATAGCTTGGACACTAAGGGGAGCTTAGGTAATAAAAACTAAATGAAAGCATAATAAAAACATAAAAGAAACAAGTCTTTTACCTTACTTGGAACCTCCAAATGGATTTTTGAATGATTATGCATCAAGATTATTTTTGACAATGAAGCTTGCTTGGCTCCTTAGCTTGTGATTTCTTGGATTAAGATTTGGGCATGGTAACACTACTTGCATGAGTCTTATGGAGTAAATCCTACATAATAACTCTATAATATTTAAGCTCATAAATGAAGAGGTATGGCCTTATATTTATATCTTTAGGAATTAAATCTCACCCAAGGTGAGTTAAGGTTGAGTTTAGGCTTAAAATGGGTTCAAAATAAACCTAGGTGAGTTAAAAATAACTCCAATTGAGTTAATAATTGTCATGTAATTATGATTTGCAATTACTAGGCATGGCTCTCAAATTAGATATTTTAGTATATTTTAAAAGAGATTGACAACTCATAAAGGTAGTGATGAAGGGCTTGGATATTTTAAATTTTGGAATTTCCTTTTTTAGATATTTATTAATTTCAAATAGATAATTCAACTAGGCATTTAATCTTGTTTAGATTTTTAATTTATTTTATTAGTTATTTATCTCTTTCACAATTTGATATTTGTTCAAGTGCCACACTTAATAAGTCCATAGGCCAAATTGACAGGTGTGATGACATAAAGTAATTACGGATAAATCTATGAGAGGTTATTATTGCATATGATAGAATACCCCAATGAGGGATGCCTCAACATGATTCTGATCCTTGATGAATGATGTGTGAGTAAATTTAGAATGTTTAGTGATTACTAATATTAATTTGAAATAGTTGGTAGGAATCAATCTAAAGTCTAATTAGAAGCTAGTTATGGCCAGTTTTAGGTGTCTATAGTTTTCCCTTGATTGGGAAGGTGTTGAAAGCTAAAGGCACAATAATGTCTTCTCAAAGAATGAAAAGGTCCTATATGCCTACTACTTCAATGGAAATGGATGAACTATGGATGTCCCCTCGAGGGAGTGGTCAACAAATAATGTCGATAATCAGTCCCTCCAAAGAATGAAAGGATGGGACCAAAACATAAAATGGGGTAGAAAAGATTGATTTTTCCATAGGTATTTATAATTATTGGCATGATGAGCTTCCATGAGTGAGAAAATAAACAAGATGATTTTCCCAAAGGTGGTTATAATCATCGACATAGGTGCGACAAAAGATAATGATTTTCTGAAAGGTAGTTATAATCATTAAAAAAAGGATAAGGGTAATGTTGATGCCTTTAGATGTATCATAGCTGATCTTAGTGTCTAAAGAATACTTCCCATTTTAGAATTCAAGGAATTCAAAGCATGAGTAACAAGTTATGGTAATTTGGTTACCTATGGTGAAATAGGGCAGAGCAATAAACTATTCCCCAATATTTATATTGATTGGTGGTTGGGAGCCATGATGGCCAAACTTATGGTGCTATTATTAATGAGTTTGTGATCAAGTTTTAAACTAAATCTTAATCTAAATGAATATTTATAGTGAATCTTAAACAAGAGTGATTTGGTAAAAAAAGAGCAAAAAAGAGGGTAGGGTAGAAAGAAGACGTTCTAATTTTCAGTTCAAATATTATGAATTTTTTTAGATTTCATATAGACATACATTCAAACCAATACATGATATGAAATAGCTTTAACACAGATATTACCATGTACCAGGAAATTATCTAAGGAAAGGATGGAATACTGCAAATAAGAAACTACATTCAATTTAAATATTTACTTCACAAGTAAATTGCATTAGCACATCTACAAGGGAAGTAAGAGAGATGAAATGAACCTAAGATATTTTAATTAACCTAGCAGAAGTACAAGTTAATAACTTTGCATTCACATATGCATATCAGGAATTAATGAAAACCATTCATCCAAATAGATAAATGAGACAGAAGACATAAAAAATTATACTAATGGATTTTAGTCAAACTTCTCAGTATTCCTTGCTTATATTAATTTCTTTGAGTATATAAAATGGTTTTTGCTCTAAAAACTCTCTTTAACAAAATGGTAATACTACCTTTTATAGGAGACTTAGGTAGCATACTGATCAGTCATGAGATTAGAAATATACAAGAGATAAGGACAACTATCCTTTTTATAAAATTTTAGAATACATTTCCCTTTCCAAAGTGGACTGACCTATAGGAAAATGTGTTAACAAACCTTTACATGACTTTACAAAAAGAGGATATTCTACTTTAAAATATTACAAAGTTAGCTAGCTAGTGGGCCCTACATAGAAAAGCTCCTTTGTTACTCCTGAAGGATCTTCATGGCTTTATGATGTTGCTCATCAACCAAATTTAAGTTGACATCTAGATCTAAGAGGTTCTCATCCTCTTGGTCTTCCAAGTCATCAAAATCTCTATCATTTCTGGCCATTGCTTCTTTGATACTCCTCACCTTAACAATTTCCTCCTCTGTAGTCATCATCATGCCCATGATATTTTTGTTGTCATTCCTAAATTGGCCTTGACTCTTGTTCCTAACCTCTTACATAAAAAAGATGACCCTATTCTTATAATCATCATCTCCAATGATGACTAGGGAGCTAAGTGTGGTAGGATTAGTAATCATGGTGCCTAGAAGTTATTCAATCCTACCTATCAAATATTCATCATCCCTTAGGATCCTCTCCAAGTATTTTAACCATGCACTCAGACTCTATATTTTATCCATAATTATTCCCATAATTGAATTTAGATGGGCCAGGCTAATGGTCTTGAACCAAGGAATCTATCCCTCAACTAGTATGTTGATTAACTCTTTCATGTTCTCTTTTGAACTTTGCCATTGGGCTAATAAACCCTTGGCTAATTCATCCTGGTGAGCTAATGGAATCTGCTTTGTCTTCATTTATTTCAAGGATTTAAACATGTCATAAAAAGATGCTTCAAACATCTTTATCATTTCTTTAGGAATTGACATAATAGAATGTGTCTCTATATTCTCATTTTGCATATGCAAATTTTCTATTTTTTGATATAGGCCTTTGATGCATGATTTTAGTTGGGCTGAGTGGGCATCAGCTAGTCCAACTTTGCCTTCTTCATGAATTAGGTGCTCACGGGTCCCTGACCTCCTACTAGAGTTATGCCCACAAAAGGTTCAACCCTTTGAAAGGTAAACTCCTCACTCCCAACCATGGTCTTCTTTGTTGTTACCCTCTCTAGGCCTACTATCTCTAAAATTAATTACACATTTACTATTGAATCTATGATCTTTGAAGGTTTTGAGACCTCTATCAATGTGCTAATTAAGGCTCTAAGGGTGTATATTTGAGTGCCTCTTGACCCTCCTATGGCGGTCATCATCCTTTCCTCTTCTTCCTTCATTAAATCCATTATCTATGGCTTAACCTCAGCATGGATAGTGATGTTGACTACTTGGGTCAAGGCCCATGAATCCTATAGGGTCGGGATATTTTGAATCTTCCCATGAATGAACCATTCAAGGATGATTGGACCATGGGTGGGATTCTCATTACTCAATAGGTTAACCTCACTCAAAGGATGAGTGAAGGTTAACTTTGGATTCTTCTTTGTAACTAGGACTAATGCCAACTCAACATTCCTTTTGAGGGGTACAACTGAAACTAGGTCCATTACAATTTCCTTCCATTTTTCTTGTCTTACTTCCTCAACTTTGGCCTAAAGTTCCTTAGCTTGGTCTTTTTCATCTAATCCATATGCGTCAGTAATAACCTTAAGTGCATCTTCTACTATCTCATCAATAGTCAGTGCAATCATGTTAATATATTCTATTGGGACTCTGGTCTATCAAGCTAAGTTAAGGATGATGTCCTTTCACTAGGTCTCTCTTCCAATTTCTCCTTCCTAGGTCCTTGTGCCAATTGTGCTTGGGGTTATTGTAGTGGTTGATATAGAGGGGGCTTAGGCAACAAGTGGTATTATAGGGGTCCCATCTGCCAGATCTCTCCAAGTGGCTTGTCATCTCTAGTCAACCTGGCCTCAAGCTTAATGCTATGCTTATTTAACCTAGCCAACACCTCTATGAAATTGGTGGCCTTAATGTACATCATGTTATAAACACCAAGCCTGTGTTTATAGGGGTAGCTCATTGTTCTTGATTTCAATTTTTTAGTGACCCTATTATGAGGGTCCCATTGCCTCAGATCATCCAATTATAAGTTGAATGAGTCTTTGTGTTTGGATATTACATTCACATGCTCCCAATTCTATAGTATAGTCCTATTGATGGTCAAAGGAAAAGGGTGAAGGAGGCCCTTCATTTTATACTAGATCACACCATCTATACCATTGAAGAGTTGGTATGTAATTTCTTGTTCTACCGATTTGGTTGGCACATGGATCGATAGTTTGAGGGGTTGAACTAGAGTCCCTTGTATTCTTATCACTATGTAATCCATATACAACTACATGTCCCCATCAAATCTACATACTTTCTTGACTAGAGGGATAACCCTAGCCATAGGGATCCCTATAATAGCTTTTACCAAAGATAGATATACACAATCAAAAATGAATTGTATGTTTTGTCTATACTTTAATATGTGTAACTTGGAATATTTATGGGAAATAGTGTGTCTCCCATTAGGTGTCCAATTATTTATGTTAGGGATCTTGGTGGTGGCCAATAAGGCATCTAGGAGATAAGACATAATGAAAAAATGGTTGTTAGTTTTCTTCTTAATGGTTGTGAACTATTGTTTCAAATAAATTTTAATCATATCACCAATTTAGAGTGTGATTCCCTTCTCTACCATGAAGTATACATAGAACACCTAGATCCTATTAACATGGGTAGTGGAGGAGCTCTAGATAACCTATTCAACAAGGTCATTATTATTTTGATTCTTTACCTAAATTGGGAAATTGGGATCTTGCTGGTAGGGTCTTGTATTAAGTGAGTTTTAGTAAGCAAATATGGGGCAAGGAAAGTATTAAAGTCATTCTTACTAGTCCATGCTCTAATTATGGGCAAGTCTACCTAGGGCTTGCCTAGCTTGTTGTAGCTTTCAAATGTGAGGGGAGAAATATATGATACCTTTATGAAAGTATATTCATGAACTATCTAATATTACTCAAATTTACAATCAATTAAAATGGGGGAAACAACATTGATACAATATAATACTTCAGGTTTTGTAGTAACATAGTGAAGACTAGTCATCTGGATGGAGACTAGGTCATTGTATCTCTAGAGGATCATAACATTATTCTGTTCTTCTCTTGTAATTTTTTGCATCTCTTTAATTGTCTAAAAAAACTTAAACAAATTTTTATTCCTTGTGTTTAATGTTTTAACATCAAAGTTAGTATCCTTAAAGACCCTTCCCTCATTGTCTGAAGTCAAGTATAACTTTATGTCATCCCTTTATTGTTGCCTTTGAGCTGCCATGAATGTGAAAATTGAAAATTTATCACTAATGGTCCTCAAGTAGCCTCTAGATCATCTTGTTCTCAATCAGATAACAAATGGATTTGTTTTGGTTTGACTATGATTGATTCAAGTTTAAATTATGGCTTTTTGTATGGAGGTTAGGGCTATCTGTAGCTTTAATAGTGATGGATACTTGAACTTAAGATAATTCATGCCTTGGATTTGATTTAAACCTTAGAATTTATACCTTTACCCTTTCATGCTCACAAAATCTTTAATTTTGTCATTTTATGCTTGCATGGTGCCTATGTGGCATATATTTGGCAACTTTCATGGCATTTTTCATAAATGCTTTAAGGGAACTAGTTTTTGTCTTTTGAAAATACATATTTTCCTTTATACTATTAGATCCTTATTTAAGGATCAATGTGGACCATTGATCATGATCCTTGAGATTGATTACTATTAGTTGTCTTTGTGTTGGGCCCCATAGTTATGTCACTTGGCACCTTCACGAGCCTTTGAGGCTCTACGATTGATTAGTGAACATGAACTCACCACGTGTCAATCTTATGGGCCCTTGGAGTTTTGTTGAATAATATTTGATGATTGTTCTTCATCTAATCACCTTTTGTGAGTAAGCATGAACCATCGATCATGATCTGAGTGAATGCACACCATTGGTCTGATAGATCAAAGGCTTTAGATTTGTCAGATCCTTTTTCTCCATCTGATCATCCTTTATGATGAAGTGAGAGCCATGGATCCTATAAGGTATACACACTTTAATTAAGATTGAGATATAGGAAGGAACTTAGGCTAAATACTCTAGACTAAAGTTTATTTCATGTTAATAAACATGATGTAAACTTTAGGCTAAAATATTTAAGCTAAGTTTTAGAATACACTTAAAGGGGACCCAAATAATAAGTGGACTTAATGTAAGGTGTTAACCTATGGTTTTATCATGTTGATAAACATGATAAAACTTTAGGTTAAAACTTTACGGCAAGTTTTAAAGCATAGGGACTTCTTGTTGAATTAAAACATAATACAAGTCTTTAGTCTAAGGTTTATTATGTTAATAAATACCATAGGAAGATTAAGGTAAAGACTTAGATTAAGTAAATGTTTGTAAATTTTTTGACCACAAGATCATTTTACATTAAAGTTCAAAAGACCCTAAGTGCCTTTTATATTTCCTAAAAGGTGGTTCCAATTGAATTTTAATGCAAGTAATAAGCCTTAGAAATTTTTGAGGCACATCTTTATGTTTAAGAGAGATGATCAATGAGCTTAAATTTGATGGCCTCATGGATGTCAATGATGGCATCATAGGTGTCAATGATGGCCTTATGGGCATCAAATGACATTCCCAAGAATGTCAAATTTAATTTCAAGAAGTTCATAAGTAAATAGATCATAGATTTAACACACTCTATCTGATCATTTAGTCCCAACCAAATGTTGACCATTGATTAATATCTGAGCATATGCATACCATTGGTCCCTACAATCATAAAGAAGATCGAGTTATCCCATGGATAAATGCATATGAAAATTAGACTAAGTAAAAGCCTAAGTCTTCAAAGCATAATAAAATGGGTCCCTTTGAATACTATAATCATAACCTAAGGTTTTACCCTAAGGTTTCATTATATTAAGAAAATATAATAAACCTTAGGATAAAAACTTAAGCTGAGTCTAAGTGCTAATGCATAGGGACCTTTTAACACCAAGCTCAAATACAAGAGTTCCACATGGTGACTCCATAGGAATCCTAATATTTTGACTTTATTTGACCCTGGGGAGGGTCTACAAATCATTGATTTAGATCTGGGTTCTCAAAATGGTGACACTTGTCATCCTCATGGGGTTTGGCCTTTAACATTTTAATGCTGTGTCTACCCTGTCAGAATAACTGAATATTTATCTTCCTCTTGATGGTAGTAAATTGTTTCCCTCGGAAGACACTGATCATATCTCGTACTGTGTGAGTAGTTGTAAGCCACTGATCATAATCCTAAATACTTACACATGATTGGCTCTTTTTGAATATTAAAGTGGTAGCATAAGTTTTATCTTAAGGTTTCATTGTATTAATAAATACAATGAGACCTTAGGCTAAGTCTATGTTGGATAAAAAGGGGCCCTTTTAACACCATAATTAAATTTACACACCATTCGATCTTTGGTCTTGCTTAAGCATGTATCATTATTCATGATCTAGGAACTTATGCATATTGGTCTGATAGTTCAAAGGCTTTAGATTCATTAGGTCTTCTTTGTTCCATTTGATCATCCTGCATGATGAAGTAAGAGCCATTGATTATGTAAGGAGGCACGATGATTAAGTTAGGGCTCAGGTTGACATAAGAACTTAGGATAAAGTTTTTAGGACCAATGTCTCATTCATTGTAACAAACATGAATGGAGCCTTATGACCAAGTCTTTAGGTTAAGTATGTGACAAGGAGGACCATGTGATATGATGAGGCCAAGATAGGAAAATAAAGGACCCTACAAACATGAATGCTAGAGATTGTTAAAATAAAGGGAACAAAAAGGGGGAAAACATAAAGGGATCAAACATGATTTTGGGCTAAGGTTCGATCATGCTAAAAACATGATCAAGCCTTAACATAAAATTAGGCTTAAGTATAAAGAAAATTTTAAAATATTCCTACCAAATTTGAATTTGAATCAAGGGTCTAAGATAGGGTTTTATGAAGGAGGGTTTTAGAACATGAATCCAACCGTGAGATCTTAAAAACCAAAGGTTAGCAAAATCTTGAATGAGGATAAGACCACAATCATCCCAATGTGATCCATTGATAAAGGCTCCATGAAACCTACTACTTAAGACACCAGGGTCAATATTTAGAAACATAGGTAAGGTTAAAGCAAAACCATAAATAAATGGGCCAATTTCATTAGGTTTAGATGATCTTCAAATTCTAATAAAGTGCAACATATTAAGATTTTAGTGTTAAGGTTCAAAGTAATCACAAGGGCCCCTATTTTTTAGAAATGGGGGTATGTTGGCCTCAACACATGATGACTTCCATAGGAAATAGCAATATGTTAGAACTTAGAGACTTTAGTTCAAAAAAATAACTAGGTCATTTATTCCAAATGATCAATTCCATTATCAAGATCAGTTCATGGTTGAAACAAACCTTACATGTGTAAAATTAGGACCAAACGTTGAGACATAACCATGCTATGTGTGTGCTTTGATTCTAATTAATATTTGACATGGGACTCAAGGGATAACTTCCAAGTTTCATGCCTTTAATCATTAACATTGACTTGAAGCATGTTTAGATATTCATTAAGAACCATGCTTCTAATTCAGGGAAGGCTTGGGCATTGCTTTATTGCTAGTCAGACATCCATATCCCTAACAAAGATGCCTTTGGCTCCACTCACAACCTTATTCCAATACCATATAAGCATACATATCCCCATTGGATATTACTATAATCACCTTTTCTTGAAAAGCTCTTATTTTGTAATAAGTTCTTATTTTTTTGTATTTTTAGGTCTTTTAAGATTTCAATAAAGGTTAGGTACTAGGGTAGCCAGGTTTAAGGATTTTGGTCAAGTGTGTGATCCTCAAATAATCACCTATAATAGAAACCTTTGTCCTAGGCAAAGATGTTTTTTAAGTGCAAGCATGACTATACCTTAATAGATTAAGATTTCATTCTATATGTACAATTCTTCTTTAAACCAAGTTCAATTCAAGACATGTTTAAGGTCTTATGAAATGGTTAACATATTCATGGGTCCTTACTAGTTTATTCAAATCATAACATAAAGATCATATCTAAAATACATGGTCAACATATGTATAAGGTTCATACCAACATTTTTGAACTTTTGGAGTTTCAAGTAAGATAAGGAAGTTTGAGCCGAGGGCTGTCCAAAAGGACTTATTAGAAGTAAGGAATAAATCAACAAAAAACAAACACACAATAGAAAGAAGAAAAGTAGGGAGAAAAAGGGAAGAAAACATATACATAAAAAATTATGTACAAACAAGGGACATAAAGGAAAGAGATTAAGAAAACTAACTCACCTGCCTACATTAACTCTAACCATCTTACAATTTTACTCCATGAAGATCCCAGGAGGAGAAATAAAGAAGTAATGCTTGAGATACTACCCATTGGTGGGAATTGTGAGTTATTCTTCTTGTAGGTATTTTAATTTTAAGGTGTTATCTTTAAGTGTATCTATGATTTGATAGGGGAAAATCCACATAGGTGTGAACTTGCCATGTTTTCCCTTGGGCTCAAATGCTTTGTCCCAAAGAAGAACCAAGTCTCCCTATCTAAACACCTTAATCTTTGATCTCTTGTCAAACCACCTCTTTACTATAGTCTAGTTCCTACTAAAGTTAGAAAATTCTTCTTCTCATGCATCTTTTATTTGAATAATGTCTAATAGTCTTGAGCTTGAAAATTCTTGGTCCTCTTCCATATACTCTTATATAAACTTATAAGTTGGCAACTTGAGTGTGATGGGGAATATGGGATCTTGGCCATATATCAGTAGGAAGTTAGATGATTTAAGAGCCTGCTTGACTCTTGTTCTATCTTCCCAAAGGGCATACTTGAGAAGCTTATGCCAAGTTCTAGGTTTATTTGTAATAGACTTAATGGATTTCATCAAGTTTTTATTCATTGAATTAGACACTCTATTACCTTGAGGATAGTGGTTAGATGAAAATTTGATAGTAATGCTATTGTCATATGCCCACTCTATCATCTCCATGTATGTAAATGCTGACCCATTATCATATACGAAAGAGACTGGAGTCCTGAATTTGGTGCATATGTTTTCTTCTAAAAAATTGATCACTTTTATTCTATATTGTTTGGTGGCTACTACTGTAGTCCACCTAGTATAATAGTCGATAGCTATTAGGACATACTTATGACCTTATGATGAGTTGGCATTGATTACCCCCACAAAGTCTAGTGCCCACTGGGCAAAGGGTTTATCAATCATGATAGGTTTCAAGGGCATTACTACCTTTGGCTCTTTAGTGTTTTAGATTAAGGTAAAAGTAGGTTTTGAAGGGGCCCCGAAACCCTATACATCAAAAGAGAGATAAACCTTTGAGCACAACCATGTTTCTAAAAAGAAACTTGAAACTAGAAAAAGCAAAACCAGGTTAAACAGGAACCTGAAAACAGCAAAAAAGACTAGAAGTAACAACTGACAAAACATAGAACAGAATGCCAACAGACAGGATCAACTTCCTACAAAACCTCTCATACAAATGAGATTTTATTATTATTTTTTACACGATCAAAGATTCATATCTAAAGGGGGGACCAAAGGCTTAGACTTCTTTCTCTTAACTACTGTCCATCCATCCTCTACCTTAGCTGCCTCAGCAATCCATGCCTCAGAAGACAATGATCCATGAAGCCTAGGGGACATAGATGCCTCAGCAGAATCCTTATGAAAACCAGCCAAAGACTGACTCCTAGGACGTTCTTCCAAAATAGGGGAAGAGACCAAAGCCTCCTCAACAACTGGCTCAAAAAGATCACTAATCCCGGTCACCATATGACCTTCAATTGAATCTTTCCCTAGTGAATCCTCGTCAACCATCGGCTCAGAAAGGATACTACCTTCATTCGCGGGATTAGCTGGAGCTTCCATGGGTTGTTTAGCTAAGTAATGTTTGGATGAAACCTTAGACCACCAAGAAGGTGTTCGTTTGGATTTTAATTTCCCAACCGTACAATGAGCAACAATATGACCCGTCAGGTGGCACTTTCTAAACCAAAAAGGTAAACCCTCAAAATCCAACATTTGTGTCCAAGTACCCCTTGGGGAATCTAGACAAATCTCCTCAGGAAGACCCTTAGAAACATCCACCTCAACCATTAAGCGTGCGCAGGTCGAATGGTAACAATCTGAAGTATTTTCATCCACAAATAAAAAATCTCCTATAGCATTTCTGATGGTTTTAAAAACTGATTCATGCCAAAGATGTATTGGTAGGTTAGGGAGCTGAACCTAGATAGGGATCTTGTTAAAGGTTTTCGTAAGAGGATTAAAATCCATATGCCACTATTTGGCCATGAGAGGATATTTGCCCTGCCATAAAAAGTTATTGTTGCACAAGATTATCCTCCTATCCTCAGAGCTTTGGAAGAAAGCTATAAAGAAACCTTTAACGCATGGGAAGATTTTGACATTTTCTTCAATAAGTGGCAACTAGGTCCTAGAGATCCAGCCATGTAGATCTATGAGAGAGGGCCAAAAGCCATGAAAATGAAAAATAACAGCCTGAGAAGATAGATATTCTACCCATTCAAAGATTTTGTCAACTATTTTAGGATCTAGAGTTACCCTAGTAGGTTTTATAACACTTACAGGCAAAACATGAGAAAACCCAGATGATACATGAGGAAGAGCATCATGTAATTCAACTTTGAAAGCAGCCACATTAGCAAAAGTTCATCCCCTAGAGGCTAGGCCTGAACCATGAACAGGAGAACCTTTAGTAAAATGCATAGCTAGGATTGAGCCCCCATCCACTGAAGAAATCGTAATAGGGGTGATTTGAACCCTTCCCCCACACACAGAGGGTGACCCTCCCATAGCATTAACTATTTCCATGCCTGCCTCTGATTCCATAGCTACCAGCTTCAAATTTTGAGGTCGCACATGCGTGGGATCTAGAGCAACTATCTATACATGGTCTCTGTTGGCATGGCTGGAAACAGTGACTGGGGACCTCTGTTGGTGATGGTGTTGATGCAACTGAATCCTTAGGGTAGGGGTGGGAGTGGGATCATTCGCCATATTATCAAAATAAAACAACATAACATAATCCTTTGGCTCTTTAGTGTTAAATATTTGATATGAATGGCATTTTTTCACATGTTTATGAGCATCTCTAAAGATGGTGGGACAATAATAGCTAGCCCTAAGGATTTTGTGAGTTGTGGTTCTCCCAGATGGATGTCCACTTCCCAACTTCTCATGGAAAGTACTCATTACCTTAGTAGCTTCTTCTTTGGAAACACATCTCAGGTACACATATTCAAAGTTATTTTAGTATAGGACCCTATTTTTGATGAGGTAGTGAGTTGCATTGAGCCTTAAAGCTCTCCCTTATTCTCTAGTTAGTCCTATAGGACAAGTTCCATTGATCAATAAGTGGGAAATGGAGTCATACTATTCATTAGGTTTAAAATTATGCTAATCAATTTACATGATACTTAGCTTGGGGATGGTATTGGAAATCATTTGAATTAGACCCTAACATCTTACCAGTTTTGTAGTTTTTATCTCTATATCATATTCTTGAAGAATAGACATCCACTTACCTCTTTGTTCTCCAAGTTCACATTGGCTCAACATTAGTTTAGTGGCTGGATCTGGTAAAATGGCATGCACTTTCTTCTTAAGAATGTAGTGCCTAAATTTCTTGATTGCTTTAACTAATGCAAAGGCTTGTTTATCAATTAAAGGATAGTTTAACTTAGAATTTTTCAAATTTGTGCTCATAAAAGCAATTGGCTGGTTATATCCTTCTATTTTATAAGTTAAAATAGTAGCAATAGTGTGGTCAAAGGAAAAAGAGTAGAGATCAAATATTTTGAAAAGTCTAGACTTATCAAGACTAGGGCTTGATTGATTGATTTTTTGATATATCCAAAGGCCTTTTTTGACTCTTCATTCCCTAAGAATTTAGCATCTTTGTTCAACATATCATTTAATGGCTTGACAATTTTTGCAAAGCTATAAATGAATTTTCTTACAAAATTTATTTTGCCAAAAAATGATTTTAATTCTTTTCTACTATTGGGAGGCTCTACCTTTGATATGGCTTGCACTCTTTTAGGATCTATGGAAATTCCATATTTGGTGATAACATGGCCTAACAATTTACCCTCAATGACATAGAAAATGCTTTTTTTAGGGTTGAGGGAAATTCCATACCTTTTACACCTTTCAAACACCTATTGTAAATGCATGAAATGGTCCTCCCTATTCTTAGATAAAATAGATAGATCATCCATGTAAGTTATGATACACTTACCAATTAATCCTTAGAATGCATGGTACATGGAATTTTAAAAAGTGGTTCCCATGTTTATCAGTCCAAAATTAATTCTTTTTTAGGCTAAGGTGTCCCACTTGGTTGTGAATGTTGCCTTCATTCTGTCTTCCTTGTCTACCAACATTTGATTGTATCCTAAAAATCCATCAAGAAAAGACATCATGAATGAACCATAAATAGTATATATTACTTGGTAAAGAGATGGAAGAGGATAATTATCCTTTTTAGATTCTCTATTTAGATTTCTAAAGTCAATACATAGTTTAATTTCACCATTCTTTTTCCTAACTAGCACCAAATTGGCAACCCAGGTATAATGCCTAATGGGAAATACAATTCTATTATCTAACAATATCTTGACATCTTTTAAAATTATGGGTTCTAAGATAGGAATCATAGGTCTTTATTTTTTCCTGAAAGGTTTGCAATTCTCCTTGAGGGTTATAGTATGGGTGATGACTCTTGGATAAAAAATCAATTCATCATATGACCAAGCTTCAAATCTTTGTATTTTGTTAAAAATTCTTTGGCTCTCTTGTTTTTATCACTTGTACAATATTTTTTAATGTTGACCAACTGAGGTTGACCTTAAGGCCCAAGATCAACTACATTGTAATATTTTTCACTTACTTTGGGAATCTTAGATGCTTCAACTAGCTCATCTTGATCAAACAACCTTTCCAAGGCAATCATCCCTTTGAGAATTTTGTTGTTATTCAAATGAATGATTTATCCATCAAATTTATCTTCTCTAAACATATTTTCATCAGCCTTATCAATTATTTGAGCTTAAAATTCTCTTAAACTAGTCACAAAATTCAAGATTTGTTGGTCATCACTAAAGACCTACATATGGTTTACATTGTCTGGGATAGAAGGGCAAGGTATCAGCTCAATGTTAATTTTTTGTGAATCTTGGTTAGGAATGAGATTAGCTTTAGTAGAGGTAAGCTCATCAACAAATTTATTTTCCTCCCTAGGGATAGAAACAATATTGAAGGCATAAAAAGATTCCACCAAATCCTAGACTCTCAATTTGTACCTCTTAAGGTATTATAGTTTGGACTAATACTTGATTCTTACCTGATTTACTACTAGTTCTGAATCACCATAAACTATTAGTTCCTTGAATTTTTTCTTGATGGAAAATTATAGACCTAATATGAGAGCTTCATATTCTACAAGGTTATTTATGCAAAGAAACTAGAGTATATAAGAATCATGATATTTCTTACCAATAGGGTCAGTTAGAAAAATGCTTACTCTAGATCTAGCTTTACACCTATCCCCATCAAAACACAACTTCCATAATCTAGACACAACATGAGAAGCTTTAGGATCATATATATTGTAATTTTCTAGGGAGAAAACTCCTAAATCAGAATCAATTATGTTGACCCTTTCATTGATAACATTATATTCAGTAATCATGTGTTTCATTCTGGGCTCCCATTCAACTCTGATTTAGTTAGGAACTCCTTTCCAAGTTAACCATAGGTGTGAATAATTTGTGGACATATATCCATTTAAATCTTTTGTCTATTCTCTACTTAAAAGTAATCCATATGCATCAAGGATATCTACCACTTAGATATCTATAAATTTTTGGACTCTTGGCTTAGAAGCTAGTTGCATGTGGATATCTAACAATTCCTTGACCACTTTGACCCTAGACTTATCTAATTAGGTGATAAACCTATTAGACTTAATGAAAGTTAAACCAAGTTTCTTAAAAACACCTGCAGGCATAATATTTGTAGAGGCACCCAAATCTAACAAACAATTATGCAAGTTCTTACCAAATATTCTGACTATAAGCAAGAAGGGTGGGGACTCTTTTTTAGCTTTATACATAGTTACCTTGGCATTATCAGTCTTGGACATCTTGCTAGATTTCTTGGATAAGGATTCCAACAATAGATCTCTTTACTCTATGATTTGTGTTAGTTCATGCAACGTAATATTAGCTTTAATTTTATTCATGTCCTCTACTATATTATAACCAGTCTTATTGGAAGAATTGTAAGTATCAATCTAGGTTTAGAAGTAATTCCTTTTGGAGGCTCTGGATTATTATCTGAAGTGGTATTCAAAGGAGTACCAAAGTTGTTTATAAGATTAGTAGTCAAAGGCTACCTTTGTTATTTGTTCTTTAGAGGATATGTCTTATTTAGGAACTATTGGAAGGCATGAACTTCTTTTATAACATCATCAAGTTCATTATATTCTTGGAAAGGAAAATTAAATATTTCCACCATGAAGGTCTAGTCAGTAGGCTTGGATCCTAAATTACTTACACTATTATCTTTGTTAGGTACTACCTCAAAAGTGTCCAACCCTTCTTGAAATGCTTCAAAAGCTTTATAGAACTAAATGCAATCAATCTCACCATGTTTAGTAGTACAATGGACTCTATAATAATTAGGTAAAGCAATATCAATAAGATTAATATCTAGTCTTCTTTTTAGAAGATGGTTCACCGTTCTAAATTTTTGTAGAAACTATCATTATTAAACCTATTATTTGTCCTATTGAATCTTTGGAATGATAAATTACTTCCAGAATTATCTCCAGTATTACCAACTTATTTTTACAACTGAAGGAAGTCAATTCTTAGTTTTTGAACCATTTTTAGAATGTACCCATTCTCATTTTTGGGGGTTTCTAAATTATGAACTTGGTTGTTATTGGCACCAGTGGCTAGTACTAAGGCCCTTTGATCATTTGCATTAAATATATTAGTATCAAGGTGATTCAAAAACCTTAAGTTCTGGTTAGGAGCAACATGTCTTAGAGGTAATTGGTTCAAGTTCTGGAGCTAGTTGAGAGTTGGCACATTCTGGTTGTTATTAGGAAAAACATTCAAGCTAGGCATACGTGGATTGACATTGGGAACACAGTAGGCCATCTAACCTTGAGGTTGCATTTGGTCATTAAAGATCATAGCCTCAACATAGGCTAAATATAGTGTGTTCATAGGACCTACAACTCTCTTTATAAATACTAAAGTCATGAGATCAAGAACATCTTTGTAGATTTCCAAGGTTAACACCTAATTAGGTTTATGAGGGTCAATGGTCTTTCTGTACATCTTTTAGAACCTAGCATTAAAATCTCTTCTAGGCTCATTGGCATCTCTTTTGAGGGTGGTAAATTATTGGTATAGGACATAAGGGCTGATGATTTTGCCAAACTGGTCAATGAAAATGTTATTGAATTCATCCCAAGTGGTAATGCAATTGTCAAGCAAGTTTAGGAACCATTCATATGCAACATCCTTAAATGTGAAAGGAAACAACCTACATGCTACATATTCATGAGTGACATTTAACAATCTTAATGAAAATTTGAAGGATTTAACATGTTCTTATACTGTTACAATGTTACTAAGAATAAAAGTTAGCAAACATTTTTGTAGATTAAAAGGAAGGTCATGAAATACACCTTAAATGTCAATAGGATATCTTCCTAACTAAGCCATATATTTATGAAGGTTAAATGTAGGACTAATTTGGAGTGGTGAAGTTGGTAAAGGCTTTGACTACCTACATATACCTTTGTCTCATCTGGCTTTCTTATGGATATCTAGTTCCAATAGAAGTTCTCTTGTTTTTGAATGTGAACTTGTCCAAATTCTTGGTGATTATAGCTTGAGGACTTTGGATCCTATTTGAAATATGATGTGTCAAATCAACCTTTACAAAGAACAAGGATCATACTTGCACATTAAGCAAAATTTTTAAATATTTATGTAAAAAACAACAAAAGACTTCAATATTCAACTAAGTTAGCTCAAAGGTGTGTCTAATTACGTAACTATGATCAATATTTATATTTCTAAGCTCAAATGAGCTCAGATATATAAAATATCTACCAATATTTGATCAAAACAAACTATCCTAACCTCAATTACTTTAGATTCTTAGATTTCAAGCTATCTTTACCAGAATTACACATCTATCTTTAAATACTTTTGATATTTATCTAAAACAAGCACAAAGATGGTTCAAGGACCATGAAGATTTATGATATTTAAAATTTTGAGAAAATAAATATGTAAATGTGTAAATATAACACCAATCTTTGATCAAAATTTGCCAAAATTAGTAAAAATCCTATAAATTCACAAAGATTGCCTCCTTTTAACGCTAGTGGAAGCTTGTTCTTGGTGATGACTCTAAATGTATCGTAGGTGCTCTTAGTGTCTAAATAACACTTCTAATTTTATAATTCAAGTAATTCAAAGCATGAGTAGTAGGTTATGGTAATCTGGTTACCTATGGTGAAATAGGGGTAAAACAATAAATTATTCCACAATATTTATATTGATTGGTGCTTGAGAGCCACCATGGCTAAACTTAGTGAAATACAAGCGACCTATGCCATTATTAGTGAGTTTTTGATCAAGTTATAAACTAAAGCTTAATATAAATGAATATTTATAGTGAAGCTTAAACTAAAGTGATTTGGTCAAAAAAGGAGTAAAAGGAAGGACAAGGCAGAAAGGTGTTTTGATTTTTAGTCTAAATATTATGACAAAGTTTAGATTTCATATAGACATACATTCAAACCAATAAATGACATGAAATGGATTTAGCATAGATCTTACTATGTACCAAGAAATTGTCTAAGGAAAGGATGGAACAATGCAAATAAGAAACTAGATTCAATTTAAAGATTTACTTCACAAGAAAATTGCATTGGCACATCTATAAGGGAAGCAAGAAAGATGAAATGAACTTAGCATAAACACAAGTCAATGGCTCTGAATTCACATATGGATATCAAGAATTGATGAAAACTGTTCAAATTTAAACATCCAAATAGAATGGGAGATAAGCCATATAACAAATGACACAAATAGATTTTGGATAAATTTCTTAGTATTCCTTGCTTTTATTAATTACTCTGATTATACCAAATAGTTTTTTCTATAAAAAATCTCTCTTTAAAAAATGGTAATACTACCTTTTAAAGGATACTTAGGTATTATATTAGTCAATCATGAGATTATAAATGTACAAGAGATAGGGACAACTATCCTTTTTACAAAGTTATAGAATATATTCCCTTTTCCAAAGTGGACTGACCTATAGGAAAATGTGCTAACAAACCTAAACATGCCTTTACAAAAAAAAATATTATACTTTTAAATATTACAAAGTTTCTTACAAAGTGGAATATTGTTTGTTAGCTCGTGGGCCCTGTGTTGAAGAGCTCCCTTGTTGCTTTCAAAGGATCTTCATGGCTTTGTGATACTGCTCATCGACCAACTTTAAGTTGAGATCTAGATGTAAGAGGTACTCATCCTCTTGGTCTACCAAGCCATCAAAATCTCTATCATTCTTGGCCATTGCTTCTTTGATACTCCTTGCCTCAACAATTTTCTCCTCTGTAGTCAGGATCATGCCTATGACCCTAAAGTTGTCATTCCTAGATTGGCCCTAACTCTTGTTCCTAACCTCTTATATAACCAAGGTGACCCTATGCTTATACTCATCATCTCCAATGATGTCCAAGGAGTTAAGTGTGATATGATTAGTAATCATGGTGCCCAAAAGTTGTTTAATCCTAACTATCAACTCTTCATCATCCCTCAGGAGCCTCTTCAAGTATTTTAACCATGCATTCAGACTCTAGATTTTGTCCAAAATTATTCCCATAATTGAATTTAGATGAGATAGGCTAATGATCCTAAACCCAAGAATCTAACCCTTAACTAATACATTAATTAACTCTTTCATTTTATCTCTTAAACTTTGCCATTGGGATATAAACCCTTGACTACTTCATCCTGGTGAGCTAATGGAATCTGCCTTATCTTCATTTCTTTCAAGGATTTAAACATGTCATAGAAAAATTATTAAAACATCTTCATCATTTCTTCAAGAACTGACAAATTAGCCCATGTCTCTAGGTTCTCCTTTTTCTTCTACAAGTTTTTTATTTTCTAATATAAACTTTTGATGCCTAATTTTAGTTGGGTTGAGTGGGCATCATCTAGTCCAACTATGTCTTCTTCATGAATTAGGTGCTCATCAGGGCCCTTACCTCTTACTGGAGTTAATCCCACAAAATTTTCAACCCTATGAAAGGTAAACTCCTCACTCTCAACCATGGTCTTCTTTTTTGTTACCCTCTCCAGGACTACTATCTTTGGATTGAATTTCACATTTACTATTGACTCTATGATCTTTGGAGGTTATGGGACCTCCATTTATGTGCTGCCTGAGGCTTTAGGGGTGTCTATTTTAATGTTGCTTGACCCTCCTATGGTGGTCATCCTCCTTTCCTCTTATTCCTTCATCAAAGCCATTATCCATGGTTTGACCTCATCATGGACAATGATGTTGACTATTTGAGTCAAAGCCCATGAATGCTATAGGGTTGGAATCTTTTACATCTTCCCATAAATGAAACATTTAGGGATGATTGGCCCATGGATGGATTCTCATTACTAAATAGGTTAACCTCACTCAAAGGATGAGCGAAGGTTAACTTTGGCTTCTTCTTTATTATTAGGACTAATGCCAACTCAACCTTCCTTTTGAGGGTTACAACTAAAACTAGGCCCATTGCAATTTCCTTCCCTTTTTTTGTCCTAATTTCTTAGCTTGGGCCTAAAGTTCCTCAACTTGGTCTTCTTCATCTAATCCATTTGATTCAATAAGAACCTTAAGTGTATCTTCCACTATCTCATTAAGAGCTAGTGAAATCATTTAGTATATTCTATTGGGGACTCTAGTCTATCAGGATGAGCTGAGGATGATGTCCCTTTACCAGGTCTCTCTTCTAATTTCTCCTTCCTAGGTCCTTATGCCACTTGTACTTGGGTTGTTGTAGTGTTTGCTTTGGAGGGGGCATAGAATAGGGTCCAAGGAATAAGTCATATTGTAGGGGACCAATCTACTAGATCTCTCTAGGTGGCTTGTCATCTCTAGCTAGCCTGGCCTCAAGCTTAATGTTATTCTTTTTGAACCTAGTCAATACCTCTATGAAATTGGTGGCCTTGATGCACATCATGTTATAAAAACCAAGCCTATGTTCATAGGGGTAGCTCATTATTATTGATTTCAAATGTTTAGTGACCCTATTATGAGGCTCCCATTGCCTCAAATCATCTAATTATAAGTTGAAGGATCATCTGTGTTTGGAGATGACATTCACATGCTCCTAATTATATAGTATAGTCTTACTGATGGTTAAAGGAAAAGGGTGAAGGAGGCCCTTCATTTTATTCTTGCACACACCATCTATACCATTGAAGAGTTGGTATATAATTTAGTGTTTTACTAATTTGGTTGGCACATGGACTGGTAGATTAAGGGGTTGAACTAGGGTCCCTTATATTATTATCACTATGCAATTTAGATACAACTAGTGTCTTCCATCAAATCTACATACTTCTTAACCAAAGGGATGACCCTACCCATGGGGATCCTTGTAATAGCTTCTACCAAATCTGGATATACACAATCATAAATGAATTATATGTTTTGTCTATACTTGAATATTTGTAACTTGGAATAGTGATGGGAAACAGTGTGTCTCCCATCAGGTGACCAATTCTTTATGTCAGGGATCTTGGTGGTGGCCAAAAGGGTATCTAGGGGATAGGACATCATGAAAAAATGGTTGTTGGTTTTATTATTAATGGTTATGAACTATTGTTTTAAATAAATGTTAACCATCTCACCAATTTGGAGTGTGAGTCCCTTCTCTACCATGTAGTATACATAGGGCACCCATATCTTATTAACATGGGTAGTGGAAGGGGATCTAGATAAACTATTCAACAAGGTCATTATTATTCTAATTCATTCCCTAAATTATGTAATTGGGATCTTCCCTGTAGGGTTTTGGATTACATGGGTTTTAGTAAGTGGCCATGGGGTAAGGATAGTGTTCAAGTCATTATTACTAGTTCATGTTCTAATTGTGGGCAAGTCTACTTAGTGCTTGCCTAGCTTGTCATAGATTTCAAATGTGAAGGGAAAAATATATGATACCTTTTTAAAATTAAATTCATGAACTATCCATTATTTCTCAACTTTAAAATCAATGAAAATAGGGTAAATAACATTGATATAGTGTAATACCTCAGGTTTTGTAGTATCATAGTAGAGACTAGTCATCTAAATGGTGACTAGGTCATTGTATCTTTGGAGGATCATAACATTCTTTTGATCTTCTATTTTAATGTCTTGCATCTCCTCAATTGTCTAAAAAAGCTTAGATCAGTTTCTATTCCCTGTGTTTAATTCCACAACATCAAAGTTAATAGCCTTAAAGACCTTTGCCTCATTTTTTGAAGTCAAGTATAACTCTGTGTCATCCCTTTATTATTTCCTTCAAGCTTCCATGAATGTGAAACTTGAAAATTGCTCACTAATAATCCTCAAATAGCCTCTGTATCATCTTTTTCTCTCTTAGATAACAAATGGACTCATTCTAGTTTAACCATGATTGATCCAAATTCAAATTAGGGATTTTTATATGGATGATAGGGCTGTCTATAGCTTTAATGTGATGGCTACTCAAACTTAGGCTAATTCATGCCTTGGATTTGATTTAGATCTCAGCCTTTATACCTTTACCCTTTCATTGCCACAAATGTTTTAATTTTGTCATTTTGTGCTTGCATGGTACCTATGTGTCATCTATTTGGCAACTTTCATGGCATTTTTCATAAATTCTATAAGGTAACTAGGCATTGTATTTTGAAAATCCATCATTTCCTTCATACCATTAGATCCTTGTTTATGGATCAACACAGACCATTGATCATGATCCTAAGGCTTGATTACTATTGGTTGTATTTGTGTTAGGTCCCATAGTTATGCCACTTGGCACTTTTGTGGGCCTTTTGGGCTCTACAATTCATTAGTGAATGCATGATCACCACATGTCAATCTTACAAGCCTTCATGGTTTCATCAAATAGTTTTTTATGATTGCACTTCATCCAATAACCTTTCACAATTAAGCACAAATCTTCGTTCATGATCTGAGTGGATGCACACCATTGGTCTGATATATCAAAGGATTTAAATTCATTGGATCTTTTTTCTCTGTCTGATCATCTTTCATGATGAAGTAAGAGTCATTGATCTTGTAAGGTGCATGTACTTTAATTAGCATCAAGATACAAGAAGAATCTTGGGATAAATATTTTAGAATAAATTTTATTTTGTATTAATTAAAATGATGTAAAATTTAGGCTAAAATATTTAAGCTAAGTTTTAGAATACACTTAAAAGGGACCTGGATAATAAGTGGACTTAATGTGAGGTGTTAACTTATGGTTTTATCATGTTGATAAACATGATAAAAATTTAGGTTAAAACTTTAAGCCAAGTTTTAAGTCATAGGGACTTCTTATTGAGTTAAACATAATAAAAGTCTTTAGCCTAAGGTTTATTATGTTAATAAATACCATAGGAAGATTAAGGTAAAGACTTAGATTAAGTCTATGTTTGCAAATTTTTAGACCACAAGATCATTTTACATTAAAGTTTAAAATACCCTAAGTGCCTTTTATATTTCCTAAAAGGGGGGTCCCATTGAATTGCAATGCAAATAATAAGCCTTAGCCATGTTTTAAAGCACATCCTTATGTTTAATTAAGATGATCGATGAGCTTAAATTTGATGGCCTCATGGACATAAATGATGGCCTTGTGGGTGTCAATTAACATTCATGAGAACATCAAATTTAAGTTCAATAAGTTCATAGGTCCATAGATCATGGATTCAACATGCTCCAACTGATCATTTGGTCCTGACCAAACATAATCTATTGATTAAGATCTAAGCACATGCATACCATTGGTCCCTACAATCATGAAGAGGATCAAGTTAGCCCATGGATCAATACTTATGAAAATTAGACTAAGTAAAAGCCTAAGTATTCAAAGTATAATAAAATGGGTCCCTTTGAATACTATAATCATAACTTAAGGTTTTACCCTAAGGTTTCATTGTATTAAGAAAATACAATAAACCTTAGGATAAAAACTTAAGTTGAGACTACGTGCTAAAGCATGGGGCCCTTTTAACACAAAGCTTGAATGTGAGAGTGCAACATGGAAACTTTATAAGACTCTTGAGCTTTTAACTTTGTTTGACCTTAGGGACAGTCTATAGAGCATCAATCTAGAACTGAGTTCCTGAGATGGCAACACTTGTCATCTTTGTAGGGTTTCTTAGGCCCTTGAAATTTTAACACCACATCTACCCTATCAAATTGGTTTGTGCAAGTCTTCAAAGGATGTTGATCATGATCTTGGATACTTGCACATGATTGGCTCTTTTCAAATATTAATGTAGTAGCATAAGTTTTATCTAAAGGTTTCATTGTATTAATAAATACAATGAGACCTCAGGGTAAAACTTAGGCTAAGTCTATGTTGGATAAAAAGGGGCCCTTTTAACACCATAATGATGATTACATACTATTCAATTTTTGGTCTTGCTTAAGCACATATCATTGATCATGATCTAAGGGGTCATAAAAGATTGGTCTAATAGATCAAAGGCTTTAGATCCGTTGAGTCTCCTTTTCTCTATCTGATCATCTTGCATGATTAAGTGAGAGTCATTGATCCTAAAAGGAGGCAAGATGTTTAATTTAGGGCTCAAGTTGACATAAGAACTTAGGCTAAAGTTTTTAGGACCAAGGTCTCATTTGTATTAATACACATGAATGAGGCCTTAAGACTAAGACTTTAGGTTAAGTATGTGTTAAGGAGGACCATGTGATACGATGGGGCCAATCTAGGAAAATAAAGGACCCTATAAACATGAATGCTAGACTTTGTTAAAATAAATGGAACAAAAAGGGAGAAAACATTAAGGGACCAAACATGATTTTGGGCTAAGGTTTGATCATGATAAAAACATGACCAAACCTTAGCATAAAATTAGGCTTAAGTCTAAAGCAAATTTCAAAATATTATTGCCAAATTTTGTCTTGCCCAGTTTGAATTCAAATCAAGGGTCTAAGCTAGAGTTTTTTGAAGGAGGGTTTCAGAACATGAATCCAATCGTGAGATCTTACAGACCAAAATCTAGTAAAATCTTGAATGAGGATAAGAACATGAACATCCCAGTATGATCCATTGATAAGAGCTCCATGAAACATATAACTTAAACCATGATGGTCAATTTTTAGAAACATTAGGCATGGTTAAAGCAAAACCATGAAAAAATGGGCCAATTTCATCAGGCATGGATGATCTTCAAATTCTAATAAAATACAGAAAATAAAACTATCAGTGTTAAGGTTCAAAGTTATCACAAGGGTCCTTATTTTTTAGAAATGGGGGTATGTTGACCTCAATAGGTATCAAGAGAATGATTTTCCCAAAGGCAATTATAATCATTAAAATGGAAAATAATGATTTGCCTATAGGTGGTTATAATCATTGTCAAGATAAAAACATGCTCGACTTGGGTAGATATAGATAATGGTTTGCCCAAAGGCAGTTATAAACATTATCACAATGAAAATGTACCCCAGTTGGGAAAAAAATGATAAGGATTTACCCATAGGTAGTTATAATCCATAACATCTAAATAGATCGAAACATAATGATTCACCCATAGGTAGTTATAATCATCAACTCTACAGGTGGGATGATACACAATGATTTGCCCAAAGTCGGTTATAATCATTAGCATCACAAGTGGGATGAGACACAATGATTTACCTAGAGATAGTTATAATCATTTGTTGAATGATAAGTGGGGGCTTACATACTGAATCCACAGTCATGGAGTAAGAGTAAATTGGTATAAAGGAGACAGATGACTTTGGGTAACATGCTAGTATGGAGGTGTATGTCCTAACTAGCAAGTATTAAAATTATTTTGTGATTTAATTACTATATATATGGGGAATGATTGATATTTTTTCAAGTGCCAAGGAGAATTACTATAACCTCATTTCTTGTAAGATTTACCAAGATAATTTTTGATGTATCACATGACAGCAGGCATCATGATATAAAAAACCATGATAACCTATCCAAAATATGCATAAAAATTGACATATGATCTAATAAACAATTGAAAATAATGTACCAATGATAAAAACCATGATGATAATGTTAACATATGAATATGGATGGACTTAAGTATAATGTGTAAAGAATCATCCAATGAACACATAAATATTAAGTCAACCCACAATAAGAAAGGAAAAAAATAGGAAAACAAAAAAATAAATAGAAATAAAAAATGAGAAGAAATAAAAAGGCACAAAACAAAATAAAATGATGAGAACAAAAGAAAACAAACACATCAATGATTAATCACAATGTTAGTGCAAACAAAGAACAAACAAGATGATGAACATTGTCCCTAGACTATAAGAGACAATGAAATAAAGAAAATATATGGGGGGGATAGAAGAAAAGGAAGGGGTGGTTGAGCTAACTCCAGATGTATTAGGCAAGTGGACACTATCTATATAGTTCTATGGATGAAAGGTCCAACATAAACTTCAAGACAAATGTAGTTATCCTAGGATATGGGATGGAAGAAAATGATGATTGAGAATGATGTTTTAGAGGATGGGAATGAACTCATAGAATGATGAAAACATGGGATATTAGTCTAGTAAGGATGGGGAAACTCAATGAAAAGTGGTTTATTGTGAATTATTTAGGGGTCTCAGAATCCCTAAGGTAAAGAAGTGGTTGATTGGACAATTTTAAGATTTTATAGATTGTTTTACAAATGTTTTTAGAATTTTCAAAGAATCTCAACTCAATCAAAAATGACAAAATATTAAATGGTCCAACTTACAAAATGGTGAGAGCATTAAAGCTTGGAATTTATCTCAAAATGGTGAGAACATGGAAAAGGGTGATTAATCTGACCTAGATGTGAATCAAGCACTGCCTACATAGTCCTAGGATAAGACCTCAAGTCATTGTAGTTCTGCCTTAAAATGGAAAAATTAGAGTAGGTAGCAACAAGTTCTCAAGAAAAATAGGCAAATGGCATAGTATGGCATCGAAATGGGAAGGTGATACTTCAAGGCGTGTTAAATGTGTTATTCCTAATTTTCCCATAGGTGATTATAATTAGGAAATAATGGCATAGGTTAATTATACTAATTTTCCCAAAGGTTGTTATAAATAGTAACATGATGGTGGTACTCTAATTTTACAAAAAGTGGTTATAATCAGTAGTACTTGGAATGAAGTGAAATAAGAAATGAAGGATGCAACTACCAAACCAATATCATACTAGTCCAACATACAACCTTTATCTATAATACTAAATCAACT
Source organism: Torreya grandis (assembly GCA_037957365.1). Lineage (NCBI taxonomy): Eukaryota > Viridiplantae > Streptophyta > Pinopsida > Cupressales > Taxaceae > Torreya > Torreya grandis. The sequence continues at coordinate 3,060,299 of JARHVA010001721.1, read as the reverse complement.
ATTGAAAGTTTATCTAAAATCCCTTCATTGAAGCTGCCTAGAAAATCAATGGATTAAAACCAAAGTCAAAGTAAGGAGGGTAAAAATAAATTTTGTCAATAAGAAAGGTATGGTAGAATGACATATGACATGGTGTAAGGAATAAGGGCAATATTATGGTATACTAGAAGTGTGCTTCATAGACAATACTTTAGGTCTCTCAGGGAAGTAATGCTTGAGGTGTATGATGTTCATTAGCTCATCAAGTTTATCTCTATCTAGTGTAATGAGCATGTATGCTCTAAAGCCATAGATTGAAATAATGATGTATGGGCCTATCTAGTTGGGATTAAACTTGACCTTTTGTTTCTTCTCAACCATGGTATTCTATTAGTTTTGTTTGAGAATAAGAACACCAAGTTTGAAGTCTCTATTTTTAACTTATTGGTTGTAATGGCCATAGAGTCTATTCTATGCTTAAAGGTTGTTGACAGCAGCCACAAAATTTTCATCAAGTAAATCTAGTTATTGAAGGTGAGATACTCAATAATCTTCATCATCTAGGAGATGCTTCAACAAGATGCACATAGAAGGTAACTTGACCTCAATGGGAAGAATGGCCTCAATGCCATAAACTAGGAAATATGGAGTGGCTCTGATTGGGGTATGGTAATTAGTGCGGTATGCCCAAAGGGCATGAAATATTTGGAGGTGCCAATCATGGTAAACATTATTAACAATATTTTTAAATATACTAATAATGGGTTTATTAGATGCTTCAGCTTGGCCATTACCTTGTGGGTAATAGGCAATAGAAAAATGTTGAGTAATGTTATACTCAACACATAATGATTTGACATATTTGTCCTTAAACTATCCACCATTATCAAATATAATGTGAAATGGGATAATATAATGGTAAATGAGATGACCAAATATAAATTTGTTTTCCGTTTACATAAGTGAAGGGTATAGCTTAAACCCATTAGTGAAATATTCAATATCGGTAAGGATGTGTTTATGGCCATCAAATGAGGTTGAGTTAATATTCCCAATGAAATCGAGGCCCCATGTCAAGTGTCCATGGAGTAAGCATGGGTTTTAGTGCTTTGTCCAGGGCATAAATTAGATTAACATGACTTTGACATTTGCTGCACATTTTAACATATATAGTATTTACATCCATAGTTGGTCAATAATACTTGGTATGTAGGATATTTTTGGCTAGGATGGCCCCAATGGTGTGGGATCCATGTAATCCTTCATAAAATTCCCATAATTCTAGTGTTGATTCTACTAAATTTAAATAATGAAGCAAAGTTCCATCAAAGCTATAACAGTAAAGGGTTGGTCCAAGTAGGTATAATGTGTAGCTTGGTGGGTAAAGGCCTTTTGTTGTTTACGTGATAGGTCTAACGGCATAATATGGTCATGAAGGTAGGTAAAAAGGTTTGTATACCATATAGAGATAGAAACAATAATATGATATATCATTTCAATGTTGAAGGTTCATGAGCTAGCACTAGAATATTTTCAATAAGGAATTGATATTATTTTACCTTATTGGTGTGATAGATCAAAGAGCCAATGGTGGTCATGACATTTGCTCTTCTATTACTAGCCCTTGGTACATGTTCAAATTATATGTTGGTACATAGACTATTTGAGAATGGCAAACATGGCCTTAAATGGCACCAACTTATCATCTTTGGTCTAATAGTGGTTTGTAACTTGATTGATGATTAACTAAGAATCACCATAAACCTTGAGATGTTAAATATTCCATTGTATTTCTTGGTGAAGCCTTGAAATGAGTGATTCATATTCATCAATGATATTTGTACAATTAAAGATGATATAAAATGATTTAGGGATAAGACCCCCTATTGTGTAATAAATAATAAGCCTACCCATGATCTATGTGCTATGAATGATCCATCAAAATATAGCTTCTAGTGTTGTTCCTCAAGAGGTGTTTCAATGATGGTCACAATGGAATCATCTATGAACTAAAATGTTAGAGGTTTGATATCTATAAGGGGATCTTAAACAAGCTAGTCTAAAAGTACCTATCCCTTTATGGCCTTCTAGTTGATGTATTCTATCTCAAACTCACTTAGAAGCATGATCCATTTGGCCATTTAGCCTTGTAAAGTTGCCTTGGATAGTATATACTTGACCAGATCTAATTTAGAAATAACTATGGTCTTATTATTTAAAATATAATGTCATAACTTTTGAGCTGCAAAGATCATAGCTAAATAGGATTTTTCAATGGGCGTATAGTTATATTTATACACAACTAGTGTACAATTTAAATAGTACATGGCATGTTATTTTACATTATCATCATGTTGAACTAGTAGTGCCTCTAGGGATTTCTCTACGGTAGATAGGTATAATAAGAATGAATTTCTTAGAATAGGTGGAAATAAAATAGGTGGATTAACAAGATAGTCTTTTAGGTACTAGAAAGCTTTCTAGAATTCTTCATCCCAATGAAATGTGACACCTTTCTTCAATAAGTGTGTAAATGAATGGCATTTATTATCCAATTAATAAATGAAGTGTCTGATAGACTAGATCTTGCCCTAAAAACTATAAATTTGCTTCAAATTGGATAATGGTGGCATCTCTATAATGGTTTGGACTTTGGTAGGGTCAACTTTAATGCCTCAGTGAGAGATGATGAATCCTAGAAATTTTCCTAAAGTTAATCTTAAAAAACACTTCTTAGGATTGAGTCTAACTTTTTATTCATATAACCTCTTAAATATTCTTCATAGTGCAGTTAGATGATTGACCCTAGCCTCTATTTTACCCAGTATGTCATCGATGTAGTCTTCAACAATGTCATGCATCATATCATGAAATATGATGGTCATGGATCTTTGGTATGTGGCCCCAACATTATTGAGACCAAATGGCATAACTTGATAACAAAATGTTCCCTATGGAGTAGTGAACACTATTTTGTGATGGTCTTCTGACACAATCCAAATCTAGTTATATCCTAAAAATATGTCCATTAGTGAAATCATTTCATACCCAGCTATGGATTTAACTATCATGTTAATGTTTGGTAGAGGAAAGACATCCTTGGGGTAGGCCTTGTTACATATATAAAATTAGTATAGATTTTAATCCCCTCTATCTTCTTATTGACTATCAATATCCACTTTGAATAGTCGATCGATCAAATACATCTCACTTCTAAGAGATTTTCCAACTCTTTCTTTACTAATACAACAATGTGAGGATGTATCTTGCATAATTTATATTTCATGGGTTTGGCATCAAGATGTATAATAAGATGGTGTAAAACCAAGGTAGGGTCCAAACCTAAATTCTAAATAGGCCCAAGAAAATATGTTAGTAAATTCCCTCAAAAGGGCTATAAAGATGTCACATTCCTCCTCCATGAGGGATGCACCTAATTTGATCCATTTTGGGTCATCTAGAGTCCTGATGTTGAATTATATAATGTCTTCCATTATGAGATTTAAACCATCTTCTAGAATGGTTGGAAAAGATTTGAATTGGATGGTAATGACCAAGTCCTCTATTAGGATTGGTTCTTCAAGTTCTCTTAGGCAAGAAAAATCATAATCTCCCAATCGTATGGATGACCATGTGAAAAACACCATTAGAAACTCTTTGATGGCTTGATCAAAGGCTTGTTTCTCTTCAAAACTAAACTCAAACCCATAGGAAATTTCATCATTGGTGGTCTCATGAGCTATGTTTAAGGAAGGATGAACACCCCTATCTAATGGTGTCTGAAATAGGTTTTAACTAGAGGATTGGCCTTTCCCTTTACTTTTATACTGGTCCAAAAGTGTCTCAAAGAGGTTTTTACTTTAGGATCTCAATGTTTTATTTATTTATTTTTGGCTAAGGGTGTTCACTTATTCTTCAAAATAGGTTGTAGGATCCAATTTGATTAAGAACCCTTGTTTGTGGTCTCCCAACAGAACATTGTCTGTTAGGCCTATAAAATCACAAAAGGCCTCATCATTCTCAAACTCTTTGCTAGGAATTGTGGATGCTTGTTAGTCCAAGGCTATAAGTTGAGGGTGATAAAGAGGAAATAGATTAGTATGAATGACTAGGCCAAGAGTACAAATGATAGGGTGTCAAATATATTGGTATTGGCAAGGTCATCGTAAAGGATATGATCAGACTCTGCTTCACTACCAGCATCGTTGTCACTATTCATTAGCATTAGAACATGAATAAGATATGTGGGGTCATCACCAAGTAGAATAAATATAAGACCATAGGTTATTTTATACTAAGTGATGGAAATTCACTTAAGAGTTCCCTGCTAATTTAGGTTGAGGACTCCTTGATTTTCCATGATCCTATTAAGAATGGGGTATTTGATATTTTTTTAATAGTCAGCTAATTTGTCATTATATAACCATGATCATCATTTATAGGTGGGTCATATTCTTGGCTAATGGCTGATGTGAAAATGATCAGAGCTAGACTATGTAGTTTGGCCTTTCCCTTTCATTTCCATTCCATATAAGGTGGATTGGATTTAGGTCTTCCATATGACTTGGGGTTTTTTGGAAGCTTGGTAATGTGAATTATATCATGAGTTAAATATTCTCCTAGGCTATTAGCTATGATGGTAAAATGATTGGACATTTGAAGAGGTGGCATATAGGAATATGAATCAAGGCTATCTAGGTTTATGCAATTAACCTCTAAGAAATCAACAAGTATTTCTTTGCCTTTGTACTTTTTGGGCACTAGATCTAAGACAAAGTGGTACTTATAGCTTTCATACTCAGCCTCCACATGTTTGACAAATCTACATTGATTATAACCTCTATACCTGAATGAGAGAACTTAAGACACTAATATAATGTTGAGGGGATTACATGAATTTCATGTATCTAAGGTTTACCCAAAAGCAAATCATAAGATAGGTCTAGGTCTAACACATGTAAGAGTGTATCATAGGTCAAGGGACTAATGATAAATGGCAAGTTAATGGTGTCTTGTGATTCTCACTCTTCATTATTGTAGGCCTTAATAGTGATCATTTATAGATGGAGATCAATGGTTATGCATTTGAGATGCTTGATAAGCTTTAGAGACATAATATTCAGGCCTAACCCATTATCAATAAGGAAATATTTTAATTTGTGTCATGTGATGACAACTTCAATGAATAATGAATTATTATAGAGAGGGATAAGGGATGCCATATCACTTTGGTCAAAGGTTAATTGTTATCCTAGGGATAAATGTCCAACTAAATATTAGAATTTGTCTAGACTTATGTCATTGGGAATTTGGGATTGGTCAAAGAACTCTATTAAGATGTTCTTGTGGATAATAGATATATGCAACAAATCCAAAATGGAAATTTTTTCAAGCATCTTCTAAAGTTGTTCCATAATGTTAAACGTCTTCTTCTTTATAGTAATATATGGCTTGTTCCTAACTAGAATGATGGGTTGGATGGGTTTAGTGGTATGTGGTTATGGATAGGGAATGGTAATCTTTAACCATCAAGTTGTGATTTCACAATCAAGATTAGATACAAGATCAGTATTGTTTGAAAATGATGGTGGTGAGGGGCTAGATAGGATAAGTCTCGATTATTGGTATGCTTGTGTGTGGTCATGGGAAATGATGAGTTATAGATATGAGGTCTAAAATTAGTAATCCCTACTTGTTAATACACTTGTATGTGATCCTAGGTCAATGAAGTATCACCAACATAGGTTGGTTGATTGGAATTGTTTAGCAACAAACCTATTTGGTTAGAACTTGGTCTTTAATTGATGGAGATAGTGGAAATGTGACCTCTCATAAGATGACCTACAATTTTTTTGTAGTTATGTAAAATTATGTGGTAAATCTATTGGGTATTGGCATCATTATGGCCTTGGTACCATCCATTTAGCTAACATTATTATTTCTATTGGTTTTGTTGTTATTGCAACTATTGATACCATTGTTGTTATTATTCTAGCCTTTTTTGTTGTTGCTATTGGTTGTTATTTTTATTTTATGGAAAAGGGTTTTGGTAGATAACAATGTTCTAATTTAATGTAGATGATCTATTATCCAATGTTATCTCCCTATTTTCAAACATATTTTTAATCAAGTGCATGATCTACACACAATGACGTAGATTTTGTCCATGAACATGAATGTATTCACAAAACTCATTTTATTAGTACCAGTCTAGATAAGGAATACACTGAGGATAATGTTTTAGTATTGGCCAACTAATCATATTAGTTTTAGCTAAATTTTGAAACATGGATTCAATGGGATCTCCAAGATCATTGAAGACACAATGAGCAGACACATTTCTCCTTAGAGGAGGGGTTTGAAAGGGTAGTGGTTAACTGCATTTATTGAGCTGGTCTAGGCTATTATGAAGGCTACATGCTAAATGAGTTGTTGGTTAGGAGTAATTTGCATTTGTGGTGTTGATTGAGAAGATAATGTTTATATCATTTAGACATGTTGTGTCTTAGTTACTCTATTTCCAACAACATTATTATTGCAATTGAATTACTTGGATTTTTCATAATTACTAGCCTGAGTTGGTGCTGATACTTGTGCTTGGACTTGGTTTTGGTTTGATGAGGTTAACTGATAATCCCTTTGTTAATAAGGGGATTTTCAATTATTAAGTCTTTGTTAATGATCTCTTTGAAAGTGTGTGCACACTGAAGCTCTAGATTTTAATATATCTCATTACAATTTTTTTTGATAAACACAGTGGCTAATTTTTTATCTGGTAAGCTATGGGTGAAATGATTGGTAAATACTCTCCATCACTATAGATAACTTGTAAATCTTTCACTAGACTTATGGTTGGATTGAGTCAAATCTACCAACGAAATCTCATGTTTGATATTGTAGGAGAAATGTTGCACAAACTTGTCTAAAAGGTGATCATAATCAGATACTAAGTTCTTTAGTAATTTCAAAAACCATTCCAAAGCCTATCTTGCTAGACTCTAGGGAAATAAAACTAAAAGGTATATGTCATTGTAAGTGACTGATTGGCAAGCAACAAAGAATTCTATTAAATAGCCCTTAGGGTCTCCTTTACCTTTGTATTTGTTAAACTTTGGTGGTTCATACCCTAAAGGAAATGGTATTTGTAAATACTCCATATTGAATGGATAGGAACACACATCATCCAACTTAAACTTCTTGGTCTATTTCTTAGCTTATATGGTGGCAATTATATCCTTCATTTATTGTAGTTATTGTTCTAATAAACTAGATAGAACATTAGCTTGATGTTCAGGGTAGGCGGTCAAAGGCAAATTAACTTGATTGGGGTATAACAAAGGCATGGTTTGTTGTGGAATGCTAGTTTGGTTAGGGAATTGACTAGGAATATGCATCTATAGATTAAGGTGCATTTGTTGAAATTAGATGCATTATGGTGTGATATTATGGTTTGGATTTGGTATATAAGCTTGAGTTTGGGGGAATTATGGATGAGATGGAAAGGTATGGATTTGAGTGAAGTATTGTACCTATTGAGGTTGAATAGGGACTTGATATTGACTAGTCATACCTGGTTGAATAAGAGTAACTTGTTGTGAAACAAGGTCCTATCATTGAATTTGTGACATGTTTAGAATAAAAGGCAATTGTTGCATAATTGGTACTTATTGGATAGTAGTACCTCTTGGTTGCATGAACACTTATTGTGAAGTAGATGATTTTAGAGTGTTTGACATTTGTCTTTGACCAATGGACATATGTTATTGATTAGATAATGTTTACGAAGGCATGTTGGTTTGAGACTATTGAGGTATACTTATCACTACATGATGAGGTGGAACGTTCAATGACCCTTATTGAGGTAGAAAAATATTCTATCTCTACTGTATTGGGATATTAAACTATGCCTATTATTGTGGAATGTTAGTCATCACTTGTTGTGGTGGAGTAACATTCATCACATTTTGTTGAGGTAAGGTACTGGTTGACACTTGACTACTTAATCCTTATGGTTGCATACTTGATAAAGAAGATGGTTGAGGATTAAAGGTAGCTTGTTACAGTTGGGAGGTATAAGTTCTTTCCCTTACTATTGTAAACCACTCATGGTGTTAACTAAAGGCACTTGTTGTGAACTAGTTTATGGTACAATAAAACCACTTTTGCCTAGATTAGATGACACTTACATGTTCTCCACTATGTTTGGCATATTTGTCTATGTAGAATTAGTAGGCATTTCTTTGATAGTTAGGGAATTCAACATCTCTCCAATTGAAGTGATTTATGTGAATGGGTCTATACCCTAATTATCTTGGCCTACCAATTCAATCAATATTCATATTAAATGAGGTAACTCGATGAGAGGAGCATTTGACATGGACATGTTATTGAAATTACATGTTAAGTTCAAATAGGTTTGATATGTTATCTGCATTTGTATAAAATCATCCTCCATGAGGGAATTTCCTGTGACAAGCATATTGGGGTGTTGATATGACATCAACACAAGATCTTAAGGATTACTATAAGAGGCGTAATCAATGATTTGATTATAATTTATAGTTGAAGACACTCTAACTAGATTAGGTAAATTTTCATGGGGTAAGTCTTCTAAAAATTTGGCCCCTACCTCTATGGATTTGATTAAAACTTCATATTTGTTTGAAATCAAGTAATGACCAAATAATTAAGGGTATTATGTTAATGGAATTTTAACATAGTATGGTTTTTATTAAACTTGGTCTACAACTGATGGTACACTAGCAAGGTAATACACTATTTGCTCTTGGTCTTGCTCTGAGTATGGAGGTGTGTTAACCAAATAGTCAACTAGAGGATCTTAGATTTGTTCCCTAGATTGAATGGTGTAAGGTGGCTAAGGATCCATCTCATAAAATACATCATCACCATAAGGATTTTGAACAAAGTCATCTTGTGTGACCACATTATCATATCCTGGATTGTACATGGATTTGTAATGAGTATAGCGAGACATATTCAAATCAATGATGAATGTTTTGAAAAAAGGTGTATAGTGATATAAAATATTAAAAAATAATGTCTAAAGGACAAATGGTCTACCTTGGTCTAAAAGAGTGGATTTGTATCTCCAAAAAGGTATGTGCTAAAACTTGGTCTAAAATAGTTTAACGTCAAATGTCTAACATCAAATATCTTTCATAAAAAGGTTAAGTGGATGAATAAAAATAGGAATTCCACACTTAGGTAAAAAGTGTTTAAAGTAAGTCTAAACTAGGGAAAACAAAATTTTGATAGGTCTTTCAAAAAAGGCACAAAAACTAGGCTCAAAATAGGGATGTGCTAGGTCTTTTAGAAAAGGCATAAAAGCTAGACTTTAAACAAAACAAGGTATGAGATTTAATCTAGCAATTTTGAAACACTTTGGCATAATAATAGGCATTCATATTTAAACATGAACTTGGTTAGTTGGTATAAGGCATGAAACTTTAGGCATACAAAAGATAGACCACTTCCACAAATCTAGGCAAAAAGAAATTATTTTCAAATTGAATAAGAAATTAGGCTAAGTTAGACAACCCAAAAGAGAAAGATCAACGTCTATGCCAAAATTACAATAGGAATAGGCATAAATAAATCAATGTTTGGATTCAAACTTGTTAAGACTAATTTTGAACTCAACTTTGGAAACTAGGCTTCTTTAAAATAGACAACAAGCTAGACAAGAATGAATGGTATAATGGTACTAGGTAAAGATCCAAAAAGGCACACAAAGCTTTAATTTTGAAATTAGACACAAGAAAATAAGTATTTTAGTAGTGTAATGATGTTATTATGATCTAAAGTTATGACAAAGGGTTTTATTTCAATACTCTAAGGCACAAAACTTGAAATGAATTGAGCAACGTAATCACACCCTTTTCAAATAAGTGACACACAAAAAAGTTTGTCAAAATAATAAGGCAAAGGTACTATATCAAATGGACAATGTAACACCTTCTCAAATAAAGGAGTGATGTTCAAACAAGACTTGTTTTTGAATTGGTAAGGTAAACAGAATTTTTAGAATCAAAACCATACAAGAAAGGATAAAATGACACAAACACCTAAGTGTAACGTCCTAAATACTGAAAATAATAAGGTTACATAATCCTATCAAATTTTATCAATATACTTATTCTTGAGAGGATTTTAATTATTAATTCAAAAAGTAAAAGCACATGAATAATAGGGTTTTTAGGCCCCATCTTCTCTCAAGAGTTTTTACTGTGACATGAAACTTTGGGCTACTCACCTTGCATCAACAATATGTCCATGACAAGTGGGGTTATTTTGAACTATCAATTTTCACTCATTTCTAGATGGTTCTAAGTGTGGCTAACATTATAATATAATAACATCATTTGAATATGTGTTAAATAAATTTTTATGAAAAGGTCTTATCCTTTTCACAACCACAACATCCATCACTTGATCAGTGTAGTGAAATGTTTGAGTTACCCCTACATTCTGAGGCTGAGTATCACTAAGGAAACTTATTTTAACTTCTCAAAACAACCATCCTAATAGGTCACCCTCAATTTATATACCCCATCATGGAGTGGGGTTGAAATAATATTGGGAGATGAATTCTTGGGTCAACACTTCCCTAAAGAACTTATGAGGAAGTGATGAATTCCTGCTTATAAGCCAAAATACATGAAAAATAAAGACAAGTGCAAAAACTTTGTGGTCATTTTGGGGTCACCCAAATCATAAGGATCTGGGGAGGGCCTTAGAAACTTTATTTTCTCACTTTTGGACTAAAGTGATAAAGGCAAAGAATGAGAAGTTTAGATCACCTAAGTTCTCTAAAGGGGATGGGAGGAAAGCATACACACGTCACTCATTTTGATAAACAAACACTTCAACCAAACAAGCAATAAAATGAAACATATTAGGACTATGTAACTAAATGTGAAATTTCCTTTTATTCACCAAAATGAAATCTATCATGAAAATTGAGCCCCTTGGCATTTGTTGGTTATAAAATTGTAAAAATTTCAAAAATAATTAAGGCATGAAAAGAACTAAGTTCATTTTAAGCACTAAAGAAAAAGTGTGTAAGATTTAACCATGTTTAAACTTTGCCTTTTTCCACCTTAGAACGTGAAAATTTTTAGAGGGTTTGTCTACTTAGAAGCTAAAAAGTGAATGAGAAAAAAACATTTAGAATTTCACTCTTAGGTTTTTTGATTTTTTTGTCTTAGAGATGGATCATAGCCAATCCAACACAGGGATTGCTATTGATTTGGAAGATCATTGAAATTTCCTATAAAAAAATAATAAAATATAAATTACTTTTGATAGAAAAATGGTTAGCAAAATAGGCCTAAAAACCAAACATCTCACTAGATCTTGAAATAAATGAGTCAAACAAATAATATGAAGTATTTTAGGCATAGAATGAAGACACACATATCAAGAAAATGTGAGTTAGTTATGTCTCCACCATGCTCTATTTTTCACATCAAGATCATGGTCAATTCTGGTAATCAATGTTGATCTAGAAAATGGATTTTGATCCTTATAAATTTTAAAATATAATGGCATTAATCCCTACAACCTGAGACTTGATTAAAATAGAAAGATGTGAAAAATGAACTAAAAACTAAAAACTTGAAGATTTTTAAGCATCCATTAGAAAAAATAAACGTAGAATATTAATATCCTTGGTTATATGGGATCATTGTGTCCCATCGGGTGTGCCAATATCTGATCAAGGAATTTAACATAGAGGGTATCCTAGTCTTGTGTTAGTCTCATAAAACAAATGAAATTAACACACTAAAATCCTTACACCTCTAGCCTAGACACTAGGGGGAGCTTAGGTAAAAAACTAAATGAAATTATAACAAAAACATAAAATAAGCAAGTCTTTTACTTTCCTTAGAGCCTCTAAATGGCTTATTGAATGGCTTGCTCGGATTGTGCATCAAAAAGTCTAAAAAAATGAAGCTTTCTTGGCTCGTCTCCTTGGCACCTTGGATTATGATTTATTGGCTTAAGATTTGGGAATGGTAATACTAATTGCATAAGTGTTATGGAGTAAATATTGCATAATAACTCTATAATATTCAAGCTTAGAAATGAAGAGGTATGGCCTTGTATTTATAGCCTTATGAATTAACTCTCACCCAAGGTGGATTAAGTTTGAGTTTAGGCTTAGAATGGGTTAAAATTAAACCTAATTGAGTTAAAAGTAAATCCAATTGAGTTAATAGTTGTCATGAAATTATGATTTGAAATTAATAGGCATGGATCTCAAATTAGATATTTTAGGATATTTTCAAAGATCTTGACAACTCATAAAGGCAATGATGAAGGGCTAGGATATTTTGAATTTTGGAATTTTTATTTTTAGATATTAATTAATTTTAAATGGATAATTAAACTAGGCATTTAATCTTGTTTAGCTTGTTAATTAATTTTGATTATCCATTTAACTCTTTCAATATTTGATATTTGTTCAAGTGCCTCACTTAATAGGTCTATATGCCAAAGTGATAGTTGTGATGCCAGGAGGTGATTAGGGATGAATCTATGAGGGGTTATTTTTACATACAATAGAAAAACTCAATTAGGGATGCTTCAATGTGATTCTGAGCCTTGATGAATGATGTGCAAGAAAATTTTGGGTGTTCAGTAATTCTTAGACTTAATTTACAATAGTTGGTATGAATCAGTCTAAAATCCAGTCATAAGCTAGTTGTGGCCGGTTTTAGGTGTCCACAGTCCTAGATATTCAAATACAAAAAATTTCATAGGATATTTTGGAGATGATCAAACCAGGCCCCTTTTTCAAGGCAGTCTTAAATAGGCTCAAAATGAGACTAGGTGGTAAGGCCATTTATTGGTTTACATACTTCCATAAGGTCTTAGGACCCCAAAATTGACATGGAGGTTTGTGATGGCCTAAGGAAAGTGAATCAAGTTATTATGGGTGATTTAACATGTGTGGTAGAAGTTTGAAGCAATAAAACATGACCTTAAGCAAGGAGGCCTAATTCAAGAGAGAAAAAGGAAGGAAAAATTAATTTCCAGTCGGAATATGAATATGAAATTTGGTATGGAGATGTAAGGCCATAATAGGTCCTAGAATATTCCCTTAGTTTGTTAATATCATATTTACAACTCCCTACATAAGGAGGTTTAAATGTTTTTAGGGTTACACAGAAACTAGGCCTAGTAAATGCTTAAGGTGAAAAAAGAGTTCTTGGGAGTTGGTTTAAGAACTAAAATGATGTGTTTTAGGCCTGATAACATATTTAAAGATCCACATTTGGTATGGTGAATAAATATTGGTTTGAATACTATTTTTGGCTTTGAATAAATATTTTCAATCGAGTTTTGAGTTGACAACTTCTTGTCTAAGTGTGCGAAGTAGTGCATAGTGGAATGACAAGTGTTAATCATCTATCCTTGTGTTCATTTTACTCTTTCATGTTTTGTGCAAGTAGTATAATATTTTATAGGTCACATGAAGTGTAGTTAGTGTCTTTTTCTATTTCTAAGTGTAAGTAATAGTACTAGTGTCTACAATCAGACCTCTTTCTCATTTACCATGAGAATTGCATTATATATCACCTTCATGTTTGAAATACTTATGTTAGAGAAACTAATGTCGAATCTAGTTTTGTAATTCATATTTCATAGTGAAATTTAATGGTAGTCTTGTGGAGATTAAATTGGTGCATAACCTTATTAGATTAGGTTTATTTTATTTTCTCTCTTTCCCTTTTCATCCCAAGCAAGTAAGTATTATAGGTTATAAGCTAAAATAAACATATCAAGGGAGCTAGCCCTTTAATATAGAGGTTTACCTCTGCTGTAGGTAACCCACAGGCCTAGAGGTAATCCAATGTTCCATTTAATTTAGAGAAGGCTTGAAATACCTCTTTAGGGGTGCAATATTGAGTGACAATAATTACTCTTCTTGGTTTTAACCTTTTTGAGGCCCCTTGGTATGTTTTCTTGGTAATTTCATTCTAAATTCTAACTTTCTCTTCTTAACAGGGGTTTATTTTCCTTTATTACCATTCTTTATAGCCTTTGTTTTATCTTTGGCCTTTTAGTTCTTGCCTTCTTCAATGATCTTAACATGTTCAATTTCCAGGGCCTTCTCCAAAGCTAGATTAAGGAGGGTTTGGGATTTTTTTCAGATGCCACCACCTTGTTTTCCTACATCCTTAGTATGAATTATAGCTAGCTCATCTCTCATATATATTTTTTAATCCTTCATCTCAATCTAAATATTCAATTGATTTGAAATTTTGAGTTCCATTTTATATATTTTGGCCTCAACTTCCTGAGCTTTGATGCTCTTTGTCATGGAAAATTCCATAATATCCTTAGTCTTCTCTTCCCTAGTCCCTTTATTATTACCTTCACCTTTCACATCACCTATAGCATGGGGAGATCCTGGAGTAGTCTTCAAGTCTACCCTAATAAAATTTAATTTCTTCATAGTTGTTTCTAGGTCTATCTCTTACCTTTGCTTTTATCCTTTTTATTTTCACTTTGCTGAATAGAGATGATATGTTTAGTGGATTCCTCTTTCAAGGTCTATAGGGTCTTGTCAAAATTTTCCTTTGAATCTTCCATGCTTCCCATCATACTAGCTTGAATAATGTCTTTACCCCATAATACATATCCATTCTTGAATTGAAAAAAGAAATCCTAATGAATGATATCATTGGCCAAATTTGACTAGTAAGCAATGATAAAACTCTCCAAAGAGCTCAAAAGAAATTAAGGAAAGCAAATTTTGTAGTAGCCTTTGAAATGATTCATCAACAAGAAATGGTGTGAGTGTATAATCTTGTACTTTCCCTCTAGGGTCAAGTATTTTATGTTTTGTAGAAAGATAACTAGCCATGACAAAGGTAAATCCATTCTCAGATAACCCTTATTTTCTATATGAATTACCTCTTCAGGATTCAAAACACTTTTCATTAACTCACTCTTGTGCCTCTTATCTTTATAAGCCTTCATACCTTTACAGTTCATATTTGTAAATTTTACAATAACCTCCTCTATGATTTTTTTGTACAAAACCTTCAATATAACCACCCTCTTCTCTTAAACCATGGAAAAATATTTCAAGAATGTAGGGTAGAAACCAACAGTATGTATCATGAAGTTTTACAATACTCACTTCATAATAATGCACTATATGGAGGGATCATATTTTAATTTGGTACATGAAATACGTTAAATCTTATCCCAATCTCCTCCTATGACTTAAAATTTTTCCTCCCTCAACCTATGATTGAAACCAGTTTGAAACTAATCTCCTATGAGCCCAACATTGATCGAAGTGACAAAGAAATTAATTAAAAAGTTGATTAATATTTTCTTCACATGTTTTAAGTGTATTTTACATGCCACAAATTGAATAAGGACATAATTTCAAGGTAATTGCCATTGTGCATATCTACCTATTAATTATCTATAATAATTAGTGTGTGATCCCTCTTGAGGACTTAGGCCTCTAGACACGTTGAACTTGACAATCTAAATGTTGTGGCTAGGTAGATCATTGACCTTATGCTAATAATTATAATAAGGGATACCAAATATTAAGTTGGTTATACCATATCCTCCCTTATTTCCATCCATATATATATATGAGATATACTAACCACCTTGAATTATTATAGGAGGGATTTTGAATCATAAATTTCCATTTAAATTATCTAGGTGGGTTTCGATTTACCAGACATACAATTTATAATATTCAAGGATTCCCATTCCACAATAAGTTTAATAATTTTAATATTCAGTGCCATTTGGATACCCCTAAGGGAAGGTATGGATTTAGCCACATGATTAGTTTGAAAACCCATAGGTCCTACATAAACAACCATAATTATACAATTTGTATCCCTAATTACTCCCCCTCCTCCTACATTACCAAGATTGCCTTTGGAAACACCATTGAAATTTAGTTTAAACCATGACCTCATAGGTTTGGTCCATTTTACATGGATTCTATTTAATTTTAGAGGATGATATTTTGCTAAGGGAACAATCTTCTAGTTATTAAAAATGTCAAAATCAACTTTAGAGAGGGAAGGTTTGAATTTATGGATAAACGCCTTAGAATATTCCTTAATAGTATCTAAGACCCTGAGAGATGTAAACCTATGGTAATATTTTATTATCTTCAAAGATACACTCATTCCTTTCCTTCCAGATTCCCTATAATAAATGGAGTAGAGTCAGGTGCCATAAAAATCCCAAAGATAACAACTTCCAATGTGGTTTTTATATTATTTAATGAGGTCCAATAGTGAATTTGATTTTACCCAAGTAAGATAGTTTTTTTGAAGAAATAAATCCATTTTTTTGGATGATAGAGGGCAATCCAAGAACAAATACTAATTATTTACTCTTTTAAATGGCATAGAATACACTTATTATGGATGACCAAACCTCTCTTGACAAGATTATCTCTAGTGAGTATTTTTTTATGAGATGTTGGCCTAAAAAATGTTAACTTTTAGATTAAGGTTCCTTATCCATAAATCCTTCCAATAGTCCCATTTTCCTCTAGGTCAATATTCACCAAATATCTAAATTTTACTAAAAACTTTCTACTCACATATACTTTTAGATAAGTTTATCTTCTCAAGGAAATATGCTAATGTGGGTTCTCTCAAGCTTTGAGAGGTGGCCTCACTAGCTGATTCTATATAAAATAATTTATAGGTTCTTCCATTATTGTCATTCTATTAGTCTTTAAATTTAGGATGATAAACTTCCTTAAAGAAGTTGTTAAATTTAGACCAAGTGGCCCTGGAACATAGGGTATACTTGAGTAACCATGGGTCATCCTAGAAGTCCACTTTGCTCCTATTTACAACACTCAATTCAATTCCTTTTCTCAAAATATATGTAATTCTGGTTAGAGCTTTTCATAATTTTAAAATTTTGGTAGGATTCTCCTCAATTAGAGGATTATCCTCTTCCCTACCTTTAATATATTTGGACTTAATGATATTGGTTCACAAACTATCTTCTTTGATGAATTTCTAACCTAACTTTAATATTAAGGCTCAGTTCATCATCTTAACCCTCCTAAGGCCAAGGTCTCCACTTCCATTTAGAAAATAAAATTTATCCCAAGCCACTAGGGGAAACCTGAATCTATCCTCTATGCCTTTCTGGAGGAAACTTTTTTGAATTTACTCCAATTTAGCTAAAATCTTGTTGGGGATGAAAAAGAGGGACATCATGTAGATTGAAATAATTTGAAGATACTTTTTAAGAGTTAAAGTTTCCCTGCTTGGGATAGCAGTTGACCTTTATATCTTATTAACTTATAAATTATGTATAGTAAGGGATTCTAGATATCTATCATCATTATTTTTTTGAACAACAACATACCTAAATAAGTATAAGGTAGGTTTATAATCTGACAACCCAAGATTTTAGATACTTTTTCTACAAACCCTTTAGGGTGTTGATAAAAAAGAGTGACATTTTGAAATAATTAATACATTGTTTAGATACCACTTCATAATATAAAAGGATACATGTTTAATCCTTGGATTCTCCCACCATGGATTCACCCATAAAAAAAGTGTCATCATCAAACTGCTAGTGGGTAACATAGGCTGTTGTAGGGGAAAATTTAGTGTCTCTAATAAATCCTTAAGTTATAAAACTTTATAAACTTATTTCAAGGGTCTCAACCAACATGATGAAAAGGAAAGGAGAGAGAGCATTTGACAACTTATTCTAGATTCTATCCAACAAGGGATTCTATATATCTGATGCCATTATTTCTCTAAAAAATGACATACCTAAATAAGTAGAAGGCATGTTTTAATTTAACAACCCAAGATTCTAGGCAATTTATTTTATAGACCCTTCAGGGTGTTGATGAAAAAGAGTGATAATTTGAAATAATTAATACATTTTCTAGAGACCACTTCATAATCCAAAAGGATATGCTTTAAAACCTTGGGTTTTCCCACCATGGTTTCAATCATCAAAAAAGCATTTCCAAAAAAATACTAGTGGGTATTAGGGGCTGTTATAGGGGAAATTTTAATGCCTTTGATAACTCCTTGAGTTCTATCACTTTATAAAATTCTTCTAAGGGTCTCAGCCAACATGATGAAAAGGTAAGGAGTGCAATGCTTAAAATTTACATCTTAGGCATACGCAAAACCACACCATTATTTTTTGAAACTTCATTTGAACCCACTACTATTAAAAAATATATAAAAATTAACATTCACTTTTGATTATAGAAGGGATGATAACTAGAAAATGACACTTACAATAAAAGAGTTTAAAATTCTAAAACATTTTCCAATTATAGCACACTAGAGCTATACTCCAACCCATTATGACAAAGATAACACATTAAAGGATAAGGCACATGTCTAAACATATTGAATAACCATAAGACAACACTAAAATTCCATGACTCAGATACCATATCAAGAAGGATTATTTAAACTTGGCAAAATTGGGTTATGCTCTTTACGAACCCAATTATTAAACATTAAAACTACTATCACATATTAGATATAATAACATGAAAATTAACACAAAATAAGATCACAAAATTAGAAATGATTAAGATTTAATTAAGTGAAGAGTTTAATGCTAAAAATCATGCAAGCATAAATGAACCACAAGCTCACAAAATGACTTTGGATAAAATATCTAAGAAGTATTACAAATTAAACCAAAGTTCTAAATAAATTATTGAAGCTAAGTATAACTCATATGAATAATAAAATAGACCTAATGTAACAAAAATGTGAAATAAAAAGTCTAAACCCAGTTGGAATTATCAACAAAAGTTTGATTCACCTAGAAAACTACTAATGAACATGGTATAAGGAGGACTCATTAAAAATACCAAATGAGCTTGAAAAGTAAATAAAAAATGTTAAATATAAATATGAAACTCAAGGTAAGAGGTTATAATTTTAATATTTAATAAACATTGACTCGGGTGATTAATGCAACACCTTTTCTAAAGTGACCTCGCAGACTAAAAATAGGAAGAGTAGATTTTTTTTAATAAATCTGATTTAAAAAGGGGTCATTAAATATAGCAAACAAACATAAAATTTAAAACTGAAGGCTCCTATATACAATTAAAGGTAAAAATAATCTCTAACAAACTCTAGTTTCTCTTCAAGACCCTTCTAACTATTTTTTTCAACTCAATTTTGGATTGACTTCACAAGCTGAAAAAGGAATTCAAGTGCAAAAAATTGCTAAATGTCTTTGGAATTGGATCCACCAAATATTATTAGAATGGGGTAAAAAATTTATAGTTATAGAAATTGATTCAAAAATTATAATTCTAGATCTTATATTTTCTATTTCAGAAAAAAAACTTAAATTCTATTATCAATTGAAACCTATTTTTGAGTTGATTTGGTTGATTTTTCGAATAGGAAATTCTTAGTGTAAACTTACACTATATCTTATAAGAGTGCACACAATCATCCAACCATAGATAAGTGATCCCAGAGGATGATATATCTATCCATGTACTTTTAGAATAGGAAATTAAGTCTCAATTTCATTTCAGTTCCACTTCCACTAACAAGATTTCAAAAGATACCTCAAGATTCGCCATTGTCAACCTATCCCAAAATGGGTTCTTACAATGATTAATCTATGTGAATCATTATGTTTATGTCAAGACACTTAGTGATAATTTGGGTTAAAATTTTATTAGATTTACTCATTAATTTCAATTGTGTAGGTCGAGTCCAATATTAATTATTTAGCTATTTTATATGTTAAAATTAATCTAATATTTCATAATATGAAAGTGAACTAAACTCACTTATATTTTAAGTCTATGACTAACAATGTTTTCTTGCCATATTATATTCTTAATGTTATTATAATATTTAAATTATGTGTTCTTAACACTAATGCTAACAACCAAATATGAATATTAGATAATACAACATTAGTTTATCTAAATGAATATTGCTTTAAACCTAAATAATATCTAATTGTCTTACTCAACAAGGTTCTTGACTTATAGGTAAAATAGTTTCCAAATCACTACTAGAAGTAACTCTAATTAGTTAGCACTAGTTTACACTTATTATCAATGCAATAATTGTTACTAACAAATCATTGACAATTTAGATTAAAGAATATTATTATACACTAATATATTTAAATAATACAATTACCGTTGTATCCATCAAGTACATAAGCTCTAACATGGATATTTAAAAGATAGTCAACTCAGGTTAAAGACAATCTCTAAGAACAAAGCTTTACAAATGTCTCATTTGAGCAATAACGTATAACCATCTAATTAGACTTAAATTGAATAACATACAAGACACTACTAATCTTAACATAAAAATATTATTTTTAAATACTTTATCTACCTCTAAAAATTTGTCAAGTTGTACTAGGAAAATAGTCAAATAGAAGGGGTAAACTTACACTGAACAAGAGATTTATACTCCCTAAATACTTCATTTTTCCAAGTTAATAAACAAATTTGAAATAAAGATTTAGGCCATAAGACATAAAATAAAGTGATAACCTACATACTAAACATCAAGGAGGATTGATCTTACTAAGACCAAGACTATCTTATTAATACTCAATTTCATCAACAACCAATATAAATAATTACAAATTAATATAATAATAACAAAATAACCCCACATGAATACTAACCAGTCAAATCACATTATCTGAACAATACTATCCTAGAAAGGGATTATACAAACATTGTAAGAACTCCAAAATTTATGAGATCCCTCTAGGTGTGAACAAGATAACAGATGGGTCATTTGCATTGATATCCTTTCACAAATTTCCTCTAATTACCAAACTAGGATCTTACTCATCCTATCTCTAGTAAGGTGGGAACCAATCTTATCATCTTCCATGGTACCCACAAGTGCACTAAACATGTAATTCTTCAATTTAGATTTAAAAGCAACATAATAATAATAATAATAATAATAATAATAATAATAATAATAATAATAATAATAATAATAATAATAATAATAATAATAATCTATAAATTTCATGACTTTAGATTCATCTACGAAGATTTTGATAGATCCCATCCTTTGGGAGGGCATCCGACTTAATGCAAATCTAAGGATCCTTTTCATTATCACTTCAACAATGGATTTAACTTAAGATCATCATACTACCACAATATTTTCCACAAATAATTCTCTAAGATTGGCTATTTTTATATCATAACTAAACAAATTAAATCCAATTAAATGTACAAATTATGCCCACATCTAAATCCAGCCAATAACAATGGTGGTATGAGGATTACTCCTTACCTATTATACACAGGTGGATTTAAACCTTATGTAACTATGTCCTTTATTTTTTAGGATGTGTATTTATGGATATAATCACTTAACAACATTTTAATTCTTAATATATTAAGTATGTATCTCGTATCCACCCATATGATAATCTACATTCCTATATCATAACTGAATTTACATGAATTCAATATCCAATAAAAAGTACATATATATATGCACTTATGAATTTAAAATTTCACATTTGTTTATATATATATATATATTTAACTTTAATAAATATATCAATATTTTTAACTTTAGTAATTATATATATAACTCTCAAGATTATATCATGCCAATGATTACAACATATACTTATATGTTCTTTCAAACACTTTATTTATTTATGATATTGTTTTAACATTATTTATTTATTTAAAATTAAACTTAAAACCTAAACCTTGGATGACTAGGCCATCGACCATGGCCATGGCCATCAGCCTAGCCTAATATAGGGTTGAAGGGAGTTGGTTGGATGCCGTCCCCCTCCCCTCCTTGATATGGGAGGGGGTTGGGATGACACAAGATCCACCCCCCCTTTTCAAAATTTATAAAAAATAACACAAAAATAATTACATACATACATACATATATATATACATACATACATACATACATACATACATACATACATACATATATATATATATATATATATATATATATATATATATATAACATGAATAAATAAATATATTCTTATTTTTTTTGTAAATACACACACACACACATATGTATTATTTTTATTTTTATTATTTTTAAATAAATACACTTACAAATAACAACAAAAAACCTAATAACATATTTTCAATGAATATACATCCACACACACACACACACTTTATCTTATTTAATATGTTCTTTTTTATTTAAAAAATAATAATAAGATATTTTTTATCCTTGATTTAAGGAGGCATAATGAGAAATAAATCTAGGGTTTGCATCTTTTTTTTTTGAAAACAAATCATTCTAACATGTTCCATATTTTCCTTGTTCATTATTTAGAAAAAAATAACAGGGATTTAGAGAAGATAAACCCTCGCCTATTTTCCCTTAAAACTCCTTTCTTCATTCCTTCTTCCCCCATCTAATCTTCTTCTTTCTCCCTCCACCTGGTCTTATCCCTTGGCCAATCTTCCAAATGACCCTCTCTTCTTTTTGGTTGACTTTTAAATGAAAGAGATGTATTATTTTATCATTTTATTTTAGGATTAGGGTTTCACTCCCTTTGTATTATTATTATTATTATTATTCATTAATGGGTTTGTCATTATTTCATTTTTACATGATTATATTAATTATTACATAGAAGGATTAGGTAATTGAATATATTGAGTTTAATACAAAACTAATAATGTTATTTTAACTTATATCAATATATCCATATAAATACAATCATATGAATACATTTACCCAAATACATACTTTAATACATACATAAACTAAAATGACATTATCCAAAACTAATTATTTATTTATTTCATATTTTTAATAATTAAGCATATCTATTTATTAAATCCATTTATCTACAAAATACCATTTTAATATACATAAATTTATATATCTATGTATCTATATAAAATTGTAATTATGACCACTACTAAATATTATTTGGGCTTGATTTCAAATAATAACAATGTTATCATTCTATCTTAAAACTAGATTTTTTGTCAACACACCCAGAAGATATAAGTCAAGCAATCAGGTCTAACTTAACATAACATGGCCACTTGATGAGTTATAGTAATATGTTTGAACTAACACAAATTTAGTCTAATGGATACCCTAAAAAGAGTTACTCATTGGTATGACAACCCCTTAGGAGACATAAGTGACACAAAAAGTGACTATAATTTTTTGTAAGTGTTAAACGCACACAACCTAAGGTAGTCCTACATGAGTTACAATGAACCTGATTCTAAGCCAATACAAAATGGTAACCAAAACAAGACTAACCACTAACCATAATATATATCACTCACATGTTGAGCACAATGACACTATTGACACATTGGTTATCTACATGATGACATACCAATGAGAGGACACAAAAGATATTGAGAAAGGTATTAGATTCACCCCTTGAAAAAGGCATCATCTTTGATGTTTCAAAAATAAATCACATAATGGAATCCACCACATTCTTAAATAGTAATAATTTTTTATTGATCAAATTCTCATGATATTACAAAACTCAAATAATTACTTACCAAATGGTCATAAGAGTAACAACATCAAAATGTTGATATCAATACTCTAATATGTGAGAACATAAGTACATATTCCAAATAACCCTTGTACCATCCCATGGTATAATAGGAATAAGAAAGATAGTGTCAAAAAATGGAACCAATATAATTACTTTAATTCCACTTAAATGTGCAATGCTGAGCCAATTGTTGACCAAAACATACTACCATGTTATTTCTACTAAACAAAATATCATAAATCTAAGAATTTTTATGTATCATATTTGTTACCAATTAAGGTTAAAAGTTTTCAAAATTATTAACAAGAGTATAATTACCAATCCACCATAATTTAATATCATACCCATTATACAACAAGCAATAATGAAAATGACTATCGAGTCATATAAGAAGGTATATAATGCTATAATAACATCAAGAACACTACAGTGTGTAAGGAATAATAATACCCATCAAATACATCATCAACACATCTCTCCAAACCTACTTAGAACTCCTAAAACTACTTAGGCATCCCAACTACTTAGACCTCCCAAAACCTCCTTATTCCCTCCTTAGACCTCTCAACCTCCTTAGACCTCCCAACCTCCTTAGACCTCCCAAATAAATGGCTAGAATAATGTGTATATAAATAATAATCAACACCACATTTGGTGGTTGGGAAGGGTGGTATCTTGAACCTATTACAAATAGGTTCCCATCTCAACCGAATAGCTTTTAAAAACTATTTCTTCTCCCCCACATAGTGTACATTGTGCACATTAAAACATATATATACAAATCACATGAACCAAAATTCATAAAAAATCAAAATACCATAGTAATTTTGAATAAAAAAATGTCAAATTAATCAATTTAAGATTCAATACATTAATGAAATCTGAAAACAAATAAAAAATTCATAATTCAAATTCAAATGAAGTTGGCACCATTTAAACAAAATAAGTCCAAGTCACAATTATCAAGTCATTAAAATAAATAGAATTGAATTCAAATGAAATCAAATGTAAATTTATTTAATTTAAGTATAATTGAAATAAATTATAAATATTTAAATCTCCAAGAGAATAATTAAATGCAAATTCAAGTTCAAGGACTAATGCTAGTTCTCAAAGAAAAAGTAAATAAATCAAAAACATCACTTTACTCGAACTATATGACTATAAAAAATCATCCAAAGGGAGAAAGAATCAATAAAACTCAATCACCTCCCAAAGGTGAGAGAAAAAAAGTAGGTCAAATACCTCCTTGAGGTAGAGAACATCACATCATCCTCCATATATCTCCCAAAAGAACAACATGATTACCTCCTCAACTTAATAAAGTAAGACTTGACTACCTCTCAGAGATAGGAGATATAAGAAAAATAATAATCCTCTCTATGCCTCCCAAGAAAAAGAGCTGATGTAACTATATAAAATAGACCAAGTGTGAACCTCATGCCTTGTGCCTAGTGCTAAAACTACCCCAAAAAATCTACCATCTCAAAGTCTCTGAATTAGTTGATATACAAGTCTCCAATCAAATAATGTGTCACTCTCAACTGTTGCACTTAACTCAAATGCTCTACCCAAAAAAAATACTATGTTTCATCCTGGTTGTTTAGTTCTAATGTAAATTAATAATATGTGTTGATAACCCTCATGTAATATCACTAATGCAAAGATCTTAATATTTGCATTATCACAACTAATTCACCAAGATATAACATTATTCAATCTCAAGTATTGTGTCCAAAGTAGAGTAATCATACATACATACATACATACATACATACATACATACATACATACATACATACATACATACATACATACATACATACATACATACATATATATATATATATATATATATATATATATATATATATATATATATATATATATATATATATATATATATATATATATATATATATATATAAGATAAATTTATACTCACATTTACAACCACTTCTTCATGCTAAAATGAACACTCAAGTGAACCATAGTTTCAATACAAATGGTCCTCTCAAGAGAAAACTAAATAGCTTACTTATTCTCTCATAGGTAGGAGGTACATTCATTCTTTATAATGAAGAGGGGGACACAAAAGCACCTATTAAGACCATACCCATACATTTAATCTTGAATCACTTATGGTTACACACACAAGGTTCAAACTATATAACTTAGGGACATGGTTAGAACTTACAACACTCTTGTTCAAAATGTAAGCATCTAAATCATACTAGGTACCATCTAGTCATATAACAACCAACATACATAAATTTAATAATGAACTAGGATTAACTAAATTTCATAACTACAATAGAATAAAACAAGGCCTCTTTATAACCTCATGGCTTATGCTTAATCAAGGTGAACAATGAAACACTAACTAGAGTTTATTAACTTAGAGCTACCACTACTAATAGTTTGTTATAAGAACAATCAACTTTATTATATTGTTAACTATATACACATTTTGTTATTAGAATTATATTTATTCAGTGAATTAATACATAGTCATTATAAGTATACAAGGATATATATTAAAGTAGGTATTTACCATGCATAAACATATATACATAATTTTTTTATCCATATATAATATTTTATATCAAGGAATAACACAACTAATGAACAAAACTATCTATTAACGAGACATGAGAGTAATACAATCAACCAGAAAAATTCATCACTTATTATTTTATTCACTTTAGGGTCCATTATGGCTACAAACTCCACCATGATAAAAAATAATTAACAAGGGGTTCTCTCTAGTAGGATTCTTTCATCCACCAAAGGAGTAAATCTTATAACTAGATTTCAATGATTTCCAACGTAGTCCATGTCTAAAACTACATCCACTCTCATTGTATCATCCCACTTGTACACACGTGAGAAAAGTTGTAGAATGTATATAGCAAAACACCAACACTCTAGAGCTCCCAATGTTTAACCATGATCTGATACCAAACTGTAATGCCCAAAATTTATGTCTCAGGGACACACAAAACCACAACATTTTTTTTTACACTTCACTCAAACCCATTACTATTAATAAATATAGAGAACTCAACATTCACATTCAATTATAGAAGGGACAAAAAATGACACTTACAACAAAAGAGTTTAAAATTCTAAAATACTTTATAATTATAACACACTAGAGCTATACTCCATTACGATAAAAAAAACATACTAAAAGATAAGGCACATGTCTAAATAGATTACATAACTACATGCCAACATTGAAGGTCCATGACTCATACATCATATCAAGAAGGATTATTTAAAATTAGTGAGTTTGGGTTACGCTCTTCATGAGCCCAATTATTAAACATTAAAACTACTATCTTATATTGGATATAATAACATGATAATCAACACATAATAAGATCAAGACATTAGAAATGATGAAGAGTTAATTAAGTGAAGAGTGTAATTCTGAAAACAATGAAAGCACAAATGCACCATGGACTCACAAAATGATTTTGGATAAAATATCTTGGAAGTATAATAAATTAAATCTAATTTGTAAATAAATTACTGAAACTAAGGATAAATCATATGATTCATAAAATATATCTAATGTAATAACAATGTGAAATGAAAAGTCTAAAGCTAACTGGAATTATCAACATAAATTTAATTCACCTAAGAAACTACTAACAAATAAGGTATAAGGAGGACTCATCAAAAATTCCTATGATGTTGAAAAGTAAATACAAAATGTTAAACATAAATAAGAAAATCAAGGTAAGAGATTGCAATTTTCATATTTAATAAATGTTAATCTAGGTGATTAATGTGACACCTTTTCTGGAACGACCTCGTAGACCAAAAATAGGAATAATAATTTTTTTTTGAATAAATATGATTTAGAAAGGGGTCACTAAAAATAGAAAATGGACATAAAATATGAAACTAAAGGCTCCTATATAAATTTAAAGGTAAAAATAATCTCTAAAAAACTCTGTTTCTCTTAAAGACCCTTTTAATTATTTTTATCAACTCAATTTTGGATTGACTTCACACACTGAAAAAGAAAGTCAAGTTTAAAAAATTTACAAATATCCTTGAAACCAAATCCACCAAAGATTATTGGAATTGAGTAGAAAAATTATAGTTATATAACTTGATTCACAAATGATAAATCTAGAGCTTACAAGTTTTTGTTTTATAAAAAACTTAAGTTCAATTATCAATAGAAACTTGTTTTTGAGCCGATTTGATTTATTTTTTGAACATAAGATTTTTAGTGTAAATTTGCACTGAATCTTATAAAAGTGCATGTAATCATCCAATTATCGATAAATGATCCCATAGGATTATATATCTATTTATGTACTTTTAAGATAGGAAATTAAGTATAAATTTCATTTCACTTCCACTTACAAGATTCCAATGAATACCTCAAGTTTTGCTAGAGTCAACCTATCCAAAATGAGTTCCTACAATGATTAAGCTATCTAAATTATTATGTTTATGTCAAGACACTCAGTGATAATCTGGGTTAGAATTTTATTAGCTTTACTAATTAATTTCAACTGTGTAGGTCAAATCCAATATTAATTGTTTAGTTATTTTATACATTAAGATTAATACTGTATACATAATATGAAAGTGAACTAAACTCATTTATATTTCAAGTCTATGACTAACAATGTTTTCTTACCATATTATATTCTTAATGTTATTATACTATTCAAATTGTGTGTTCTTAACACTGACATTAACATCCAAATAGAAATCTCAGATAATACAACATTAGTTTATCCAAACAAATATTACTTTCGCCTAAATAATATCTAATTGTCCTACTCAATAAGGTTCTTGAATTATAGATAAAACAGTTTTCAAATCATTATTGGAAATAACTCTAATTAGTTAACACTAGTTTACACCTATTATCAATGCAATTATTGTTATTGACAAATCATTGACAATTTAGATTAAAGAATATAATGATACATTGATATCTTTAAATAATACAATAAGCATTATAGCCATCAAGTACATAATCTCCAACATGAATCTTTCAAAGATAGTCAACTCAGGTCAAAGACAATATCTAAGAACAAAATTTTACAATTGTCTTATTTTAGCAACAACATATAATCATCTACTCAGACTTAAATAGAATAACATACACGATGCTACTAATGTCAACATAAAAATATTATTTCTTAATAATTTATCTGAATCTATAAATTTCTTAATAGTCAAATAGAAAGGGTCAGCTTACATTGAGCAAGATATTTCTACTCCCTAAATACTTCATTTTTCTAAGTTAATAAACAAATTTGAAATAAATATTTAAACAAGACATAAAATAACATGATAACCTACATACTAAGCAATAAAGAGGATCGATCTTACTAAGACTAAGACTAAGATTAACTAATTAATATTTAATTTCATCAATAACCAATATAAATAATTACAACTTAATGCAACAAGAACATAATAACCCCACATGAATGCTAACCAGTAAAATCACACTATCTAAATAATACTATCATGACAAAGGATTATACAAACATTGTAAGAACTCCAAATTTTTTGAGCTCACTCTAGGTGTGAACAAGAGAACAGATGGGTCATTTACATTGATCTCCTTTTGTAAATTTCTTCTAATTAATGGACTAGGAGCTGACTCATCTTATCTCTAGTAAGGTGGGAACCAATCTTATCATCTTACATGGTACCCACAAGTACACTAAATAGGCTTTAAAATAAACACACACACACACACACACACACACACACACACACACACACACACACACACACACACACACACACACACACACACAAAATCAACAAACTACCTAACTAAAGAGTCATCTAAGAAGATTTTGACAAATCCCATCCTTTGGGAGGGCATCTGACTTAATTCCAATCTAAGGATCCTTTTCATTATCACTTCGACAATGGCTTTAACTTAAAATCATATTACTACCACAATATTTTTCATAAATAATTCTCTAAGTTTGGTTATTTTTTTATATCATAAATAAACAAATTAAACCCAATTAAATGTACAAATTATGCCCATATCTAAATCTAGCCAATAATAATGGTGGTATGAGGATTACTCTTTACCTATTATATGTAGGTGGATTTAAACCTTATGTAACTATGTCCTTTATTTGTCAGGGTGTGTATTTATGCATATAATCACTAAATTATAATTTCCTTCTTAATATATTAAGTATACATCTCTTATCCACCCATATGATAATATACATTTTATTTTATTTATAATGAATATCATGAATAAATAAATAAATAAATATATGTTATTTTATTATTATTTTCTAAATAAATAAACTTAAAAATAATTTTAAAAAACCTAATAATGTATTTTCAATGAATACACACACACATTTAATTTATCTTATTTAATATGTTATTTATTTATTTTTATTTTTTTAAATAAAGAAAAAGATATATGTTATCCCTGATTTAGGTAGGCATAATGAGAAATAAATCTAGGGTTTGCATATTTTTTTTGAAAACAAATCATTCCATCACATTTGATATTTCCATTGTTCATTCTTTCAGACAATCTTATTGTCTTCTTTCTCCCTCCACCTGGTCTTCTCCCTTAGCCAATATTCCAAATGACCCTCTCTTTTTTTTGGTTAAATTTTAAATGAAAGAGATGCATTATTTTATCATTTTTTTTAGGGTTAGGGTTTCACTCATCATCATCATCATCATCATCATCATCATCATCATCATCATCATCATCATCATCATCATCATCATCATCATTATTATTATTCTTAAATGGGTTTATCATTATTTCATTTTTACTTGATTAAATTTATTATTACACAGAAGGATCATGTAACTAAATTTATTAAGTTTAATACAAAATTAATAATGCCATTTTTAACTTATATCAATATATCCATATAAATATAGTCATATGAATACGTTTACCCAAATGCATATTTTAATACGTAAATAAACAAGAACGACATTATCAAAAACCAATTATTTATTTATTTCAAATTTTGAATAATTAAGCATATCTATTTATTAATTTTGTTTATCTACAAAATACCATTTTTATGTACATAAATTTATATATCATGTATCTATATAAAACTATACTTACACCCATTAATAAATTTTATTTGTGCTTGGTCATAAATAACAATAGTGTTATTATTCCATCTTAAAACTATATTTTTGTCAACACACCCAGAAGATACAAGTCAAGTAATCGGGTCTAACTGAACATAACATGAATATTTGACAAGTTCTAGTAGTGTGTTAAACTAACAAAAATCTAGTCCAATGGATACCTTGAAAAGAGTAACTTATCAATATGATAACCCAAAGGAGATATAAACGACACAAAAAGTGATAATACAAATTATTATAAGCATTAAATGCACATAACCCAAGGCAATCTTACATGAGTCACAATTAACCTAATTCCAAGCCAACACAACATGGTAATTGAAATAATACTAATCACTAACCATAATATATCTCACTCACACATTGAACATAATGACACTCTCAACACACCAATCATCCACATGATGACATACCAATAAGAGGACACAAAAGAACTTAAGAAGGGTATTACAAGGAGAGAGAGGGTCCCCTTGCCTTAGCCATCTTCTAGCTTGGAAAAGTTCTTTTGAAATTTTATTAATAATAATGGAGAACATGGGGGAAGTAATGTAGACTAAGATCAAACCTATGACTATTATACTAAAGCCAAATATATCAAGGACCTTGTCTAAGAACCTCCAAGACATCCTATCATAATCTTTGTCCATGTTCATTTTTAGTGACATGCCTTGTCTTGAATAATTAGTCAAAAAATGAGTAGTTTCATGAGCAATAATGATAATATTAGTAATTTGTCTCCCAAATATGAAGGCACTCTGTTACTCAGCTATAATATTCTATAGGAGGGGATGAATCTTAAAAATAAGAGTTTTGGTGAATAATTTTAAAAATGTTATAAAAAGGCTAATATGTTTGAAGTATTTCAACTAGTTGAAACCTATTTTTTTGGGAATAAGAACTAAGAATGTGTTATTCATTTCCCTGAGAATAGCCCTTATAGTGAAAAGTTTAGACATTGATGCCACCACCTTAAATTGGATAATCTATCAAAATTATTGAAATAAGAAATGGGTAAATCCATCAATACTTGAGGTTTTGTTCCCTCTCATGGATAAATCAACATATTTTATCTCTTCTAAAGGAGCTTTGAGCAGGGATAAATTATCTTCCTAACTTACAACTTTAGGGAGGAGCCCTAATACCTATTCTTCTTTATTAGGGTCTAAGAAGGTGATGTTAGACATAAGATTATTTAAGTAGAGGAGGATCTCTTCTTGCATATCAACTTCTTCTTTACACACCCTCCCATCTTCCTTAACTAATTTGTTGATTCAGTTTGTATTTTTTATTTTGAGAGGTCGATTGATGGAATAACTTTGTGTTTTTATCCCCTTATTTTAGCCACAAACATCTATACTTTTATCTCCAAAAGCATCTTCTTTTGCTTCTAGGTTTTGAAAGGTGCTAAAGAGGCCCTTTTCCTTTTTGAGGGATTGTTCATTTAACCCATTCACATTGAATAATTCCTCAATATTTCATAGTTTATTAATGTTTTTCTTCTATGTAAAGATGTTCCCAAACACATATTTATTCTAAATTTTGAGTTTTTGCTTAATGTGCTTAAGTTTCATGGCTAAAATAAACATGTCAGATATAGAGAATGGTTATTTCTACCATTATTTGAGAGTCAAGGAAATCCAAATGAGAAGTCCACATATTTTCAAATCTAAATGTTTGCTTCTTGATTTTAGACATTTTTCTCTCCAAAAAACACTATTACATTATGATCAAACCCAATCCAGGGAAGGGAATTTAAAGAACTACTAAATTGAATATCTTAGTTCATAGAAATAAAGAATTTGTCTAACCTTACTTGAATTAGATTATCCTTGAGTCTTCTATTGGACCAAATTTAGGGATTACCACTTAATTCCATATCTACTAGTCTAGAATTAAAAATGAAGTCATTCAGATCAGTCATAATTTTAATGAAGCCCTGTAAGCCACTTTTTTTCCATAGGGGATAGAGGGAAGTTGAAATACCTTGCAACCATCCAGTTTTATTTCTCACAATTTTTTCTCAATTCTTCTAAATCCATCCATATATTTAAAATATAAATAATAAATAACAAATAGTATGCATTTAAATGATAAATTCTCGTTGAAAATGTGTATGTTGAAATAAGATCATGTGAAGTTAAACCTTTTTTTTTGTCAAGGAGCTATTTGCATTGCCAACTAATTTTTCCATGTACATGAATGCTCTACTCTCTTCCTTTCACAATCATATTTTCAATGAAGAAGTTATCATTTATAGTCATATTTCTATAGAAATGATTGCATTGAGTTTCATTCATTTTTAGTGAGTTCCTAAGTGTCTTGATTCTTAATCCTGATATATTTCAAAATAAAAGTTTTTTTGGAGTTCTGTTCTATTTTTGAAATTTTACTATGGAGGATATTTTTTATTTTATTGGAATAAAGAAGATGACATAATAAGTGATATTTTTTGATAGGGTTATTTTTAAGGTTAAGTTATTTATAGTGAAAATATTTGATCTCATTCCTTCATCCCTTTCAAATAATTTTGATTGGAATAATTAGTATAAATATCTACTTAGAAAACTAATAAAAAAAGGAACTTCCATACATTTATTGCAAATATCCACAACCAATGGGAAAAATGATTTCATCTTGGTCAATAACTACTAGCTTATAACTAAGTGACATGAAACTCTATTTTTAGTACATACACTAGAGAATTCATGATTTGCTATAAATTTTTTTCTTATCATTACATATGATGCTTGATGCATTTTCCAAACATCTATAAGTGTTTTGGTGGCATACAAGCCAAGTATCACTAAATTGGAAATGTAGTTCCACTGCCATTGGAAATGGATCTAAATAAATTAGTAATTTATAAAAATAATGATCCTAAGCTTTAAGTAACATATAGGAAAGAAAAGAGGAATATATGTGGTTAACAGGTGTATTCTATGCAAAAATGGTTTTGAAGATAGAGATCATTTGTTTGTGAACTGTTCTTATACACAGCAAGTTTGGAATGAGATCCTCAATCTCTGGGGTATAGCATGGGTCCATCAAAAAAGTGTGGAACTATCTTTTAAAAGTTGGTACTATCCCTCTAAGAATCCTGATGTTCTTTTTTTTTGGAAATTAACACTTCCTCATATTTGGTGGGGTATATGGAAAGAAAGAAACAATAGAATATTTAGAAGTAAAGAATATTACAGAGGGATAAAGGATAATTTTTTATCAGAATATTACTAGAGCAATAAAGGATAATTTTTTATCATAGAGGGATCCTAATCCAACCTTTCAAATTGATAATCCCTTAAGATCTAAAAGGTCTAATGTGAAAACTAAAAATCCAAGATTAGGTGTAAAATGGAATGTCACCCCTTGTGGATGGATCAAAGGAAACTTTGATGGAGCTGCTAAAGGGAATTTGGGAAAAGTAGGATGTGGAAGAGTCTTGAGAGATCATGTGGGAAACATAATTGATGCTATTGCTATCCCTATTGGTAAGTCGAATAGTCATATCGCTGAAGCTACTGCAGCTCTTCAAACCATTAAATTAGCTGTTGAGTTAGGATTTTCTAAACTATGGTTGGAAGGTGACTCCCTGAATATCATAAATATATTAAATAACAAAAATTTAGTTTCATGGTCTATAGAGACAATGGTGATGGAAATTAAAGCCTTAATTCAAAAATTTGAAAAAGTAACCATAACCCTTACTTATCGTGAGCCAATGGGGTTGTTGACTAGATAGCTAATCATGCTATTCAAATAGGGCATAAGGTGTGATGGCAGGATGCATTAAATAAGTATGTTGATCTCAAAGTGCTTATTAATTATGACACCATTCATTCAAAGGAGGGAAAGATCTACTTGGAATAACAAGTTAATGATTTGGTGGAGTGGCCTCACGATGGAAGGATTACTTTCATTGAACAAACACATTCATGAGAATGTAAAGTGGTTATTACATGTGCCAAAAAATAGGCGAGTTCCATTACAAGTTGATAACAACTAGTTTCATTGCTCAGTAATTAGTGTTTGGGTGTTGCTGGAAAATTGTATGGCCTGCAAAATGAAAGGTGAACCAAGGAAGCAGGAACCTAAAAGTTGCAAAGACTGGAAGGCAAAACAAGATGTTTAGAAGATTCTTTAGAGAGGAAAGGTCATGAGTTACTTAGAGTGGCTGCATGGTTCTAAACCCCATATAACGATGGCATTTTTCAAAAATTGGGTCGACGACAGGGTAACCCTCCATGGCATCACAGTGAAGCTCACCGAGGAATTCATTACGGAGGTCATGGGGCTTCCAATGGAGGGTATAAAATTCTCTGAGCAAACTAGTATATCTAATGAGGCATATAACAAATTCTTGAAGATGAATGCTGAGGAGCAGTAGTTGGAAAAGAGTGGAGATTTTTTTGACCTGGAGCAGATAAAAGGAATCTAGAGAGACATCTTATGTTGCATCCATGAGTATTTTATACTTGATGGAAGAAGCAAAAGAGTCCATAAATTTCATTTTTTATTTCTTAATCATTTTAGGCACAAAGTTAGAATCTCCTTCCCTTTCTATTTGCGCTTCTCGCTGCTCCAAAGTCTGTTTACTCATAGAAAAAAGGAGTCTCACCCTATATTGCATGAGGGATTGATCCTAATAATAGAAGGTTTCTGCAAAAACAATGCCATTGTCTTGAATCCTTATTTGGACAAAAATAAGGATTCATAGAGTAAGAAGAATGAAACAGTGAAGGGGAAAGAAAAATTTAAACCCAAATCCTCCAGCTTTAAAAAATAAATTGTTGATGAGGAAACTGAGTGGGAAAGCATTAAAAGTTTAGAGGAGGAGAGTATGGAGGAAGAGGAAGGAACGAATAATGGGGAATCCAGCTCTAATGAGGAAGGTAAAGATAAAAATGAGAATGAAAAAGAAGGGGACACTACAGAGGAAAAAACAAAACATAAAAACTATGATCTTGAGGATAATCAACAAGTGTTGGGGGAAAGTGAAAAAGAAATGGATGTTT
The DNA here is from genome assembly GCA_037957365.1 of Torreya grandis. Classification (NCBI taxonomy): domain Eukaryota; kingdom Viridiplantae; phylum Streptophyta; class Pinopsida; order Cupressales; family Taxaceae; genus Torreya; species Torreya grandis. The sequence continues at coordinate 3,024,579 of JARHVA010001721.1, read as the reverse complement.
TATTTGAGGATCCTACTTCGAAAATAGAGAAGGAACATATAGTTCAGGATGCCTATCATGCAATGGAGACTAGAGAACAAGTAAAGGATGATCTTGTCCACAATGAAAGCCCTGTTGAAACTAAAGAATAGAAAAGAATGGAAAGGGAGGATCAAACTAAAAAGGATGAAGTCAATCCAAAAGAGAACACTGAAGATTTTAGGGATGTTTGGCAGAATGACATGAGGCATCCCTTCATGAATTCAGCCAAATGCAAAGCAGATTTTATCCTTCAAGTTGACTTGTGGATGTATATGGAAATAATGGGCCTCAAGAAGAAAATGGAAATAATGGAACATAATCAGGAAGCTGATCGAAATAAAATCAATAATTTGGAAATGCAAATAAGAGATATTCCTATCAAACTTAAAGATTATGAGAACAATCTAAGAAGGCTCATTAAGGAAAGCATAATGAAGATGGAGGAGGTTAATTCTAGCATATGTGTAGTTGCTACAAACATTGGAAACTGAGCTAGTGAGGAAATAAAATCTTTGGAGGGGCTTAGTAAGTGGACTAGATAGAGATTGAGGAAGAAAGAAATGCAAGAGGCTGCCATGTCAATTGCGATATCCATACAGGACACTACTATGATTGGAAAGGAAGCGGTGAAGATGATCCTAGAATTAGAAGAATAGGGTCTTTCTGATCTTATTGTTTGGTCCTTTTAGTTGGATGTTATAATGAGTTCCATTTCTAGTTCTTTGTTTTCTTTACATGAGTTTCCAGGTCAAAACCTGGAGTCTTTCTTTTGATGATCTTGACTTGTGGTTTCAGGTCCCTGTAAAACTTGTTTTTGATACTGCTCAGCAGTAGGTGTTAGGTTTTTTTTACCTGAGGGCGTTATTGTTATATCCTTCTTCCTATGTTTCAGGGTTTTGAGGTCCCTTCAAAACCTATTTTTACCTTAATCTAAAACATATAGGAAAGAAAAATATGTCTATAATTATTTGGTATTTCTTAAAATCTCAAGAAATAAATTGTTAATTTTTTTTTCAAAAACCTCAGTGTTTATTTCTACATTAGTGAAAGAGATATTTTGAATACTCCCCTAGGAAATGTTAATATGTAAATATTTTAAAAATTTAGTCTACCTCATTCAAAATTTTTATTCTCATTGAAATGCATCATGGGGGAAATGTTGAGTGGAATGTTTTTCTATAAACTATTTAGTTCATTATTTTGAGATATTTTTATTTATTTATATGTTTTAGATTAAGGTAAAAATAGGTTTTGAAGGGGCCCCAAAACCCTTTACATCAGAAGAGAGATAAACCTTAAGCACACCCAGGATACAAAATAGCCTAGAACTTGCTTAAGCAAGACCAGATTAACCAAGAATCTGAAAATAACTATCAAGAGCTGGACAAACGATGAATATTTTTTTTACAAGACCAAAGTTTCATGTCTAGAGGGGGGACCAAAGCCTTAGACTTCTTCCTCTTAACAGCTGTCCAACCATCCTCTACCTTAGCTGCCTCAGCAACCCAGTCCTCAGAAGGCCATGATCCATAAAGTCTAGGGGACATCGATGCCGCAGCAAAATCGTTAAGAGAACCAGCCAACATCTAGCTCCTAGGAGAATACTTCAAAATAGGTGGAGGAACCACCACCTCCTCAGTAATCGATTCAGAGAGATCACATAATCCAATTTCCACCGAACCTTCAACTGGATCTGTCTCCAATGGAGTCTCCTGATCCATCGATTCAGAATGGATACTCTTTTCATTCTCATTCTCTGAATCAGTCAAATCTTCCTCAGGTTGTTTAGCAAAATAATGATCATGATCAGCTTCAGACCACCAAGAAGGCCATGATCATGATCGGGTTATTTATTTATATGTTAATTGTTTTTGACATCTTTCTTTGACATTCAACTAGATAAAAAATAAGAGCTATTGAGTGAACCCTATTCGCATCCTTGACAATGCTTATTGATATTTTAAGATTTTACACATTACCATTTAGTTACTTATTATGGTGTATCTAAATCATGGTAATTAGTGCACCATCATGAAGGTTTTTATTCTAAGATAACTCAATAATGGGATAACTACCAACAATAGAAAATTTATTATTTTAATATCTATAAACTTATATGTAATATTATAATTTTTTATTCTATATGTATGCTAGATAGGTGTATACACCCCAAATTGGTCAAGCAACCACACATATCATATTTTTTTACAATCCTTTCATAGGAGACTCTGACTAGAGAATATGAGCTTTGTTCACATTTGGCCATGTCTTTTGTTTATCCATTTGGGTCTGGTTCTAAGCTTGAGTCAACTTTTTACCCATTCCTAGTAACCCCAAGCCTTTTAAATGGTCATTCTACCTTAGCCAAGTCAAGTTTCGCATGCTCATTCCATCCCCCCTAGTCCCTAGCCTATAGGATAGAAGCACTAAGATTGGGCTATAGTGTTGAAAATTAGGGTGTCTAATTTTTAGTGCTCTTATCCCAAGCCAATTTGAGCCTTAACCATCAGTATCTTCTGCTAGATGGGTCCTAGACCTTTTATTTGCTTCATTCCTAAGTTTTCCCTTATTGACCAAATGTCAATAAAGCTCCCAAATTCAAAATAAAAAGTATCCTATACAAAGGACTTCACAAGGCATTTTATATCTAGCACTTACTATTTTGACACATTAGACATAATAAAAATCAATCAATAATATAACTCAGCTTCTTTACATCACACATAGACTTGTATACTTGATCAAGGAATGGTCTAAGCAAAATTCATTCTTGCATATATCATGCACATTGATTATGCATGTTTCCTAAGTGAGAACTACATATAATCTAAGACCCTAGCTTGAGGGTTAATGTAGGTAGCGGTCAAAATAGTAGGGATTCTATATTGTGCGATCATTCTTCCCCTAACCTAATTTTCCCCCCTTTTTGATTTTAATTTATTAATTGTTGGCATGTGGGTAGATGGATATAAGTATCAAATATTAAAATGGACTTATAACGAGCTTTGATGACTTCCAACCCTCAAAATTTGGTACACAGGCTCATATTGACAAGGTGAACAAAACTTAGAAAGCTTAGATCCTCAAGATAATAGCATTGAGAAGGACTATAGCACCAAACACTAGGGTTTCTTATTTTTGGAGCTCCTATCCAATAAAAAAATAGAATCTAGATTCAAATTCTTGATAGTGTCTTAGTCCTACTCTTCAATTTCTAGCCCCAGAATCCTCCATTTCAGTATAAATCTAGATAAGTTAATTTATATTTCTCTTGTCTAATTATCAGTTAAAATCTATAATTTTCCCTATCAAAGTAGATTTTTCCTATCAATCCAAACCCTTATTATTAGGATCTAAACACTAGATTCCAAAAAATAATAAAACATTTGGTGAACCCAACTTACTTTGAACAAACGTAAAACCCTAGCTACACTTAGGGTTCTTCCTTAATTATTTTGTGCAAAAATTTAATTTTTAAATTTTTTATTTTTGTATTAATTTTTGTTCATTTTTCCTATTCAAAATAATTTTTAGAATTTAAAATTATTGCATAATTTAAAAAAAATTCTAAAACCCTAGTGCAAAACCCTAGATTTCAAAACTAGGTCATCAAACACCAAGCCTTTCCTCCCTGAAAATTTTAGAAAACTATTTTGGAATTTTTGCAAATTGATTACCTTGTAAAAAACAAATTCAAAATTTCAAAATTAGTAGTTTCTTGTGCAAAAAATTTAATTTTCAAAATTCTAATTTTTGTGTAAATTTCTGTGCATTTATCCTATTTCAAATCATTTTTAGAATTTAAAATTATTGCATAATTTTCAAAAAATTCTAAAACCCTAACTCAAAACCTTAGATTTCCAAACTAGGTCCTCAAACCCCAAGTTTTCCTCCCTTACAAATTTTAAAAATTAATTTTGAAAATTTTAAAAATTATTTAGTGTGCCAAATTTTTTCAATTTTTTTAAATTAGTAGTTATTTTGTGCAAAAATTCAATTTCAAAATTCTAATTTTTGAATCAATTTTTGCACAATTATCTTTTTCAAATTAATTTTATAATTTAAATTATATCCTTAATTTCAAAAATTCAAAAATTCTAAGCCCATAACCCTAGATTCCTAAACTAGGTCTTCCACCTTCAAACCATTCATCTTTGCAATTGTTAGAAATTAATTTTGAAATTTTTGCAAGGTGTTTAGATAGTCATAAGCATTTGCAAAATTTTCATGTTAGTAGTTATTATTACATTTATTTGCTTAAAAGAACTTCTTCATATTTTCTTTGTGGTGAAAGAAATAAAATGAACACTAATGTACTTCTTCCCTCTCATCTCATAGATAAATTTCTTAATTTTTTGCATAATTATGATAATGAGTGGACAAATTTGCAAAATTTCACATTAGTTAAAAATGTGAAAAATAATTTTATTTATAATGAAGTTAATTACTATTGTTGCAATGAGGAATATTATCATACATATAAAAGTGATAGTGAAGAAATATTAGATGCATCTTCTCCTCTAAAACCTATCTCTTTCATCCCTTCTTTTAAAGACAATACTTTTGATAAATGGGAAAAATACTTCTCACCTCATTCTCCTATGCACAATGCACAAAGTGAATAATTTAGTCATGCACTTCCACACGAACCTTTAATAGGTGATAATTTGCTTCTATGTAAAGCTAATGTCTCTCTCTCTCTCTCTCTCTCTCTCTCTCTCTCTCTCTCTCTCCCACCCCCCCCTCTCTCTCTCTTTCTACTCATATGTTCAAAATACAACAATATAGATGCAATAGAATCAAATTACCAAAGCATAGTTCAAATGACACATCTCATGCTCTCAACTCTAGTTTATCCAAAGAATGTTCAAATGATAACTCTCTTACTCTTACTTCTCATATTGCAAATGAATAAAATTCATACACTCCTTCCATGGATATCATAGATACACATGATATTCTAAATTCCAATGATAACTTATTGCATATTAGAAAGGAATTAAATTATTCTCTTACACTTCTCCCTAGCAATGATGGAAATGATAATGAGTATGATAGTGAACATGCAAATGAATATGAGAATGAAAGTGAATACGAAAATGATACTTCAAATTCTACCATTTCAAATAAATAAAATTTAGATTGTGATAATGCATAGAATAATGATGACTATTATGCATATAGTGAAGAAGAAAATGCATCTCATGCTTCTACCTCTTCTCTCACCCCTTATCTCAAATTTAATGCATGTCAAAATGTTGATCCTACTTTTTATTCATAATTCTATTTCAAATAATGAACATGATAATAATAATATCACATCCTCTTCTAAATTTGCATGTGATTCATTAAAACACAAAGATATCAATGAATATCCCAAGCCACCCTCTTTTACAGTAGAACCCAGTTCTCACTCTTCACCTAAAGAGAATGGTACCTCACATCCCTCTAGTAAGGTCCAAGTTACCATTCCTCCAAAGGTTCCAATGAACACATCCCCTCTTTACGATCCAATTGCTAAATTTAGCATTCCCATGGCTAAAATAAATGATCAAATTCAAAGATTAAATGAATATCCCTTCCTAGGAGATTATTTCATTAATACATACAATGGGGGAATTACAACACCAAGTACATCTCCTTACCTTGGAAAACAAAGCTTATAAGTCTTTGATGGATGTCAATGATCTACATGGTAACCCACTTCTGAAGACATTCATAAAATCTTCATTGCCTAAGCTTTTCCAAATACCATCATTGCCTCACTTTGATGGAACTGGAAATCCATTCATACACCTTCAAGCATTTTATAAGGCTTTGCCATCTCATGTGAGTCCTTTGATTCTACTCAAATTATTCTAGCAAACATTAGTAGGGGAAACACATAATTGGTTCTTTCATCTACTCCCCATTGGCTTTGATGACTTAGAGGAGGCATTTCTTAGACATTATATTGTAAACATGGGCCCTCATGTTACATATGAGAAACTTGCAACTTTGCATCAAAATACTTTAGATGTAGTTAGTGATTATATCTTATGATTCAAGAATTACATGCTAAGATTGATATATAAACTAATAGATCTAGAGATTTAACATATCTTTATTAAGGGGCTTTGTCAACCTCTCCTTGAACATCTACTATATCAGATAGAGTCTTCTTTTAAGAATTTATGCTATACAGTTCTAGCTTTGGAAAAGAAATTGGGATTGATTGAGGCAAATTCAATTGAACAAATTACTATTGATTTCACAATAGTGTCTACAAATCCTAGCATATAACATCCACCATTTCCCAAACAAGATAGGAGACCACAACCAAAAAAATAACTAGTTAAGAACAAAGAACCAGTCTCTAGAGTATAACCTATAATATGCAATACAAAGAACAACAAAAAAGTAACACTACATTTTGATTCAGAGTGGGATAACCCATATGACATATTATTATCACTACTAGAAAGGAGGTTAATCACATTACCTTATACTCATCGATGAGATCCACATCTCTTATATAGACAACCACATCGACCTTTTTATAACTATCATCATATTCATGGACAAAGAGATAATGAATATTTTCAACTCAGAGATTGCATTACTTGATGTGTTTATAATGGTATCATAGCATTCACATAGGGAGCACAAATATCTCCTCTATTATGGAACCCTAGACCTCATTCTTCCATGACTGAGTCATCCCAAGACATTCTTTTATAAGAATCATCGGTCACTCATGATGAGTGCAATGCAAGTTTTAGGATAGAATCTCAAAGGAGATATCCTATTCTACCACCTCAAAATTTTTGGAAACTACTATAACAAAAATAACCTATATATAACACTTTAGTCTGAGGGATACATAGTGCAGTTCCATATACATATCTAGTAGAGTCACAAGCACAATAGCATAGTACTACTCATGACAAATATTCACTAACTATATATTTTTTGGGTCCTATCTCATGTAGAAATCCACTATGATTCATATTAAATGACCCTACACCATAGTAGAGTATCACTCATGATAAATATTCACTATAGGTAGATTTTTTGGGTCCTATCTTACGTAACAACCCATTAAGATTAAGATTAAATAAGCCCTCAATATAGGTTTCAGCTCCATCTTGATATATTGCTCAGTCATATACATCACAACAGAGGCCATAAGGTATTTGGTTATAAATAGATGAACCTTCTTCAAAAAACATAGTTTTAGTGACATGACCAATAAAGTTAAATTTTACAAAATCTTCACACATAGCTACATTTAGTACACAACAGACAGTATCAGATACATAACACATTCCTACACAACATGAGAGGTATGGGTACTTGTTCAATTGGCCGATAGGGTTTAGATAATGATACAACATAGATTAATATAATATACAATCACACTAATTTTAGTTCATAAGTTTCACTTAGTCAGGCAATGATTGAGCCAAAGGTCTACCCTTTGTATTCTTGAGCCACTCTCAGGGAGGTAATATGCACATAATGCTATCTTACATCTCCCCTACTAACAACTAACATTACTAATTACTTATAACTATCCATAGCCCAAAACCAACCTATCAAAGTCCAGATCTTACCAAATCAATTGATCCAAACCCTTTATCAATCTCAAATTATCTCAACTTATCTAAACAATTTACCAATCTCAAAAGTCAGACCTTACTTATATACTAATTTCAAACCAATTCACTTTACCAAATCAATTTTACCAATTAAAAAACCACCAAATTTTTTATTACATATAATCATAAACCAAACCTAAAGAACACATCCAAACATATTATGAACAATCGAATCACATCCCAAATGCTATCTTACCAAACATATCAAAACAATCAAATCACATATCCCAAGTTCTATTTTACCAAGCATATACAACTTTAACTTCAACATCAAATCAACTATTTCAAATCAAAACATTACAATACTAATATATTCTACAATCCATAACATGAATATGAGTAAACCCAAACTCAAACTAGTATCTCTATATATATAACTAATTTTTCAAATACATATACACTGTACCAAATATAATCAATCATGAATAGGTGTCATACCCTCACTCTCAGTCTCACTCTCTCCTCCAGTGCTAGTCCCATAATCCAACCTAGCACTTGATTACCCTACACCTCCTTGACTTATCACATACCTCTTGCATTTACTCTCTCACTTCAACAATCGACCATGATCCTCATACAAGTATGCATAACCCCACTAAAGATACATATAATCATCCATAATCATCATGCTTACCATGCCACAATTAAGTGAAGGCATCCTGTGCCTATCCAACTTAGCTCTTAGCTCATCTCTCTCTCCTACTACCCTAACATATACAGTTGTAGCTATAACAGTCCTATCAAAAAAATGAGCATAAACACCAATTGTAATCATTTCTCACTGTATCAAACCCTCCTCCACTACATCATCAAGAACATGCCATATGATCTCTCAGAGTGTCAACTCAATGATGGTTTCCTATAACTCATCATCTCCCCTCCCCACCCTAGTAGGTGCCTCATCATATGCACATACCACCCCACCTACACACATAAAAATTACAACACTACATTAGATATATTCTTTCAAATCAAACAACAACACAAACATAGGCACAATTCAAATACAATCACCACTTACCTTCTATCATCTAGATATTCTCAAGATATTCATACATGAGAACATCCACTCCATTAATAAGATACAATGGAGCCCACTGATGCCTAACCCACCATGTAGTATATGCCTTAGTACATCCCACATAATCTATATTAGGAATATCTATAGCCACATCTCATGCATCCAAAGGTAATGGTGCCAACTCAGCCTCAATGGGTCTCACATGTGCTCTTTCTCTTGTTGGTGCTTGTAAACTCCTCAATCACACCCATGCTATAAGAGGAACATCCTATCAAACTCCAAACTACCTAATCATGTGCTCATACTAAAAATGCTCATACACTCCAACCTAATGGTCATGTATCCAATAACTGACCCTCATATATCTTAACTACACTCTATCCTCTACCCACCTAGGATATCCTCTATAGGGCCTCCATATAATATCATGGGCCTCTAGTCTATCCAAAACTCATCTATAGTGATCTATCCCAAGAGATCGAATAGCCAAATCACTCATCTACCACTCACCAAATGATTGTGGAGGTACCCAAATCCCCCTCGGTAATTCAATCAATTGCACAACTACTATGTGCTCATAAGCCCAATAATGCAATAAAGTAGCTACACCCACACCACCATTGAATGCTTCCTATATATATATATATATATAAATGAGAAAGCATTGTCCTACCCTATGAGAACACACTACCATACATCTCCTCACTACAAATGACCTTATGCATCCTATAGGAAATAAACACTCTACTACCATCTACTACAATAAATGAAGCCAATAACATGGCTACCCACTTCCATAGGCATAAAACACTCAACTACATAATAACCAATAGTAATACAGTGCTATCACTACCTCTATGATGTGTACTTGAAGGCACACCAACAAAATATAAGGATGCATGATCAATAGCATCACCACCCATATCATCCTGTAATGTCACCTGTCACCCACTAACTAACAAATGCAAAATCCAATACACATCCTCTAGGGTCATAGTGATATCCCTTATAGGAAGCCAAAATGTACAAGTGTCTACATTCCACCTATCCCAATGCATAGTACCTAGGTCACATACATGACCCAAACCTACTCTATCTATCACAACTCTCTCATTAGCCAACAAGGGTAACATCCTCAATGTCTTCATCCCCTAGCCTCTGTGGAACTCTGTCATCTACATCTCACTATAAAAACATTAGAAAATAACATATATATCAATCAATCATGCTAGGAAAAAAAACTAAACTACATATTAGTAGGAAATAACTTAAAAATTGAAAAAACTATCCCTAGTGGACAACAATGCTACAAAAGGACACTAGCACAAAACAACAATGCTAAAACTTGGACAATAGTGCTACATCCTAGATAGGAGTGCTACCTCCAAGACAAGAGTGCTAGAACTAGTTAGAAGTTTACTAAGCTACTTAAAATAGCCTAAATATACAAAAATCAAGATTTTAAAAAGTTAAAAACTAGGTGCTTTAATTACTCACTAGGGTAATATCTCTACCAACCTAAATTTGGGATACCAATTGCTCAAAATGGGTCATGGAAGGTGCTCATCTCCTAGGAATTTTATCACTCCAAAGATATAATATCTCAAACTAGTCAATGCATAAATAAACCCAAAGTCAATCAAAATTCCTATATCAACCAAATTTTTTATTCAAAAGCAAAAGACCATTTTGCCCATAACCAAAACCCTATAGCTCTATTTTACAAACCATTTTGTTTAATAGAATCATGATAATGATACCTTAAACATTACACATGCCTTGATCTATCACCATGTCATTTGGCTACTATGGCATACACACATCCCTATACCTCTTTTGTATCCTAACATATAAATTGGTACCTACCAATCAAAAACTCATTCAAACAACCTAGCCAAATGAATCAACTTTTCAATCCATTCAACCTACTACTACCTCATTTGCTTACCATGACATGAAAATTTCTAATCTCTACTATACCCACACACAAGCTTTGGTCCTAACCAATCAAGAGCACATTTAAATCACAATAATTCAACTCTCACCAATCAAACAAAAGACTTTAGATCTATTCACTACATACCAACCTAGTTACTATTCGTATGCCAATAGTCATCACTTGGTTCAACCTCCTCTATCAAAGAACTCATCTGTCTCCCTAAAAGGGGGAATCATTCTTAATATCTCAACAAATTACCTAGAATTCTTATCCACTCCTATAGGTAAATACACCTTGGTTCTCACACCTCCAGTAGTCAGATGATCAGATTCAACTCAGATCAGTTAAAACATATAGTGATTCAAACTACATAGGTCACTCAACATGGATTTTACACCTCTAAAATCTATATTATCAACATTACTCAGTATAAATTTGCCAAGATTATACAATGGTTCTGACTCTATGGGTCCCTTAGCATCACTCATCTCAGATTGGTCAATATTATATAGTGATTCAATTTATGTGGGTCACTCAGCATCACTCAGACATCTAGAGGTATATACCATCAGTTTATAGATACATAGATTATTCATATATAATGGTTTAGATTATATGGACTCATAGTGACTTGGATATAGACTTAGACATAGATACCAAATTTGAGGGCATGTACATTACTACATGTCTCATACATACAACTTCATACAACATGACATAGTTATAAGACTAGATAGTAGATTATAAGCATAGTGCAGAGCACATTATTTTGATATCCAGTTTTACACATAGGACATAGCATAATAAATCATGACATATGTGGTTATATAGATTTTTAAATTATCTAGATGCATCACTCACACAATATATTTGGGGGAATGACATAGATGATCATGTTCTTCAACATCTAGGATTATATAGATTGGAAAAGCAAGACATGCCATTTTATTCTTAAACATTTACTAGAGTTTTTAGATTACACCTAGGCATACCCAAGTTATCACTAGGTTAGAGTGTATGATCATCTATAGTGGTTGGTTTATAGCATTACTTAGACCCAGGAGTTTGTACAGGATAGAGGACAAACATTAGTTTTGGACCTCTGAGCACTTATCATTTCTAGTTCATATTATTCAGAGTTGGGGAATGATAAATCTTGCTCTTTATAGCATACAAATTATATACAAACATTCTATATTACATGATTTTATGTAGGATAGAGGGTAGACATTGGTTTTGGGCCTCTAACCATTTCTCATTCAGATTTAGTATAGGGGGTATCCATTTCATGGATTCTTTCTTTCTCTAGGCACTATTTAGATTTAGTATAGGGGTATCTATTTCAAGGATTCATTCTTTCTTCAGGCACTATTTAGTTCTCTATCCACTTCCCTGGCCAAAAAGTTGGATCCTTTTTTAGCTCACTTATCTTCACATAGGTAAGTTCAGGTACGCATCTTCTTTCTTTCTTTTACTCTAGTACTTCATTTCATCAAATCACTAGATTGAAAGGGGGAAAATATATACACCCTAAATTGGTTAAAAAAACATACATATCATGTATTTTCACAATCCTTTCATAGGAGACTTTGACTGGAGAATATGAGCTTTGTTCACATTTGGCCATGTCTTTCATTTTATCCATTTGGGTTTGGTTCTAAGCTTGAGTCACCTTTTTACCCATTCCCAGTAACCCCAAGCCTTTCAAATGGTCATTCCACCTCAACTAGGTTAGGTTTCCTATGCTCATTCCATCCCCTAGTCCCTAGCCTATAGGATAGGAGCACTGGGATTAGACTACAATGCTGAAACCCAAGGTTTCTAGTTTCTAGTGCTCCTATCTAAAGCCAATTTGAGCCTTAACAACCAGTCTCTTTTGCTAGATGGGTCCTATCCCATTTATTTGATTTGTTCCTAAATTTTGCCATGTTGACAAAATTCAAATAAATCTCCCAAATTCAAAATAAAGAGTCTCCTATATAAAGGACTTCACAAGGCATTTTATATTTAACACTTATTATTTTGGCACATTAGACATAATAAAAATCAATCAATATTATAACTCATTTTCTCTACATCACACATAGACTTGCATGTTTGATTAAGGAAGGGTCTAATAAAAATTCATTCTTGCATCTATTATGCATGTTCCCTAAGGGAGAACTACATTTGATCTCATACCCTAGCTTGAGGGTTAATGTAGGCAACAGTTAGAATAGTAGGGATTCTAGATCATGTGATCATTCTTCCCTTAACCTAGTTTTTTCCCCCTTTTAATTTTGATGTACTTATTATTTACATGTGTGTAGATGGATACATGTATCAAATATTAAAATATACTTATAATGAGCTTTGGTGACTGAAAATCTTTGAAATTTGGTATGCAGGCTCATATTGACTGGGAGAACAAAACCCAAAAAGCTTAGATTCTCAGGACAAAAACACTAAGAAGGACTATAACACTGGACACTAGGGTGTCCTATTTTTGATGCTCCTATCCAATCAAAAAACAAAAGCCATATTTAGATTCTTGATGGTGTCTCAATCCTACTCTTTAATTTCCAACCTTAGAATCCTCTGTTTTAATATGAATCTAGATAAGTTAATTTCTATTTCTCTTGTATAATTATCAGTTAAAATATATATTTTTCCCTATCAAAGTATATTTTTACTATCAATCTAGACCCTTATTTTTTAGATTAAGGTAAAAACAGGTTTTGAAGGGCCCCCAAAACCCTATAACAAAATCAAGAAAGATAAAGCGTTAACATGCACCAGGAAAAGCATTCCTGAAACCTACTAAAAAGTAGCATCAACCTAAAGTTATACAGGGACAACCTCTAAATTCATTATACATTCAGCCCCCTAATTTCCAAATAATGATTTAATAACTATTTTTTAGGGGTAAAATCCAGAATTGTTGCCTGCCTTCCATCAGCTATATTCTGCTTACTTTCTAGCTCTCTGATTTTCCTTATGGGTCTTCTTCCAGGCTTGTCCGAAAAGCCAACATCCGGCTTCACTTTTAAAAGCTGCTCATCTCTTTTTCCAGATTTATCCAGAATAGAAGCAAGATGTTTCACCTTTGTTTGCTGGTCTTTTTTGCTACTTTTGGTTTCTATTCCCTTTATATTTGTCTTCTTTTCAGCCTTTTTCCTTTGGTTTAGAGAATGCTTTAAGTTTTCTCCATTATCGTTCATAGGAAGCTCCTCTAAAGGCAAATCATTATCAACCTAAATCTTCATAGGCTGAGAAAGAGGAGGATCTCTCTCCTCTAATTTATTTCCAGTTTCAGCCAAGATTTCTCCATCCTCTAGCATTGCTTTGCCTTCTACCTCTCTCCATCGGTCCTCTACCCTTTGGTATAGAATGATTTGCTTTGTATATCTGTCAAATCTTCTTTGCTTTGTGGAGGTAATATGGTTTCTGGTTGCAGTCCATTTCCTTCTATCTCAAAATTTTCTTTCTCAAGGGAGATCTCTATATCTGCCTCAGGAAGTGGGCCTTTAGGATCTTCAAAAGACATCGCTTTACCCTCCTCAACATTTAGATCTTTTCTTGGTTATCCTTTTGTTCTTGTCGCTGGTCCCCTTTGGGTTTCCATACTTTCTTTTGCTGGACCATGGACTTTTTCCCATCCAAAACACTATTAGGATGAGTTTGCTTCTGGATGGACAATTTTTTACCCAATGCCCCTGTTTCTTGCAAGCATAGCAAGAGTTAAGCAGATCTTCAAAACAAATTCCTTGAGATTTTTTTACCATACTTGGAAATTAGATCCACTTTTTCTAGGAGCTTATTTAAATCTACCACTTTAACATACATCCTGGCAGCTTGAAGTTTGGTTCTGGTTGCCGTAGCCTTGTCCAAAGCCACAAGTTCCCCAAAAGAACTAGCTATTCCTTTAAATATGTCCTCGTGCCAAAAATCTAAAGGGAGTCCAGGAAGTCTAACCCAGATGGGAGTTGTTAAGGAAAAAAATCAGAGAGATCCATATTCAACTCCCATTTTTTGATAGTAAGTGAACATTTTCCAAAAGTCCATGGACCTCCACACAAAACCATATTCATGTCTTCTTTACAGTTGAAGGTAAATGAATAGAAACCATTCAACATTGGTGCAATAAGAATCTCTCCTCGAATGATCCATTTCCTTTTAACCATTTTTTTAAGAGATTTTAGATCTGGTCTTGCTCCTAAAAATTTACCCACTAAGGTGAACTCCATGGAGGACACAAAAAAATCTATTAAAGGATTTGGAATAAGAACTTCATACTCACCTTTCTCCCAACATGATTTTGCAGTCTCCCATGGGAAAGAGGATTTTCCAGTGGGTTTCTTGCCAAACAAAGATGACCACGTCCTTTGTTCTGAATACTCTGCTTTCAACCCATCTGAGGATTTTTCCTTATTAAAGTTGCCTTTGTTTTTCTCTTTCTCAATCTCCTGTCCCAGTTGGGAGCCATGAAATCCACAGAAAGGGTCATTTCCGCTCAAAGATTTTTTGTTATTTGCTTCAACCACAGATTTTGACTCAGTATTCTTCTCAACCCCTCCTCCAATCCCTCCGGGGTCTGTCCCTCCTACCTGATTCTCCACCACCAGTTTCCCATGTGCTCACAGCCCAATAATTTCCAAAACTAGAAGAGCGGTTCGCAGACCTGCAGGTTCAAAATCAGAGGGTGCGCCCAATGTGCCCATTGGGGATGTGCCCAGCATGCCCATAAGCATTCAAATTTTCCCCAGCACCCAAAATAGTTAGTAATGTGTCATTGAATCATAATCCAAACATGCCACACAAAAATATCAAAGTAATCTAGACCCTTATTATTTATGATCTAAACACTAAATTCCCAAAAATAATAAAACAATAAGATTGTTATTTTTATTATAACTTTATCCACAACATTGCCCTTTTATTTCTTTCTTCATCCATACCAACAGTAAAATTTGATGCACTCAAGTTATGCACAAATAACTATTTATGTCATTTTTAATGTACCCACTCTTATGCCATTAGTATCCATAATCCTATAAAGTAATTTCAATTTTTTAATCCTATGAAGTTACCCACCAAACAATCAGAAGATGATTTGTATTTATTATTAAAACCCAAAGGAGGCCATGGCCTTCTCAAAGAATAACATCCCTTAAAATCCAAACTATAATTTCAAATCAAAAGCCCCACAATAAATCTCCATATCTTAAAGGAATAACCCCAAAGATTCATTCACTTCAATTCCAAAATAATAATCACTAGACCCATCTTTCCTAGGAAAAAGCAAAATGGATGTTATCTTAAATGGAAACCCCCCAGAGATCTCATTATCCATGGATGAGATGTTGGATGGAATATGGCCTCTAAATGAGATATTCCCAATATTTAGGTTCATGGGAGCCTTTTCAGGTCCTATAATTATTAGGGTATGGATATAGGAGAGCTAAAAACCATTTGGATCTTAAAAGATACTAATGATGCCAAAAATATATTTTATGGTAGTCTTTAAAACAAAAAAGTAAAAGGACAAATTTTTCCAATGAGAACCCAGGTTCCTCAAAATATCATGCCACTTCATAAATAAATGGTCTTTAGCCTTTAACCCCAAAATATATCTACCATATGAAGTCTATGTTTAGGTTACACTTCCCTTTTCATCTATAAATGTTGGTAAGAAACAACACTAATAAAAATAGTAGAAACAACTGGAGAGTATAAAACAACATTATAAATAAAGAGAAATCCAAGAGCACTCAACCCCACAAGGATTTGTGCAAGTATGAACCTAGATAAACCATTTATAGATATACTAATCTTGGACATAAGAAGAATATAATGTGATAAGGCCTTGAATTATGGAAACATACCCTTTAAATGTAGGGCCTATCATGGATATGAACACTTTGTAAGGGTGTACCTAAATCACTTAAGTTACCTAGATTTAAATAAAAAAATAGGAGCTTTACCCAAAAAAAAATTGAGGGCTTATATATCAACTCCAGTTTGTATGCAATCAGAAATGCATCATATCTAAAAATTAATCCTAACTCAGAGAAGATAGATCATACTATACACTTTTGATTGAGGACACATTGGATAATCAAGAATATGACCAATATGGGGATTTGGTAGATGTAATAATGGGATATATTATCACAATAAACAATTCTAGGGAGGGTTCTAAAGCCTCCAATCAAGCAAAATCATGCAATAACCATAGTTAGGTCTTATGTTTTCATATCTCACTAAACTAGTAAAGCAAAGAAATCTAATCTAGTACTCATCAAATCTTGTGGTAAAATATGAGGGTTAGTAAACAAACAAACATGCATAGGAGAATATCAATTAAGATATGTATGAGTAAAACCCTAATACATAGAATGATAAGAGTAATATTATTTGAAGCCAATACTTATGCTACTTCTATCTACTAAAAAGAGGAGCAAAGTTAGAGAATACTTACCTGAAATATGAACCCATCGAGACTCAATCTCTTCCTTAGATAAAGGGGATTCATAAGAGGTTGTTTTGGTTTTTAAGGTTCACTAAGAAAGGATAAAGCATCCAAGAGTTATCCACAAGAATATATTCTCTAAGTATAAACCCTAAGATAAGAATCCTCAAGTAAAATGGTGGAATATCAGATTGTAAAGAAGCACAAGTGAATAATAACTCTTGTTCATTATCTAAATAATGAAAAAATGATCTTGTATATATAGGTGGATTTAACCCTAACCCTTTCAAAAATTTTAGTCAATAGGGTTAACGCAATCAACCTAGTATAATTATAGATAAAATATTTTAGGTCACAGGCTAGGTCGACCAACATCTGACCTAGCCCTAAATGAATTTTACCCAAAATAATACAGGGTTGACCCAGTTGACCTAGTGCAATAGAAAGTGGGGAAAAAATGAAAGAGTATGTAAAATAGGAGTAATGGCATAGGGAATGGTTTTAAGAGCTGGTTGGGTTGGTAATAATTGGAAATAAGGGGTAACAATCTTGTGAAGCACCAATGGTCTACCCACCCCTTTCTTGATGTACTCGTTAGGGCATGCACTCAAAGAGATTGAGTCTCGATAGGTTTCTACAAGATATAAAGCATAATTATTTGATAAAATTTTGAAAATATTATGTGTATACATATTCCTCACTTTAATCTCATGTCATTCAAGTACAATAGGAAATGATGTTTCGAGAAAGAACATAGTAACACACAATGCTAAGGATAAAAAAAATTTGTAGCATTTTAAATTAAAAAAAACTAAAAGGTAAATAATGAAAAGGAAAATAAATGAAAAGGTAAATGTAATGCATATCTTGACTTACCTTTATCACTAGATGGTTGTCTACTGTGTTTGTAGTTTTGATTGTGGAGGGTGTAAAGATTGTTTCTAACAAACCCAATAATACAAAACTAAAGAGAAAAAATAAACAAACACAAGAAAGTAAAGATAAATAGTGATATGAGGATGGGATGTACTTGGAAATTTTGTAAACTAGGGTGATAAGTGCTATGTTAGACCAAATGACCAAGTCAAAAATTAGAGTAAACCAGGCAACCCAAAAAGCCAAGGCTAGACTGAAAAACTCAAACAAGTAAACCTTAAGTAAGAAAGGAAAACTATCCAAGTCAAACCAAGGATACATGTCAAAAATATATTAATCAAATTTTAATGTAAAATTAGTAACAATCCTTAATTAAATAAATATAGACAAGCAAACAATGGTAAAATAACATTGATAAGTGAGCAGTAACAATCCTTACTCAATAATAGAAAAAGGTGCGTAAAAGGGAAAACAACATTGGTGAGTGATAAGTAACAAGCCAACCTCACTCAACAATGGAAAAAGTACATGAAAGTAAAAATAGACTTAGGTGTCCAAAAGAAAGGGTGGTACAATAATAAAAAATGGTAAAAAGAAATCAAGGCATATCTAAAAATTTAAATCCATGCTGTAAATAAAGTAATCTATAGTTGCTCAAACATATTATTTTGTTCTAAGGATAGATAAAAATGGAACAAAGTAGTGCTAGCATGTTTTTAAGAGATGAATAAAATGGAAGTAAAGAAGAAGGGAAAAAATTTAGAATCATACTTGGCATATCAAGGGGGGAGATGAAATGGGTGGAGGGGAGAATGAAGGAAAAACCAAGGTAGAGGAATTTTTTTGAAGTAAAGACACTCAAATTAGGTTTGTCAAAATAAGAGGACTTTTGACCTTAAGAACTCTGAAGAACTTCTCTTAGCCACACAAGTCTTAGGTCAACAAATGAAGTATGTAGATCATCCCATGAAGGCTATATGCATGAAAATTAAATTGGACCTACCTTCCCACAATGTGTTCCCCATTCTTTAGGACCCCTTATAGAGTCATCAGTCTACTATAAATATTGGGTACTTACATGAGAAAATAGGTATCACCATAGAGTTTGTTTAATTCTCCTATTCCAATCTATTGGACTATCTCACCCTAATAGACCTCGACTCTATGTGAGGGCAATTATAGAGTTTTAACTTCAATTAGAGATAGATGTGCTTGTAATCACATATTTTGGTGTGATTTTAACTTTTAAGAATTTTGAATGTTGTCTTTTGTATATCATTGGATTTTATTTCAAATGATTTGGATTTTAACTTTCTTGATGGCTTTTTCTATTCCTCCTTCATTCAAATTTGGAAAACCAAATGTGGGTGCTAAAGATGACTTTCATTTGAATACTTGGGAATTAGTTTTTAAGAAAGAGAACTTTAGAGAGCATGGGGTCTAAGAGTCTGATAAATCTAGGTGAAATTAAAATGTTATATTGACTTCAACCTTGTTTATCCAATGTGGAGTGAAAGGAGAGGAAATCAAGAAGAATGACACATAGAATAATTTGAATTAATTTAAATCATAAAAAGTGTGACAAAGAGAAAAAAAAGGGATATAATGACAATAAAGTGTGATTTCTTATCATAAGAATGAGGAAAATGGAGGAAAACATGTGAACATAGTTTTTTGTGCAAATTCCATCTATCAAAAGAAGAAAAAGCTAAAGTTGAGAACAAGGATCAGTAACACATTCTAGAAAAGGAATAACAAGATGGTAATTTTATGAGGAATGCATGTCCTATCCATGGTCTTAAATTATAAATCATAAAATATAAACCCACGAGGGTACCAAAAAGTATAGGAAAAATAAATTAGGTAAGAAAAAGATGGTATTTTGTGAGGAAGGCTAGGTCCTATCCATGGTCTTACATTTCAAATCATAAAAGAGAAACCCAAGGGGTGACAAAAAGTGTGTAAAAAGTATGAAAACCAAAGAATACTATAGTACATCATGAGGAAGATTGGGTCCTATCTATGGTTTTATAATGCAACTCATGAGAGAAAAAGGGGAAACCAAAAGACCAAACAAGAAGGACTAAAGGTTTGTGAAAAAGGAAGAACTGCCGTAGAGGGAGAGACCCATGCAAGTATCCTTAAAAAAAAGTCTTAGATAGATATAATATAGAATTATTGAAAATAAGGGAAATATTTAAGAAAAATACTTTTTGAGGAATTATGCATTGGTGGGATCTTTGAAAACATGAACTTCATTGGTTTGAAGGTGATAAGTACTTGGACCAAGAATGTCTTTGAGTAAATAGGGGCCTCATCATTTTTGGGTGTATTTACCTTATTTGTCATGAGTGTAGTCTAATTTAAGGACAAGATCACCAACATTAAATGTGCAAACTTTAACATATTTTCTATGTTGTTTGGTAATATGAGCTTTATATTGGTGATTATGTTGCAAAGTAGAAAGACAATGTTCATCAAGGAGATCAAGGGAATGAAGGCAAGCTTCACATAATTATTCATCAATAATGATACCATGAAGAGATATACGAAGAGAGGGAAACTCAAATTTTAATGTAAGGATTAATTTAAAACCATAAACTAGAAAGAACAAGGTTGCCCCCATGGTAGTATGTATGCTAGTTTGATAGGCCCAAAGAGTAGGATAAAGATGAAAATGCCAATCTATATGGGTTTCATGAATTATCTTTTAGAGAATTTTTTAAATAATTTTATTAGTAGATTTATCTTAAACATTGTATTACAAATGATAAGGCATGGAAAATTTGTGATTGATATTGAATTTACCATAGAGTTGGTTGACATCCTTGTTTTTGAAGTTACCACCATTATCAGAGATGATAGTATGGGAAATACTAAAGTGGCAAATGATTTTGTTAAGAATGAACATGGAAATGGTGTTACTAGTGACATTAATAAGGGGCATAGCCTTGACCCATTTGGTAAAATATTCAGTAATTGTTATGATAAAAACATGCCCATCTTGAGAGTGAGTAAATTTGTCGATGAGATCTAAGACCCACATAGAGAATGGCCATGGAGATTCAATAGTTTGAAGCTCGATTAGAGGTGAATGAATTAAATCATCATGAAGTTGGCAAGGGTTACACTTTTTAGTGAATTTCATTTCATATTTTTCAAGAGTGGGCTAAAATTAACCCACACATAGGCATTTGTGGGTTATAGCATGTCTATTATAGTGACCACCATAAATGCCCCCATGTGCTTATTCAAGAAGAGGGGGGACCTCATCTTGTATAAGACAATGGATCAAGGTAACTTTACATTATGATAATAAAGGATGTCATATCAAAATAAATACTTGAAATATTTTTTTATGAATATGAGTCTTTTCACAAGAATCTAAGTTAGGAGGATAAGTTTGGTGGTTAAAGAATTGAATAATTTATTTATACTATGGGCTTTGTCAAATGGTGATAGCCTCAATGTGGTAGATGAGTGAATACGGTGGTTGAGTAGAAGACAGAGATTTTCTTATTTATATAATAAAAGTGGGATTGGAAATAACTTAGTAGGGATGAAAGAGAGAGGATGAAGAAGCAAGGGAATCAACAATGGAATTTTGATCTCGAGGAATAGGCTCAATAGTGAAAGAAATGAAATATTTAGCAAGAGTGGTTGTAATTTAATAATAAGTAATGATATTTTCACTTTTAAATTGGGAGTTACCATAGATTTGGTGGAAAATAAGCTAAGAATTGCCTAAAACATACATGTATTAGATGTCTAAATTAAGGGCAACTCTCATGCCTAAGATTAGAGCTTCATATTCAACCATATTATTGGTTACATCAAAGGTTGAGTGAAAAGCTAAAGGAATGATTTTACATAGAAGACTTATGAGAATGCAGCCTATCCCAACTCTTTGAAGACATTTAACACCATCAAAGTGAAGGGTTCAAGTATCGTCATGCAAGTCGACATTAATTTAGGAAGTTCTTAGATAACTACTTTTGGCTTAGTAGTATAAGGGGGAATAACAGATTCATCAAGATTATTTGATTCTAGATCAGTGGTAAAGTTATGAAATTAATATTTGAGAGAAATAACTTGATTAAGAACTTCAATATAGAGAATATTATCATCAAGAAGGCTATCTTAAAGGTGATTGGTAGTTGGAATAAGAGCTATGACAAGTTAATCAATTATGAACTGTCCTTTGATATATTTTTAAGTTATAATGCATAGATCAAATTCCATAAGGAAGACCATATATTTGCCAATTCTATATCTAGGAATAAAGGATTTAGAGAAGAAGTGATGAAGGGGGTCCGAATGAATGACGACATAAGTGGTTTGGTATATCATGTAGTGGCAAAGATTTTCAACTGCAAAATAAATGGTGAGGCAATCATGTTCAACTTTGGTATAACATTTCTCATAATCGATGAGGCCTTGACTAATGTAGTAAATGGCATACTCTCTTCTAGTATCATCTTGTTGGGAAAGCATTACCCCAAATGATATAGGTATGGAATAAGTATATAGGATCAAGGGTCAATCATTTGAAGGAGGATGAAGTGTAGGTAGGTGAAACAATGATTATTTCATGTTATCAAAGTCTTTTTGACAAGGGTCCATCCATTCTAAAGCATTAAATTTATTTTGAACAGAATTAACAGAGTAGATGCGATAAGCCATCTTGGGGATGAATCATCTAATTTTACCAAGTTTGCCTAAGTAAATACTAATGTATGAAATGGAATGAGAAATGGGCATGCTGATGATAGAACTAATATTATCTAGGTTAACATTGATACCATGGAGAGATACTAAGAAGCCTAAAAATTTTATAGATGTGATACCAAAGACACATTTGTAAGGATTCAATCTAACTCAATATTTAAGAAGATAATTTAAAATGATGGAAAGATCAGAGAGATGAGTCTTATAAATTTTGTATTTAAAAATGAGATCATCCACATAGGTTTCAACAATTTTGTGGATAAGATTATGAAATATGTGAGTCATTTCTAGTTGGTAAGTGGCTCCACCATTTTTGAGGTTGAAGGGCATTTTAACACAACAATAAGTGCCCCATTCCATGGTGAAAGTGGTCTTATGTTGGTCCTCATGGGTAATGTGAATTTTATTTTAATTTGAGAAGTCATCCATAAGATATAACATTTCGTAATAGGTTGTGGAATCAACAATGGTATCTATTGAAGGTAAAGGGAAGTTGTCCTTGGGATAAGTGAGATTAGTATTGTGGAAATCAATATAGATGCGAATGACCATAGTGACCTTTTTTTGAATGGGAACAATGTTAGTAACCCATTTAGAATAGTCTAATGGTTTGATAAATTTAGCATCAAGTAACTTTATGATCTCCTTATGACATAAAGTGGAAACCTCAAGTGAAAAAATCCTTTTTTTTAATGCACAGGCTTGGAATTAGGATAAGTAATGATGTTATGCACCATAATTATAGGGTCAATACTAGGCATGTCCTAATAGGACCAAGTGAATTATCATGATATTTATCAAATAATAAGCTAAAATTATCATACTCAATTGGTGAGAGTTCGTGAGAAACTGTAATTGGTTGAGGATAAGATGGAGTACCATATTCAATATGAGTGGTTTCTTTGATAAACATAACATTGCCATCTTGGAAATTATGGTGTATTAGTTGAAGTAGAAATTGGATAAGTTTTAGGATAAATGCTAGCAATGAAGTTGTTAAAACAAGGGGTTTTGGTTTTAAAGTTCCCAAGTTTATGCTATTTTTGAGGAAGTTAAGGTTCTCGAGCATGAAATATTTCAAGAATAGCTTCATTACTAGGCAATGTGGGAAGAGGACCATAATACTCAACTTCTACTTCAATACCTATAATTTGATTACCATGACAATCATACTTAAGAATGTATCTAATGGTCATTATTTTACTTGGCATCTAGTGTAATCTCAAGATTAGAAGTAGATGGATCAGAAGGGATTGTGTGTTATTGGTTTCAATAATGGAGAAAGGATCAGATGCAATAATGGTATATATAGGTGGTAAAGAAACTACAAGAATTTTTTGAGGTTCAAAAGGTATAATTTACTCTTACCACCTAAGGAGTATTAAGAATTTGAGAATTGGTAGGAGGCACATAACATTTGGGATCTAATTAATGATTGTAGAAATGGTATGGACATCTTGATTAAAAGAATGAATTTAAGCTAAGGTTTTCTAATAATGTTAGACATCCAAGTCTCGAGATTGAGCTTGAGCCATAATATAATTATCATCATATGTTGGAGAAATTTTACATGCTTGATATTTTGAGGGAGTTTCAAAAGGTGTAATCCCAATATTACTAAAAGTACATGGAGACATGATGAGAGGATATTGAAATAATCTGTCCACTCTAAAGTCATTACAAGTGAAGGCATATTTAGGTAAAGAAGTCTCTTGAGCATTATATGGTGGGGAAATTTAGTGATCTCATTAATAAGAGGAATAATATGGTCTCGAGGTAATAAAGAAGGAGAAAGCCACTTTGAAATGTATGGAGGTAGCTTGGTAATATTGCAAGTATGTTGTAAATCATTAGGTTTACCATCATCTGAGTTATCAAGAGTGACTTGTAAATCATGATTGACGTTGATAAACTTAGGTAAAGGAGCACTATTGATCTTAAGAATGGTAGAAATATGATACTAAGATTTGGGATTAGGAAGTTAAATACTTCAAGGGTTGGGATAAAATTCATGCTTATATAATTTTCCATTATGTAAGAATTTAATGCATTGGTGGGTAGAAGAAGCAATAACCCTCATTTTATGAGTCCAAGAGTAACCAAAGAGTATATTATAAGATAAGGGTAAATTGAGGACCATAAACTTAGTTTAAATGATCCTAGGTTTGATGGTTAGGGGAATCTAAATATAACCAAGTGGCTTTTGATTAGTTTTATCAAAACCACAATAGGTAAGATGGATTTGCTTAAAATGATCCTTGTTATAACCAAGTTGTTGGATAAGCCACAAATATGTCACATTAATAATAGAGTATTCATCATCTAGAAATTTATAAATAAGGGTAGTATTAATGGTTATTTTAATAAAAAGTGGCAGATCATCAACATGAAAAAGAATTTCATCATTGATCATGTCTTCCTCAAGAAATTTGATAGAGGGATTGGAATAAGGACACATAGTTTCAATGGTATGTATGTTGGTAGGTTGAGATTAAATAGAAGGTGGTTATTCATCTATAGAGGATGAATCTTCAATTTTTTACAATTGTTACATAAGGAACTTGTGATGATAGGGTGAAGTGCGAACCAAATCTATAAGTGGAATCTTTCAAGGCATAGATTTAAGTTATTCAAGAAAGTTCCAATGAGATTTAGAAGAAGAACCAACATGATGTTTAGGAGGTAAGGTATATTTTGATAAAATAGAAGTGGTTGGAGGTTTAGAAGGAGGAAGTTATTCTTTAGAAGCTTACGTAGCGAGATTAGTGGTGGTAGTATCTTTGAGAAGTTTTTATTCTAAAGATGGCTTCTTAGGTTTGGTAAAAGGATCTTTGTGAGCTAGTTTGTGATGATAATTGACCTTAGCAGTGTTGACATATTGAGAATTGTTATAATATTGGTCATAATCGACATCAATAACACAAATATATTTGGTATTTTATTGATTATTATTTTTGGAAAAATATTTTTGGTTATTTGAGATAAAAGCTTTGGAAACCTATCATTTTTGAGAAGTAGCGATGTACTCTTGATGACAAAGGTTGATCATAGCTTCAATATTAAATGAACCACCAAGCATATAAGCAAGGAAAAATTTAGTGATACCTCTAGAAGATTTATGGGAGTGACCAATGTCGACATGGAATAATTTTTTTTATTAGGGTCATACCACTTAGGAGGATTGTTAGGATAGGTGAAAGGTTTAGAAGGCAATAAAAATTGTTTCATTTGCTACACCAAGAGTGGTGTGTGAGAAGATGAAGGAATGTCAGCTTTGGTAACTCCTAGTTTTGTTTGAAAAATATTTCCAGTGATAAAATTAGTAGATGTTTAAAAAGATTCTTTAATAAGTTTAGGATTAGGTTCAAATTTCTTCATGAGAAAGTCTTGATGTTTAGCTTGGTCAAGAGATTCATTAAGTGTTTGGGGAACAAAAGTTCAAACCTTATATTAAAGAGGAGTCAAATCAGTTATAAAGAGTTTGAACAAGTTATCATCAACCATGTTATGGTTGGATTTATGGGCCAATGATTTCCATATTTTGATAAAGTCATGAGCTGATTTAGTGGGAGATTGATTAGCATTAATGAAGTGGCTAAGACAATTTTTGAGAAGATCATTATGTTAAAACTCTTTAACTAAAGGATTGACCAAATATTCTAATTACCAAATAGAATGTTGTGGAAGTTAGTTGTACCATTTTAATACATTGCTAGTAAAGGTTTTGAATAAGATTTTAGTTGTGATGAAGGTATTAGTTTGGATCCACTCTTTGTAAAAGTTGTCAAAGGCTTTGAGAAATGAGGTAGCATCTTTAGTTCCATCATACTTGATAGTTGGAGATATGTTACCAATATCAATGGACATAATAAAGGGAGCTAAAAGATCATTATAAATAGTTTGAAGCATCTTTTTATTCATTATGGGTTGAGGAATAACATTACCTAAGGCATATCTAAGAGGTGGAGGAATATAATTAGGATTAGCTTGAGGATGGATAGCTAGAGGTTGATTAGCCATATTAATCAAATGATGTTGGAGTTTCATTATTCAAGAAGTGTTATAAGTTTGAATTATGTTCATATTATGTATGACTTGGGATAGAAGTTGAGTTATATCAATAGGCTGGTTGGTGTTGGTAGGAGCACTCCCTAAATTGGTATTAGGGGAGGGTTATTAGAAGATGGATTATTAGTGAGATTATTGATTAAACTTGTGCCAATTGTTCCCACATTAGTTTGAAGATTTTTACAATGAGATATGTATTGATAGGTATAGAAAGGGTTAGACCCATCAACTTTATTTTGAGGTGTGATTTACACCATGTGACAAGTCATAAATGAAGGAGGGGAAGAGGTACCCCAAGAGTGATGATGCTCTTGGGAAGAAAATAAGGATAAATGAATATCTTGTATATCTAAATGGATTCAAGCTATCTAAGAAGATTCAAATAGGGGACTTCATGATGAATTTATAAAAATGAATAAAATGATAAGGAATAAGAATAGAGAATTGATTTAGATAAATAGGGAAAGTAAGAAGAGTACAGAGTTGACTAGGTCAGCCTAATACAAAAAAACATGGTCTAAAAGATGAGAAAATAGGGATATAGGGCCGACTGTATTGACCTAGTTCTATAACTTGGGAAACAAATAGGAAAAAAATATAGAGTCAACATGGTTGACCTAGTTTTTTATCTTGGGAAGTAAAAAGAGTATTATGTCGATAAGGTCGACCTAGTAATACAAGCAGGGAAAATAGATAGTTTGTAAGAGACTGTGTCAAGAAAAATGAATGTGTACTGAAATAGGAAATTTTTTTGCATGTAATTTTGAAATTAAGAAATGAAGGAAATATAAAATCAATTGGGTAAATGAGGTTGATCAAATTAAGGCACACAACACAAAACCTTGCACCAATGCTGGCCAATACATGTTTTTACAATACAACATAAAATTGAGCAAAGAACAAGCAATCAACTTGGAAAGTAAAAGCCAACTAAGTGGCCAGCCTAAATGTTATTAGATTATTAGAATATGATTTTATATGTGATAAGAAGTTGAATATAAATAGGGAACTAGAAAGCAATATATAGATGGTTTCAAAATGTATAGGCTGAAAGGGATATGTGTTGGGAATGGTATTGGCTTGGTATTGGGGCCTACCCCCTCACTTTAAACACCACAAAAATAAGGGTGTCAGGTGCTTAGATAATATATACCATTAACCACATGTTTATACTTGGATAGAAAATCAATTCAACTTCCCCCTTGGTGATAAAATCCAAGTAGGTAGGCCTTAGGTAGATAATTGTTAGAATGCATTTTAAGATTATGTGATTTGGTAGTGTGTGTATAAAAGAGAAAAAAAATGAAACTAAATGGTATATTGAAAAACCACCTAATTAGACTATGTGATCTATTATAAGCATGCAAGCAACTAAAAATGAAAGTGTGAGATAATTACTAGCATATAAGTGTTTATTCCAATTTTAAAACACAATAAATTATCATTTTAGATGATAGTGTATGCAGAGATTATAGCATAGAGTGGATAGTGTCACTACTATATTGATGAAGCAAGGGTCTAAAAAAGAACTACATTTATAGTGTCGACCTAGTTTTCTAGATAAAAGATAGAATATAGAACTATGTTGATAGGGTTGACCTAGTTTGATGTATGGGGGTAGTTTTAAAGATTACAAACTATGAAAAATAGAATGTAATGAATTAAAAAAATGATAGAGGAGAGAAAGGAACCTTGGTGGGTTGGAAGATTATTATATTTTGAAAGATTTATATTTAATATGCTTGAAAGTTATACCAAGTCAACTAGGTTGACCTAGTTCTATAAAACCTTACTGCTAAAGCTTGTAAAGTATACTACATCAATAGGGTCGGCCTAATATGTTTTTTGAAAGTCTAAAAAGTGTATTATGTCAACAGGGTTAACCTAGTAGTCTGTTTGAAAGTCTGAAAAATGTACTATGTTGACAAAATCAACCTAGTACCATATACCTAATGAAAAACTTGTAGAAATAGAATAGAGTCATATTGATGCAACTGTGTTAAAATTGTGCATAAAAGTTAGAACTATACTGACACTGTCAACCTAGTATTGAAAATATAGAGAAATAAAATGATAAAATAATGAAAAACATGAGATAAAACTTACAAGGGTTAGATTCACATCAGGTTCACTAGAATATATGCAATCAAAAATACATCATGTCTATAAATCAATCCTAACTTAGAGAAGATAGATTATACCATACACTTCTAATTGGGGACACATTAGATAATCAAGATCATGACCAATATGGGGATCCACTAGACCCAATAAGGGGATCTCTTATCATAATACACAATACTAGGGAG
Organism: Torreya grandis; assembly: GCA_037957365.1. Classification (NCBI taxonomy): domain Eukaryota; kingdom Viridiplantae; phylum Streptophyta; class Pinopsida; order Cupressales; family Taxaceae; genus Torreya; species Torreya grandis. The sequence goes on along the minus strand of JARHVA010001721.1, from coordinate 2,995,526 downwards.
AGTTCTAAAGCCTCCAGTCAAGCACAATCATGCAATAACCCTAGTTAGGTCTTATGTTTTCATATCTCATTAAACTAATAACAAGTAAAGCAAAGAAATCTAATCTAGTGTTCACCAAAGCTTGTGGCACAATATGAGGGTTAATAAACAAACAAACATGCATAAAAGAATATTAATTAAACTACATATGAGTAAGACCCTAATACATGGAAAGAGGAGTAATATTATTCAAAGCCAATACTTATACTACATCTATCTACTAAAGAGAAGAGCAAAGTTAGAGAATACTTACCTGAAAGATAAATCTGTCAAGATTCAATCTCTCCCTTCACCAAAGGGGATTCACAAAAGGTTATTGTGTGGTTTATAAGGATCAATAAGAAAGGCCAAAGCATCCAAGACTTCTCCATAATACTAGAATCTCCAAGTAGAAATCCTAAGCTAAGAATCCTCAAGTAGAATTGTGGAAGAGCATATTGTAAAGAAGCATAAGTGAATAATAACTCTTATTCATTGTCTAAACAATGATGAAATGATCTTGTATATATAGGTGGATTTAATCCTAATCCCTTTCAAAAATTTTGACTGATAGGGTCAACCCATTCGACCTAGTACAATTATAGATAAAAATTCACCAAGTCATGGGTTAGGTTGGCCAAGAACTGACCTAGGCCCTAAATACATTTGACCCAAAATAGTACAGGGTTGACACAATTGACCTAGTATAATAGACTATCAAAAGAGGCTTAAGGTGAGGAAATTAGGGATAGAAAGTGTTGGAAATATTTTCATTGATGTCAAAGGTCTAGAATTATTGGTGTTAAAGGTCTCGTAGCATTTAATGGTATTTTTAATGTTCATATCTTGGCTAATGTGTGTTAATATTTATTTAATATTAACAAATATATTTTTGGTTGCATAAAAGTCAAATGAGGGCCCACGGAGAAGTCAAAGAGTCATGGGGTAAAGACAAAAGAGGAATGGGATGCATTTTCCCATGAAGAGTCATCTTAAGGAATTCAAAAGGTCACCAAGACAAAGACGAAAGGGGAAAGGATGAATTTTCTCATGAAGGGTCACCATGTGACCTTTGAAATGAAAAGATACAAAGGGTCATGCAAGTTTGGCACCATTTTCCATAAGGATTGAAGGGTCATAAAGGGTGAATGCAAAAGGTCATTTGGAAATATATAAATAAAAGCTTGAGAAGCTATTTGTAATATGTGAAAAAGAGCATGGTTTGTAATTGTTATATCTAGCTTAGAAGAGTAGAGGAGAGAAAAGAAAGAGATATAGTAATGTGTTATTGTTTGTTGAGAAAGCAACATTGAGAGATAGTTGTGTGGTATACACATTAGGGGTTGGTTCTCCTATGGGTTGGTGCTCATGAATATTGTATTTTGAGTTGGTTTTCATTCATATACTTGAGATTGTTCTCCATGGTTTTTCCCATATTGGGTTTCCACGTTAAAATATGGTGTCTCTCTCTCTCTCTCTTGTGTGGTGTTTATTGTTTAAATTTTATTGCATATCTTGAATTTATGGTTAAGTGGAATTTGATAAAGTTAAATTTTATAAGATATATGATATACTAATTCACCCCCCTTCTCAGTATATCCTGTGCTTAATAGAAAGCAGGAAAAAAATGGAAGAGTATACAAAAGAGGAGTAATAACTTAAGGAATGGTTTTAGGAGCTAGTTGGATTAGTAATAAGTGATAATAAGGGATAACAATCCTATGAAGCACCAATATTCTGCCCACCCCTTTCTTGGTGTACCCCTTAGGGTATGTACTCAGAAAGATCAAGTCTTAATGGGTTATTGCAAGATATAAAGCATTAGTATTTGATAAAAGTTTGAAAATAATATATGTATACACAATCTATAACATAAAAAAGTGCAATTGAAAATAAATTTTAAAAATGTTATTTTAAGAAATAGGACCCAAAATCCATGCCCTTCAAGATAACACTATCAAACCCATTTTCTACACTAAGATAGAAATATTCAAGTGAAATAGAATAAATGGAGGTTATTCAAGCTTCCCCCATCACTCATACTCACCCTTTGGATTAAATCAAGGAATAAAAAATGTATAATGAAACTAAAAAAATAAATCTCAAGGGCCTATTCAATTTACAACATATGCATACTCATGGAAATCAAAAAGTAAAAATGATAAATGAACACAAGATAAATTAATACGCTGGAACATCTAGATGTGGTAACCAAAAGCAATAATGTACACATTAAATGTACATAAGAATAAATAAATAAAGATAAAATTTTAACATGAATCATGTATATCTAGATGCCAAAAATCTCCAATATTGATCACTTAGAGGAGGTGGAGCACCCCAATCCTTCAATTTATTTGTAATGTGGCTTATATATTAGAATGTAAGGGAAATATGCATGCAGAAAAAATAATTCATACTAAAAAAAAGTTGAGTATCAAATAGATCTTATCCACACTAAAGAAACAACATGAGTAATAAACCTCTTATAAAACAATACTACACAAAAATTTGGGGCAATAAACACAAACATTTATACACTTAAGTAAAAGGTAGAAATACAATGGGATACATATAGATATGTACCCATTTACCATTAAACAAATATGAGGAATGACTTCATGTTTTTATTCTCATTAATTGCACTCAAATTTCACTATCTCAAACATCTATAATTCCCTCTCTAGAATAGAAGGATTGACTACCTTAAGTAGATCAAATGTGTGTGTGATGCCAAATGTAGATAAAAATAAAATGTTATTAAATAAATAAGAATAAGAAATTGGGTATAATATTTAATAGCTACACTAATGATGATTTGATGGATATTTTAAAACACCAATGGTATGATTGATTTTAATTTTGGGGAGAGGAAATTCAAAGAGAAGAAATTATATTTCAGAAAAAATAGATAGAAAATCCCTATGATATTAAATTTTAATGATTCATGTTGAATAATAAAATAAACTATGAATTGAAAACAATGTCATATAGAACATATGAGTCACACAATGTAATAGATAATTAATAATCATGCTATGTAACACATATTAGTCATTCATAATGTGACTCATTTTTTGTATATTGGCTCTTTTTCTATATGGATCTTACTTTGTTTGAATCTATTTATTCCTAATTGTTATATTTAACTTTTTAATCTATTTGAATCTGCATTATCATGCATGTTTTTATGATTTCTTGTGTGCATCATAGTCATGATATTGTGTGTGACTCTATGACTCTATGTGCTTATGTGTGGATACATCTATGATTTTATACTAAGCTTGTGATGTTGTGATTCATATCTTAGATTTTTATTCTTGTGCATGATTCCATGATACATATAATGAATTTTATGTATAGTTATTATTGCTATACTCACATATATATTTAATCTCTTACTACATTTCTCATTGTTATATTTATTTTGACATGAAACTTGTATGCATTAAGATGCATGTTTCATATATGCTCATAAGATATAGTATTATTATGATGGCATATTCTAACCATCTTAGCTCATGATTTTACATGCTTACATATTTTTATACACAACATGATGCATAATTTTTTTTTTCTATTTTTAGGTGAGTCATTCACAGGGTTTATTCCCCACCTCAAAAGGGGGGCATACATAGTGGCTTGTTGTAAAAACTAAGTCCTTTACATAGATATATTTAGGGTCTGAGCATATAAATTTTAAATTTTGGGCATAAATTATTTCGATTATTATAGTTTTACATAGATTATGAGAGATTTTACATAGATTGGGGGCATTTCAAGACATAAGTTGGATATTTTATAGGATTATGAGTGACATTTCACATTTTTATGAGATTATTACATAGATTTCAAGACTCAATTCACACTAGTTATCAAAGTGGGGGCATATGCATATGCATGCATATAGGTTCACATATATAATGATTTTTTGGTACAAGTTATATGAAGTAAATTACATAGATTATTAGATTGGGGGCATATGTAGGGCATATGCGATAAATTCTACATAAAAACTTACTTAGAATTACTCAGCTATACTAATATACTAATATTGGATCATATAATTTGTCTATAATGGAAAATTCATAAAAATTTCTCAAAATCAAAATATCAGACTCTTAGATACCCAAATTTGATTAGAACACATAGTGGCTCTCATTTCTAGAAAATATAATGAGTAGCATGGTTGAGGTTCTACATGATTAAAATTTAAGGCATTTATTTTTTCTAATGAGAATTGGGGCATATTTAGCTCAACCCCTAATTTTATCATTGAAATATCCAAGGGTCATGATCACTCAATTATCCATTGTCTCTAGAAACTTGGTTCATGTGTATATAATTATATTCATTATTCATTATTTTAATTTAAAATATGTCTAATGATTTTAATCCATATTTCATATCTGGAGTGGAAAACAATTTATACATTTTTCATGCAAGTTTTTCATGGAGAGAGGTGCAACACTCATCACCTACTTGAACACACCCATTGCTGTTACACCCATGTATCACCTTTTATTCTTTTACTCTAGTAATTTAATTATTAGAATAAAAGGGAAAAAATATAGACACTCATATTTGGTATTAAACACTTTAAAGTATTAGTTTTGACCAAGCCTTTCTATACTTGAATTGAAAACACATAATTGACTCTTAATCACATTCTCTCTTAGCCATTCACTCATCTATGGGACATATCTTCCTAAATTTATGTTACTACTACATAGAATTTCCATATTCTCTAATTAAGAAATTAATTATATCATTAAGAATATCTCCTAATATTATATCACTATTTATAGATTTATGGACACCTCCAATTCTCCTTAGATGGTTTTATCTTTGTAGATCCATCCACCTAGGCTAGATCTATCTATAATATATATTTTCCCAAATTAAAATCCTTCATATGAGTCGACCTGTATGTTTCACATGTTAGTGTGGTGGGAAATTACCCAAAAATTAATATATTTATATAAATCAAGCATAATCCTATTCCCATGTAGAATTCATATATTTATATAAATCAAGCTTAAGCCTATTCCTATATAGCTCCTCCTCCTCTTTCTCCTTCTCTTCTCCGCTCTAATTTTACAAATTTACAAAATGATAAAAATATTAATGAAGGATTTCCTTCCTCATATAGGTGAAACTCCATTATCTAAAAGCTAATGGGAATGTGAAATGTTTCCCTTCCCATCGCTTGGTTCATGGTCAAAAAGTCTTTCTTCTCTATAACTCCACTCACAAGCCCATGTGGGCAAACAATCAAGTCCATACCTCATAAATGAACCCATTATTCCATGCCATATATGTCACATGGGATTCCTCAAAATTATAGTAAGACTCATAGAAATAATATCCAACATTTCTATTGGTCCAAGGACCTAAAAATCAACACAAAAATCTAAGAACTACTTTATATCACTCTCTAAAATTGGCTCTCCTAATCTATCTGAGTTTTGAATCAAAGTGGGGAATTTAAGGGTATTAAAAAACACTTTATGAATGCAATAAAAATTAAATATTACTTCTAAGGTTAACAATAAAATGTGTGAATAGTATCTATTGGGTGAATAGTGCTAAATGGGTTAAGGATGTCTACACTTTTGACTAGGTCCAAAAAAAGGTACAAGGAGTATTTTGGATCATGGTAGGGTCAAGTAGACATGTCACAACTCTGACAATGATTTGATCATGAATGATGTAGTTTTAGTATCATCATTGGCCTCCCTTGTAACCTGCACAACATTGTGCACATAAAATGCCCTACCCTAGAGAGCTAAAACTACAAAATATTATAATATAAGTGATCAAAATCCATGTAACATGCATATGACATATACAAGGAATCACATATAAATGGAAAAAAACTAATACCAATCATATAAAATATGTTTACTCAAATACTTGCTTAAGTGCAATATCTCTAGTGGTACATAATCAATACACATTATAATGAACAACAAAATAATGTAATTAAATTGATATCATAATACATAGATTAAAAATATAATCTAAGTATATAATTATTCTTGTGTAAACAAAACCTAATGTCTCATAACATATAAATTATCTATCTCGATCATAAAGACTCAATAACATCTCATGTCTGAATAATTCATATGGTACATCTTAACAAGACATTTGAAAAACACTAAATGTTTAAAGGTGAGCACTATAAAATATGGGTCTCACATACCCCTCCCCTTATGCAAAATTCATCCTAAAAGTCACTAATAGAGGTAGGGATATTAGAACCTCAAAGGTGTTAAATATTCCCAAGGTCCGTAATATCATCATATCTATCCCACTAGATATTGAACTAGTCTATATCTCTACATTAAAGGCCCAACATCTTGTATGATATAATCTACATACACTTCAAAACCAAATATCCATCCATCTCAACCTGAAAGGCCATAAAATATAGAACATGCATAATGTTAGGTACATATTAACATAACTAAAACATGTAACATGTCATGAACACATGATATGAAAGGTGGAAAGACTAGATGATAATTTAAAAGGATGGTGCTCACCAATATCTCAAATGACCTAAAAAAATGAGGTGTTAACTTATAAAATTTTCCATAATGGATAGGGACATTATTAGGTCTCACTCTAAAAAACATTTTATCACCAACATTAAAGTGGTGATCAATCCTCTTTGCATTTGCATATTTATTCTATCAATCTTGCACAACCTCAAGGTGCTTTCAAATTTAAACAAATATCATTCCATGTCCAATAAAATTTAAATAAAAATCATTACCTAATCCTCATTATGATCCCCACTGAAGGGGGTCATACATAATCTACCATATATTTCTTTTAAGGGTGCCATCTTGATCAAACTATGATAAATGTTATCATAAACAAAATCTACAAGGAACATGAAGTCCTCTTAATGGGATTGATAATCTATAATGTACATGTGAAGAATTTTATATTTGACTCTCTAAGTTTATTCATCTATTTTGGGATGATAATAGGTATAGAAATTGAGATGAGTTCTTAATTCCTTATGTAAAGTAATCTAAAATTGGGATGTGTACATATGATATCAATTAGAGATAATCTTATGGGGAATTTTGTGTAAATGAATAATACCATCCAAGAAGAACCTTTCCATTGATGTGGCCCTATAATTAGTATTCATAGGAGAAAAGTGATTTACCTTCATCAAATTATCCATAATCATCATGATCACGTCATGATGATAGGATGGGGTAGGCAATCTAACAATGAAGTTCATAGAAATGGTGTATATTTCCATTATAAAATCTCATGAGGGTAAAACAACATTAATAGATCCTTGAACCTATGAAACTAAAGGAATCTAGCTACAAAATCTGAAATTTTATGCTGCAAACTAGTCCACTAATACAATTGCCTCAATTTTACATGCATCTTCTTCACTTTAGTGTGTGCCTAATAAGGGGTTGAATGAGACTCTAATAAAATTAAACTATGTAAGCCACATAATATGGATACATATATACATTATTGATGTTTTAAAATTTCATATAACTCAATATAATAGACCTCAAAATTTTAATTAAGGGCCATACCCAAAATTAACATCTATTGCACCTCCTAGTATAAACTATCCTCAAGAATCTACTCAAGAATCTAGCTCTAAAAATCAATGTTTATCCTCATCAATTCCAAATAATGGAATCTAATAATTAAATAATAAGTAACCACATTATACTTTTAATTTATTTATAATATCTAATAGTCATACTCACACAGAATTTCCATCCATCACCTCTGACAGTCATTGAGTTTAGGCTGACCGAAAATGTGCTACAAGCTCAAGTGGTCCATCTTTAGAAAAAAGTGGATCCATCTTTAGAAAAAAGTGGAGACCAAGTAGAAAGTTTCACCATATCATAAAAACATGAATTACATATGAAATTTCAATATAATTTTTTATGTATTTTAACTCATAATCATTGAGTTTTTGAGACTCATATGCAATCACTCTACCATAATGCATGAGGATGGATCCTAATCCCACATGGGATGAATGAATAAAAATGAAGAACTCTTCCTTAGGATCAAGTAATAATAGGATAGGATCACTAATGATATTTTATTTAAAAAAATAAAAGGTCTCCTAACACTCCTCTATCTAGACAAAATTACTCCCTTTCCTCTAAAGTGAAGTGATGGGGTTCTTAGTGTGAGAAAAGTTCTCAACATAGTGAAGATAACAACCTACCAAACCCATGAAGCTATCAAACTATATAAGTCTTATGGGTGATGGCCACTCCATGATCACATTAATATTACATGTGTCTATTAATATCCCCTCCTAATAAATAATATTCACAAAATAGTACACCTTTAATTTTGTAAACACATGCTTTCCCAAGTTCACATATAATTGGTTCTATCTTAAAAATTATATAACTTGTTACAAATGGTCCTCATGTTTCCTAATTGAATTAATGGATCAAAATATCATTAGGTAATATCAACATGAAAAGATCTAGTTATGTGTGGAAAATTCCATTCATGAAACTCATAAACTTTACTAGTGTATTAGTTAAACCAAAAGGCACACATGTAAACTTGTAATTCCCATATCATGTTTGAAACATAATATTGTGAATTTTGGCCTCTAAAATTTGTAGATGATGGCACACATACTTCAAATATATATTGGAAAAAAACTCTAGTTTCCTACATTTGATCAAATAAATCATTGATCCTAGGCAATGAGTAATGATTTATGATCGTCACTTTTTTCAACTGGTAATAATAAACACACAAATGAAGAGATCTATCCTTTTTATTCATGAAGATAATAGGTGATCTCAATAGAGAAACACTGGGATGAACTAAATCCTTCTCCACTAGTTCTTTAAGTTGTATCTTGAGCTCATATAGCTTTGATATGGTCATTTGATAAGGTACCCTTGAAAATGGCTCCACTTAAAGTACTAGGTCTATCTAAAAGTCAATCTCTTTTGGTGGGGGTATGCCTACTAACTCATCTATAAAAACATCTATAAAACCCTATAAAATAGGATTATTATCTAATGAATCCTTATCTAAATCCTCTTTTGACCTATCACTCACTATGATAGTGAACATATAAAAAAACTTCCATATACTCGGTTTGATCTACACTTTAGGTAACCTTTCTAGTGCTAAGGTCATCAACATATTCAATAATCTTACTATGATAGTAAAATTTGGATATATGAGCTGTGAACTAATTTATACCCATGACAAATCCATAAGTACCCAAGGGAAGGATGTGTAAATCTATGTCAATATGGAAAAAATCCATATCTAGGATCAAACAAATCACTAAAGAGTTGATAAACATCTTAGACCCAATGGCCAAATCTAGCTCTCAAATCTAAATCTGCCTATAATCCATTAGCCTAAAATAGTCAATAACTGAAGGGGATATAAAGGAATGTGAACTTATAGAATCAAATAATACTATAATGGAAACTTTTTAAATCAAAATTATGGTATAGATGACTATTTTTTAGTGCTTGAATTGGTGGTTATCAACCATAGCATACATCCTGTGGTCCCAACCCACATCACCTACTATCTGATCTAACATAAGAGCCTTATACCTAACATAAAATAATTTTATCATAGGGTATTCATATGCATTGTGATCATGAAATACATAATTAAATTAAACACTTCTAAGATGCTCTTACATTGAAGGGACTCCAACTATCCTCTATCCAACTGTAGTTGTAGACCTTGAAGGTCTTGACTGTGCAAACCACTAAGTCCACATAAATCCATTATAATGTTGATCTTGTTGAAGATAAATCATTCAGCCCTAATGGTTAATATTTTCCCTAAATTGAGTGAAGATAGAATAATTACTCTCTTACTACTATTATTGTTATTGAGAGGGTCCCATAATAGACTAGGTAGGTCTCCAATCTCCCCTAGGTACAAGATGTGCACACTATGGTCTCACATCACATCAAGACTATATATTTCCCTAAAACAATTCTCTCAAGCCTCTTGATTTATCCCTTGATACTCCTCTACTAGATGTGCCTTATTCATTATAAATGTTAAGGTTTATGGATATATAATGTGCACACCACAAACTAGAGCCATGTTCAGGTCTTTGATAAACCTATTCACTTAATAGAATCATATGTGTATACCTAAACATACTATATCAAGTCTAAAAAAATACACTCATACTATGCCACTATGATGCCCCCTATCATAAATCATGGATCTCAACCAACTTATTTTAAATAAATCAAGGAGATACGTAATAAACTCTAAAATACTCCCAAAAAATCTCCCAAGTGAGGGAATTTGGTGTCAAATGTATCCTTTTATCCTCTTCTTCCCACCACCTCTTTATTTCTTCTCTTAGTAAGTGATTACCCATATGGGACTTCCTATTAGAGTCACATGCAACAATAGTGAAACATCATCGCACGTTAGCTAGCTAAGCCTTTGCTACAAAACTCTCATGCATTCCATCAAATTTTGGTGGGAAAAGTTTGATGAAATAATTAACCAAGTCCCCAAGTTTTGGTAGGAATGTGGTCATAGTATCACTTCTCCCAACGCTCTCTTCTGTGGTGAAACTCATCTCTATATCTATTTGCGTGTTAATGCGAAGGGATACAAGACCTAATATTCTCTCCATCTCTCTACCCTTTATTGAAATAGGCTATGGGACATATGTATATCTCTCTCTAAATATCTATATTCACCCTATGAATTTTGTGGATACCATCTCTTTGTTACCTTATGAACTACTAGAAATATTTCATGTAAGATGCCAATCATTTACTACATGGATTAAAGAATCTAGGGTCCTAAATCTACAAGCCCCTAGAGAATAGGAGGTGTTTTTTGAATAGGTAATGATTAATCATGCTTCATGATGTCATCAACATCTTGAATTAGTCATTATACCCATGCCATAATACAAAAATAAAGGACAATTATTAGATCTCAATAGAAGTATCAAACTAAAATAAAAGTAATAATTACCTAGATCTCCTAGTGTAGAAACCTAGATTTGACATTAAAATGTCATGCTAAAAAATTTACACAATGTAAAATTCAAAAAAATATGCCATTTTTTTTGAAAAAATATGATGCACATTCTATACAATGCATTGCTCGCATTATATAGAGGAAATACACAAGTGGATGCATAGTTTCCATATAACCATGTAGGTTCCACTTGCTCTAAATGAATTAAAAGATATCTGAATGGTATTAATTGTCATCATAACACTAAAGACAAAAATGAATGAACAAAATAATAAAGGTGGGTATGAGTAACCACTTTATCAAATGAGACTTCCTAACTCACAATAGATTTCAAGGAGGGTTCTAAGAGATTTTGGTCAATCACATGGCTCAATTTGTACTTAAGTAAACAAATAAGTCTAATGGTGTCTAGAATGTGCTTATGGGAAATTTATTTAAAAAAATATCAATTATTCCTCATAGGACCTAAAAAGGTGCATAAAATATTTCATTTAAGCCCTTTAATATTGAAGCAACCAATCTTCATCATTGGATCAAACCGATCTTGATCGTTATATATGGTCAAAGTAAAAGGAGACCTTAATAAAATTATGGAGGCCATAAGATCTCAAAATCAGTCATTTAGTATAAAACTCAAAATTTTTAAGGAATGAGGAGGTATTAGAGGATGATTTATCCCATAGTCATCCCTCATCTCCTTCCTCAACCCTGGATGACTTCCATTAACAAAGTATTTGAGCTTTTGGTTAAAACCAAATATTTAAGTTTAAATTTTATAACATGATTCAAATATGTTTGATTTTTTTATACATGTACTCAATTTGATGGAAATATCATAGAAGGTCCCAGCCTACTACAGTTTCCAAATAGGTCTTGGGAGCTTCAAGCTCTGCCACAAACATTAATGGTCACCATAAGGTTCACGGTGAATATTCAGATTTTTTTTACTTTAAAATTTTAATTTTTGTCTCAAAATTTAGTGGACACAAAAATAATAGGGGTCCCTTTTTGGTTCAATCCATTTTGGGGCTCTTAGGAGCCTGTGATAGCCAACAAGCCCCAAAACTACCTCCCTAGAAAAAAATAAGTACAAAGTGAAAACTACAAAGTTTTAGGTCTTGAAATCACTTCTATAAATAAGGGGATGAAAAAATTAGGGGGGTTGTTTTTAGGTTCCCCTACCTCTAAACCATCGGGTCTCCAGAATCATGGTTACAAAACATGTCTACTAGGTTGCAAAGGAGGTCCAAGGCAACTTTAAGGAGAAAATAGGTCATAACTAAAATTATGTGATTCTATTTATAAAAAAATTTATCATGTGGAAGAGCATGAAAAATATATAGGGGTACCTTTTGGATCCATCCCACCTTTGTGCTACTAGGTAACCACAATCGAAGGAACAAAATAAGATATTAGTTTTCAAAGCTCTAGTTTTAAATATATTATGTGTAGTTTAAAAATTTATTTTAGTTAAGGTTTGAATTAAATAATATTAAAACTATATAATTTAAACTTTGGTGGCTTGATAATTATTTATAATAACTATCACAACCTAAATTTAGTTTCATGGTCAATAAAGGCAATGGTGTTGGAAATGAAAGCCTTAATTCAAAACTTTGAGAAAGTAACCATAACCCATACTTACCATGAAGCCAATGGGGTTGCTAATTGGATAAAAAATCATGCAGTTCAAACAGGACACGAGGTGAGGTGGAAGGATACATTAAATAAGAATGTGGATCTTAGAGCAATCATTAATTATGATGCAATTCATTCAAAGGAGGGAAAGATCTGCTTGGAATAAAAAATCAATGATTTGGTAGAGTGGCCTCACGGAGGAAGGATTACATTCATTGAATAGAAATATTCTAGAGAACATGAAGTGGGTTTTGTATGTGATAGAAAATAGGCGAGTTTCATTACAAGTTGATAATAGTTGGTCTCATTGCTCAGTAATCAGTGTTTGGGTGTTACTGGATAATTGTATGGCTCACAAAATGAAAGGAGATCCAAGGAAGCAAGAACCTAAAAGCTGTGAAGATTGGAAAGCAAAACAAGATGTCTAGAAGATCCTTCAGAGAGGGAAGGTTGTGAGCTACTTGGAACAGCTACATGGTTCAAAACCTCATATAACGATGGCTTTTTTCAAAAATTGGGTCGACGACAGGGTAATTCTCCATGGCATCATGGTGAAGCTCACCGAGGAATTCATAGCGGAGGTCACGAGGCTCCAAATGGAGGGAATCAAATTCTCAAAACAGACCAGCATATCTAATGAGGCATTTAGCAAATTCCTAAAGACAGATGCTGAGGAGCAGCAGTTGGAAAAGAGTGGGGATTTTTTTGACCTGGAGTAGATTAAAGGAATCTGGAGAGACATCTTATGTTGCATCCATGAATATTTCATACTTGATGGAAGAAGCAAAAGAGTCCATAAATTTCATTTTGTCTTTCTTAATCATTTTAGGTACAAAGTTAGAATCTCCTTTCCTTTTTATTTGCGCTTCTCACTACTCCAAAGTTTGTTCACTCATAGAGAAAAGGAGTCTCGTCTTATATTGCATGAGGTATTAATCCTAATAATTGAAGGTTTCTACAAAAACAAGGCCATTGTCTTAAATCGTTATTTGGATAAAAATAAGGACTCACAGAGTAAGAGAATGAAATAGTAAAGGGGAAAGAAAAAGCTAAACCCAAATCCTCTAGCTTCAAAAAATAGGTTGTTGATGAGGAAACAGAGTGGGAAAGCACTAAAAGTTCTGAGGAGGAGAGTATGGAGGAAGAGGAAGGAACAAAAAGTGGGGAATCCAACTCCAACAAGGAAGAAGAAGATAAAGGTAAGAATGAGAAAGAAGGGGTCACTATGGAGGAAAAAACTGAGAATAATAACTATGATCTTGAGGAAAATCAGCAAGTGCTAGGGGAAATTGAAAAAGATATGGATGTTCTATTTGAGGATCTTGCATCGAAAATAGAGAAGGAACATCTAGTTCAGGATGCCTATCATGCAATGGAAACTGGAGGTCAAATAAAGGATGATCTAATCCATAATGAAAGCCCTGTTGAAACTAAGGAATAGAAATGAATGGAAAGGGAGGATTATACAAAAAAGGATGAAGACAATCCAAAAGAGAACACAGAAGATTTAAGTGATATAGGGCAGAATGACAGGAGGCACCCCTTTATGAGCTCGGCCAAATGCAAAGCAGACGCTATCCTTCAAGTTGACTCATGGATGCATAAGGAGATAATGGGCCTCAAAAAGAAAATGGAAATATTGGAACATAATCAAGAAGCAGATCGAAATAAAATCAATAATCTGGAAAAGTAGATGAGGGATATTCCTATCAAACTTAAAGACTATGAGAATAGTCTTAGGGAGCTCATTAAGGAAAGTAGAATGAAGATGGAGGAGGTAACCTCTAACATATGTGCAGCTGTTGTAAACAATGGAAAATGAGCAAATGAGGAAATTAAATCCTTGGAGGGGCCTAACAAGAGAACCAAACAGAGCTCAAGGAAGAAAGTAATGCAAGAGGTTGCTACGTCAGCGGCTATATCTATACAAGACACTGCTGTGATTGGAAAGGAAGCGGTGAAGATGATTTTGGAATTAGAAATTTAGGTTCTTTGAGTTCTTACTATCCTAGTCCTTTTAGTTGGATGTAATAACTGGTTCCATTTTCTAGTTGTTTGTTTTCTTATCACACTGGAGTTCCCAGGTCTCTGTAAAACCTAGGGTCTATCTTTTGATGTTCTCGAATTGTGGTTTTAGGTCCCTGTAAAACTTGTTTTTGATACTACTTAGAAGTAGGTAAAAGGTTTCACTTGTGGACGTTATTTTAATATCTTTCATCCTTTGTTTTAGGGTTTTGAGGTCCCTTCAAAACCTGTTTTTACCTTAATCTAAAACTATCACAACCTAAATCAATGTTAGCAGCTTTGTAGCTACGTGGTTATAAAAGTCATGTAGCCTAACAAAAATAGTTGGTCCATTCACATGGTAAATGAGATACACCATGGTTTACTAACGACTTGAAATTTCCACCCAACATTTAAAATCTAAAGTAAGAACAATGCATGGTCCCATGGGGGATCATTGATTAAATCAACCAACTTACCTATGGGAAGTGGCTACTGCCCTCCTAAAGGGCTTATGGGTGAATGAAACTACCCTTTAGAGGTATTTTTAAAAAAAACCATATCTAGAAAATATGTAAGTGATTTTTTTTGAAATGAGTGATAATAGGATCAAATTTTCTTGAATTTCATACTAAAATTATTTTTACCCTTACAATGCACAATTTTATGTGTCAAATAATTATACGAAGTGAAGGCAAATTATAAAGGATATATAAAGAGATTTGGAACAAAAAATTAAAAATTAATATAAATTCACTTTTAACTCAAAAAATTATGTCATAAATTACATAAATTCCCTAATTACCCCAAATTTATAGTAAAAATAATTGGGAGAAATTGGAATGCTTTTAAGTGTGTAAAAAGTATACAAATGCATCTAACCTTCCTTAGCATCACACTAATAAATGGATTTCATAATTTTAAGAAAGAGAAAATATTTATTTTTAGTCAACTATAAATATATAGAGGTATACATGTCCAATATAGAATATAAAATTTGAGTTTGAACATAAGATATTTATTTCATTGTTTTTAAAATCCAATAGACTCGCTAGGAAGAATATGCAAGTGATAAAGAAAAATCATGATATTTATAATGGATATTAAATTTTTTATTCTACTATATACACATTTTCAACTAAAATAATAACAATAATAATGGATCTCAAATAGACAATATAACCTCTATACAAGTATATACATAACATTGAACGAGTTGGTCTTCACATGGACTCCACATGTATCCATAAGTCTAACCAAAGGAGGGATCACCTCCCATTCTTTTTCCATCGTCATGATTTAAGGTGGACAAATTGTAAAAGGAGGTTTAGATGGTAAAAAAAAAAAACATGAAACACTCACTAGGAAATACATCTAGGAGCCTATTTATTCAACTACATAAAAGAGGCTTACATTAAACTACACAAAAGATGCTTCCAATACTCAAAACCAACATACAAAAAAATAAAAACACCACATAAAATTCTAAAATATCACAAGGCATCCATACATGTTTCCAATATAATTAGGCCCACTAAATGAGAATAAAAATGTGGGTAATTTATCAACCTTATTCTACCATCTCTTTCCCATGGGAAGACATACACACCTTCTATATACACATAATATTTTAAAACTTTATCAATTACTAATTCTTTCTATATTGTATAAACCCATATAATCTCAATCTCTCTAAGTGTATACCTTAAGGGGTGTATTGGGCAAGGGGTGGGTAGACCATTGGTGATTCATAGGATTTTTATCCCTATACTACCACTTGATATCTACATAACTATCTCCTAAAAACATTCCCCTAAGCTTTGCCTCCTCTTTTTCACCCTTCACTAGTCATTTTATGCCTTCATTAGCCCTTCCTTAGCCTAAAATCCTTTTGGATGATTAACATTACACTTTTAGACCATTGACCTTGTACTCTAATTGATAAAACCTATTTAGGGTTTAGTTTGACCCCTGGCTGACTTAAACCAAGACGTAATTTGTTTTTACCAATAATAATATAAGGTCAATTGGGTTAACCTTATCGACTTAAAATTTCAAAAAAGATTAGGGTTAGATCAGCATATAGAAACACATCCATTTAACCATTTCTAAGAGAAGAGAAGAAGAAGAGATATATATTATGCATCTACTTATCCACTATTCTACTTGAGGAACATTGCTTAGGGTTTCATAATTTCTTTGGAGATACAGATCTTATCATGTGGAGAAGTATTTTAGATGCATTGATAGGTTATGTAGCCTATAATTGATTTATCCTTGTCATCCTTACATACCAAAATAACCTTTTTCATTTGTTATTAAGGATTGATGGGTTTATATTCAAAGGTAAGTATTCTTAACTCCGTTCCTCCTTTGTAAGAGTAGATAGATATGTATTTGTACTTCTATCCCATGCATCAAAAATTTGTATACATTGACATGAGTATATGTCTTCTATGCATGTTTAATTTTAATGCTTATTACCCCCAATTTATGCCATAAGATTTGGTGAGCACAAGATTATACTTTACTTTTTATTAGTAAAGTGAATATGAAAACATAGGACCTAGTTAGGGTTATTTCATAGTTTTTCTTGATTGGAGGCTTTGGAACCCTCCCCAATGAATTTATTGTGGTAAGAGATCCATTGGATAGAACTAGGGGATCCATCTTGGTCATGACCTAGAATATCTAATATATCCACAATGAGAAGTTTAAGTAGGATTTATCTTCTTTGAGCTAGGATTGATTTATAAGTCTATTGCATTTCCCATTGCATAGACTTTGGTAAACCTGACGTGAATCTAACCCTTGTAGGTTTTATTTCATGCTATTATTTTTTCATTTTATTATATTTTTCCATATTTTTAGTATTGTATCAAACTAATTGATATAGTTATAACTTTTTATGTGTATGTTTAACACAGTCACTTCAAAATGACTCTATTATGTCTATGTAGATCTTTATCAACTATAGGTTACTAGATCGAATAGGTTGATATATACTCTTTTTCAGTTCTAGATTAGAATACATTGTCGAGAAGGTTAAATTTGTCTTATAATTATTTTTACTCTAATATAGGTCAATAAACCTTGTCAAATAGGTCAACCCTTTTCCTTATTCTTCTTCAACATATAAGGTTTTGCATAACTCTATTGAACCAATCAACCCAATTTTTAGAATTTGAAGGCAACAACTATGGCATTACAATAAAAAATTGAAATCTTAATCATCTTCAAGCCCACCAAGGTTCATTTCTTTCCTCTCTCTATCATTTCACAATTTATTTTGGTTTTATTTTTCATAAGTTAGTAGTCTTCAAAACTATAATACTATAGCTAACTAGGTTGACCTGGTTGACCTAGTTCTGTAGTTTGTCTTCTATCTTAGAGACATAGTTGACCTATTTAAATCTATTCTTAAAGACCTTAATTTTATAGAATAGTAGTTACCTAGTTGACTCTATCATGTACTATTTACATACAATGTTGCTTGAAGCAACTCTATACTATTTACAATCAAGGAATTAGCAATTATTTGCTAGTAAGTAATTCACATTTCCTTTTCATCTTTTTGCATGCTTAGATTAGCTCACATATTCTAAATAAAAGGTTTTTAAAATTACCATTTTATTCATTTGAACACACTACCAAATCACATAACTTTCAAAATGTATTTAAACATTTATCTTCCCAAGGCATACCTACTTAGATTTCATCACGAAAGGGGGAAGCCAACTTGGTTTTTTGGCCAAGTATAAATACATGGTTAATGGTATATATTGGCAAAGCACCTAACACTCTTATCACTACATGATTGTGAAGTGAGGAGGTAGGCCCCAATACCAAGCCAATATTATTTCCAACATAAGTCACTCTCAACCCAAATGTCCTAAAACCATCCATAGACTACTTTATAGTTCCCTATTTCAGCCAACTCTCCTATCATCATTACATCAAAACTTTCTAATAATTGAATAACACTTAGGGTGACCACTCTATTAGCATTTAATTTTCAATTGATTATTTTCTCTTTGATTATTACATATTGTATTTCAAAAACTTGCATTGGCCAGTGTTGGTGTAAGGATTTGTGTTGTGTGTCCTAATTAGATCAATCACATTGATCTAATTATTTGTGTGATTTCTTTCATTATTACTTTAATTATCTTGCAATTTTTTTCCCCTATTCTTGTTGATATAAATCTTATAGGTTGTATTTTTCCTCCTACCATCAATACAAAATTGACCTATACGATCGTGTCTTCTTATTTCTCCCTTTCATTTCTTTATCCAATAGTAGATAGTCAACTTGCATAACTATGTATCCTTATTAACTTATTTTACCTCCCTATTTGCAATACATAGTCAACCTTCATGAATTTATATTATTATCTACCTATTGGGTTATAGCATATAATCAACATACACAAATTTATATCCTATTTGATGCCTTTGTCTCTGTCTCATCTTTATCATTATTGACCTTTCTTTCTCATCATGAACTTCCTATTTGAGGATAACACATACTTGAACTCAATAGATGTGACTAGATTTACCAATCCCAATAGGTTTTCCCATAAACAACTTATGGATCCTACTTTAGACAAAAGTAATGTGCATGTGGCCACTTGCATTACAAACTATGGGACTCCTCCTTATTCCTCTTTAGCTCGTAATCCTTTATTCTCTTTTGAAGATAAACTTGAATTAGAGTATACTCAATAAATGCTTTTATTCATCAATTAGTTTCCTCAAAATGAAGGAAAAGACCCTTCTACTATTTATCACCTTATGATAAGTGTTCAAGTAGAAGAACCCCATTCACCTTCTCCCACATTATCACATGGATTTTGGGGCAATAACTTCTTTGCCTCTCAACCTCTTCATTCTCTTTTGACCCCTTCTCATACTATGACTTATTCTCCCTTGATTTCCTCAACCTCCATGCTAACTATCTCTACTAAAATGGTAGGTTACACATCTAGTGGGCCTTTTCCAAGACCCACTCATCTCATTTCTTCCACTAGTGCATAGTTTTCTACCCATGGTAATCATGTCACCAGTGATTCTTATTTTAATCCTTCTAATAGTGCATCTTTCACAACCCAATATAATCATGATACTAGTTCCTTGTTTTCAAATAATACCTCTCAAGCTACTAATAACATGCATACCACTACCCACTATGCATTAACAGGTTATAAATAACACCACTCAAACCCATCAAATTTTGTTGAAAACTCTTAACTAAATGAACATTTTCCAAGCTAATAATGCCAACCAAATGTTGAATAAGTAGAATCACCTTATCCATCTCCAAAATCACCCTCAACAGGTTCCATGGGCAGTGAACAACCAAAATGCCCCCACCCCCCACCCCCTAGGGATTCCCATGGAAATCTTATACCTCAACCACATATTATTAACAAAAAAATCAAACACAATAAAAATGAACCTCTTACACCTCAAATTGATAACATAGATATAGGAGGTATCAACCTTATCATTAGTTACAATAGGTCAACTAATCCTACCTTACATTTAAAAACATTTGGAAATTTATAAAAATATTGGGTCAAGTTAAACGATTTTGCCACTACTAAGGTCTTAGTGAAAACCCTCTCTAGATACACTTTAAATTGATATAACCAACTCAAATCTCATTTCATCACTAGTTTGGAAGACATAGTTAATGTTTTTGTATAAGAGTTTCAAACTAGTGACCTACCTAAAAATATCTTGGGTTATTTTATTAATTATAAGTAACTTGAGATGGAAACTACACAAGATTTCATCAAATGGTAGAAGACCTTATCTAACAAGTGTGAACACAACATGGTAGATGATAAACTCTTTCATATATTCACCAATTCTCTCTATCCTAAGTTACAATAGAGGGTCCAAATTCTCTCTCCATGAACTTTAGAAGAGGCCATTGACCAAGTCAAGAATAAAGACTACCTCATGTGTTAGTTTGAGCCATCCCAACCCCCTATGGGCAATCACATGCACATAAAAAATAAAGATAATCATGCTACTAATAATTGTGTCACTGATTCTTATGATACCATTCATAATATTCAATCCATTGCTCCCAAATATGATTCAAAACAAGATTCCCCTCCCAACCACATCCCTAATTATTAATTTTATCCAACTAGTAACATCAATGTTAATAAGACTTTATCCTTAGTATAATTGAAAAAACATCTACCAAGGCCTATTCTATGTGATTTTGATTCCACTTGCCTTATGAAATCTTGGTAGGATCCCAATAAATTATGTTGTTTTAATGCTAGTTAGGGTCACTCTCATGAGACTTGTAGGCAATTACATAACTTATCTATGGATTTACTCCTTGTTCCCAATTTTGACCATGATTCCTTATTCGTAAATGTCAATAACCTATGACATTGACTTCAAAGCTCATGAAACACAAAGTAAAAATCAAGATTTGAACCAAGCTAATGATCATCTAGATATCTACAAAGACCCTTTTCAAAATCACCAAATAATAATGATAAGCCTACCCATTCCACTAATAATGTTGACAGTAATATAGAGCCCACTCTCAAAGAGAATGTGGTCAACATGACTAATATGCAACAGGTAGTTGCCTTCATTGATTCTCATCCCATCAACACACACCAATCATCTCACACTTTTCATGTTATCCAAGATTCTTCCCCAACGCACCTAATATAGTTGGATTAAGAGGACCTTATCTCTTTTAATGAACTAATTCCAAAACATCCATTAGATAACACCTTTCATAAAATTTATATAGATTCTCTAACCTCTTTACCCATCACTAATGATATTTAACCTTATAACACTACTTCAAATTTATCACAAACTTAAGCTACATCAACTAACTCATCCTCTCATGATAATCAACCAACTTATACCCCAATTAAACCTCCTACATCCTATCAAAAAAATTACATGTACTTCTACTCCTCCTTCTAAGGAACTCCTCCAACACTCTACACCTCTATCCAACAATCCACTCATGGGTTATGATAAATGAGATCCTATCACAGAACTTACTAATCTCCCATCTCAAATTCCATTTCTTGAAATCATGTAGACTTATCTACATCATCATAATCACCTTATGAAATTCTTATTTGAAATAAACATCCCTCATCCTCTTCTAGCAGAATGTGAAGATACCTTATCTGGGTCAGAAGATAACATATTACAATAGTGTGAAGAGATGTCTTTACACATTGATGAAATAATGGACACTTATCTCTTACAAATTCCCCACTCTTTTATAATTCTAGATGAGATTCTAATTCATTTAGATGATCCTTCCCTCTTTATAAGCATCTAAATTAGTGACATCTAATTTAAGAATGCCTTAGTTGATAAGGGTTCAAGTACTTATGTTTCCTCCCTTGACTTCATTAAAACCCTTGGATACTTTGAATGAAATTTTAAGTCCACATGCAACATGTGTCAAGGTTATTAATGAATGAAAATTCCTCCCTTAGGTTATGTGTGGATCCCTATCACCATCCCACCTATCACTATTTGAGTGAAGGTTATTATCTTAAATTTTCATGTCTCCTATAATGTCTTGCTTATAAGGCCATGAACTCATCAATGAGGGTTGTCACCTCTTCTACCTACCAATGTGTAAAGTTCCCTCATAATGGTGTAATCTATAGGATTCAAGGTGACACTAAGCCTTAGAATTTTGAATAATTCTAAGACTATGGTGTATTCAAAATTACAACCCTTGAATCCTTGTCAAGTGTTCTATTTCAAGAATCTCAATGTTTTAATTTCCCTATCAACTCTATGTGAGGTTACCATAGTCACCTCAAAATCATTAGGAATATACCACCTAACCTCTTATATTTTGATGACAATGAGCCTGATGAGATCAACCTCAAGATAAAATATTTTGATCTCTCTCCTCATCTCATTTCCTAGCTTCCACCTTTTTGGAATATGCATGCCCATCAACCACCTAGTGATGATATACATGTAGTCTTAACTAAGACTCGACACTCTAATCATCATGCCACATATGATGAAAGGGTCTTCCTTACTTGTGTAATTGATATCCATACACTAGACTATGATGATGGTTATAACTTAAATGACCCATTTATAGGAGGTCTTGATCAGGCTCGAGATGATGAGATCCTTCATTATCATTCTTCTTTATTTCAATATTTCCATTTATCTTATCACATTTTATCTTATATGGTTCCTAGTTTAAGAATTATTCCTCTTATTCATAGGGTAGAGATGGTGTACACCCCTCCAATTTATGAAGAACCCCTTCAGATAATGCTTATGGATCATGCTATGAATGGTCTCTATCAATTCACTAGATACCAAGATCCATATAAATGGCATGACCATGAGATGCTTGATACTATCCTTCAACCCTATATGCATCATAATCCTCCCTCAACTGATCCTAGACTAGATCCTATTCCCACTCTCCCTTTAGATGAGTCTCTTCCTACTTATGATCCTATTTCTCCTTCAGTCAAACCTCATCCAATCTCTCCACCTGCCCCACCTCCCCTTGGCAATGGCCTTCTTCCTTTACCATAGCTTGCTCCTTTTCCCACCAAATGAGATGATTAGACATATTGTGACATTCATAAAGTTATCAGTCATTGGACTAGAGATTGTAAATTACACCATTCTTCCCTAGATTCTAATTATATTCCCTCTATTATTACACCCACAAAGTCTACTAACAAGCATATATATTACTTCCATGACATAGATAATCATTCCTCCACTTATTTTCATAAGCTTGATAATATATAGATACCTTACATCCTAATCTTTATTAGCTTATAAATAAGGCTATATCTCACCCAAAAGTATTACCTGAGTATATTCCCAAATATGGAGAGGTATATTGTTTATAACACCAATGTGGTACCCATCACATTAATTATTACCGCATCCCCCAATAGCATCTCCAAGATTAACTTATGACCATTCTTATGCCTATTATTCCTCCTCCCATAGGTCTCTCAAGAAAAAGGGACCCCCCTTCTTCCATATTGTTCCCCCAGTAGTGGCCCCTTATTCTTCTATATCTCCTCCACCTGTGGATCCTCCTTCACCTATGGCCCCTTAACTACCAGTGACTCCTTCATGCCCCATAGATCCCACTCCTATTCCTTCAACTAAGTATCTTATGAATGATGGCCCTCATGATCACAATCCTTTAGGCATGCCCAATTTCTATACTAAGGAAATTCGATGAGAGGTATTCTCCTAGTTTATTTGAAGATTGATGAGACCCTCACTGTAGTTAGAGTCCAGTTTCACATAGATTTATCAGATGTTATGGATAATGTTTGTGGACAAATTTAATAGTATTCATTAACATAACATGGTGTTCCTTCACTTTATTATTCATTTTAGATTGGATGTGTCCTCCAAGTTTATATTTATCTACTTTATATAATTTGACACTGTGTCACATTCTTATCTATCTTATATGGTTATTTATATCTAGCATCCTAAGTTATCTATGGTGTCATTTTATTTCCTTATGCTCTCTTATGGATTATTTTCATGCCTACATGCTTTGTTTTCTTTATGAGTTCATTTTATATGGATGTCTTATCTCCTTCTAATTATTTCTTGCTAATTTATCTCTATAACATGGATAATCATTATTGTGATTTGGTTATATAAACCTTACTCCCCTTAGTCTTCCTTCTTTACCATATGACTAGTTAGCAAACAAGTCATCCCATTATAATCTCATTTTTCTAGTAAATATTTATTCCCCTAATTTCCTTTTAAAAACTAAGAATACACATGGTTTAAAATTGATATAACACACTGGTTCATAGGTAAGTCTAATTGTTTTAGTCAGTCATGTCATTGGATACTTAGCTTCATTTAAGCCAAAGTCTCAAGCTCATTTGTGTGTATCGATATAATGATTGGTCATTCCAAGTATATATGGAGGAGGAATCTTAAAATTCATAAAATTTTAAAATCCAAATCATTTTAACAAAGGGCAATGATACCAAAGACAACATTACAAATTCCAAAAGTCAAAATCACACTAAAAGATGTGATTCAAAGCATACCTCATTTTTTTAATCAAATATCAAAATTTAAAATTAGCCTTGTGATAGAGTCAAGGTCCATTGGGGTGTGGTAGGATAGTATATTTGAAAAGGAGAATTAAAAAAACTTTTAGTGTTACCTACTTTCTCACACAAGTACCCAATCTTCGTAGTAGACCGATGGATCTGTAAGAGGTCCTAAGGAATAGGGAACACATTATGGGAAGGTATTTTCATTTTTTATTGTTAAAATAATCAAAATGAGTCAATTTATTTATATATATATATATATATATACATGTGGCTATTATGAATGTGTATCCTTTGTATATTGATGGTCACTAGTCACTTAGTGTCTTTTTATGTCCTTAGTATGCCTCATGTTTCCTGCCTCATATTTCCTAAGGTCTTCTCATAGATGCCTACATTATAGTTTTTACATTCCCTCTTCATTTATCACAACCCTAATATTTCCCCTTGAGAAATATTGTTTTGTTCACTGATCACTCCCCACTAGGGATTCCATTTGTGATTTGTAGTGAAAAACTTTGGATAGGACCATATCTTCCTCATAAATTATAAAATTAAAATTTTAAACATCCCATTTAACATATTTTCAAAATTATTTACACCTCATCGATGTTCCCTTTTTGGCATTTTAAGACCATGGATAGGACCAAGCCTTCCTCACAAAATTTTCCAATACCCAAGTTATAATAAAATTATGTGTCAAATTTGAAAAAAGTCATGATTGATCACAAGTTACACATCATTGACATGCTTCCCATCTTGATATAATATATTTTATTTTTAATTCATTGATATTTGATATTTCCTTTTTTATTATTTTTTGATTTCATGTAAGAATACAACCATTTTTCTTAAGTTTTTCATATTTCCCAGATTGAATTAGTGTGATCAATTTAAGTTCAGTTTTACAATTTTATTTCTCTTTTATATTTCCTAATGTGATTTAGTATGATTGATTGACTTAATTATTTTGTCTTTATACCATTTAGTCTTTCATGTGCCTTCCATTTTATTACATTATTTTCATACTTTCCAATGTGATATAGTGTGATTTTAATTGTTTTAATTGATAGCCCATGGGGGAATGGTGCAAACTTGAATAAATTACATGGTGAGTAAAATATTTAACAAAAATATCTTTTTGTATTCATTCAAGATAAATTTACAAAGGAGGTGAAAATATTTATAATATTTTCATGAGGTGGTTACGAGACTTAACCAACATTCCCATGAACCAACTATTATTTAAATAAAGCAACTATTAAACTAAATAAATCAACTAAAAGTTATTTAGATCATAAACCCAAAAAACTCCCCCTTGATCTAAAGGGGTATAAAAGAATATTTGGAGAAATGAATTTGAATTAATCAATGAGTATCTCTATTACATCTTCAAGCTATCACATTGTGCATTGTGGTACTGATCAAAACTAATGCCTATCTATATAGAAGCCCACCCAGTGAGTTGTGGCATAAAAGGTTGATGAACACGATCAAGGCCTATTCATCCCCTGTGATCATCATACCATACTATAGTATAACCTAATCAAACCTTGTCTAACTAAATTGACCCACATAAGATCTAACATAGGAACCCATCCAAGTGATCCTCCATACTCTATATGACACATCTTTCAGATGCTCAATAATCACCAACATCATATGCAAGCCTTTGATCAACACTCAAAATGCTAGCAAATATAATGCTGACTCATACAACCACTTATGACTAATCTAAGGCCACTATGTAATATATTTCCCTTATCAAGGGAGAGGTGAGAATTTGTGAAGCATAAAAACAAATTTAAACTACTCTGTCTATTCCATGTCATGAATATAAAATATATAAATCCAAAAATAAAACTAAAAGCAAAAATAAAATCCAAAAATTTCTATCCTAGTAATGAACCCATACTCTAAGTGAATAGCAAATTGGAGAAGGAAAAATATCTTCCAACCTATATAGATCCTCCAACCTCTAGTTGGCTTTATTTAACTTGTTAGATCTTCAGGGACCTGTAAATGTTGAAATGTAACACCATCATCACCAATAAAAAAAGTGGTGGGACACATCATTATGATATTTTAAAAATATATACAACACATTTTTACCATTTGAGAACAACTTGGGGTGTCAAATTCCACCAAAAATGCACCCAATTTCATTATAAGGCATAATTTATTCAAAATATACCAAAAAAATATTTATGCATGCCAAAATCAAAAAATTACTCACACTAATACTCTTAGAAATCCATTTCCATGAAAATCAAGTGGCCATATGAAGAATTTGGCCACCGTATGTAGAAGATATGATAGTTTGAAAAATTTCTCCTTTGTTAGGCTAGGTAGACCCCCCCCTTAATGATAATTCAAAATATTTGACTAGTTTATGGGGATTGAAATATCATAACAATACATGATGGACACCTCCTTATTTATACTCATTTAAAATATATCTAAGTCTAGTTTCTAGAAAGGTAACTTTGATAAAATAATATGATAGTGTGTTCAAGATAAGGTAAATAAATCATGATAGGTGTAAATTTTCTTATTTTTCACAGTTAATTCAAATAACCTCTTTGCTAAAAATAATATTTTTTGGCACTTAGGGTTAAAACCTTGACCTCCATTAGTTGTAAGTGGATATAAAAAATACATTATCCACCTTGATTTCAATCCATTCAAGGATACCTAAAACTTTCTATATACCCTTTATTTTTAAGAAATAGTAAAAAATGAAAATTACATGTTTAATTTGCATGTAAAAACACAAGTAAGGTAAAGACAAATCTATTCAAAACCAAAAAAATGTACTACACTTTGCCATACCACTGTAGAATCATTCTAGGTCTGTGTTTTGAATTTAAATCAGGTCTACGTTTGTGTTGGTTGTGTTGTGTGAAATTCCATTATACTTTGGAGATAGGGAGAAAATTTGATCAATTTTTGGGTTGTATAACACTCAAAATTTCCTTTTAAGGGTGGGATGCACAACATTAATCTTAATAACATAAAAACTTCAAGTCCAAAAAACATTGTTACTTATTGCATAAAACACATATTTCAATACCCTTAAAATTATTCTAAAACACAATACTTTTGAATGAATATTATCTCACAAAGATTTACATTCTCTCTTCAATGTAGAAGCATATTATGTCCACCATTTGAATTTGAAGATCACTTTCAAAATGCCATCGTTTAGGATTCCTAATACTTAACTTGATCTTCACCAATAGAAATTTGGTAAAAAAAATATGCCAACCTTGGACTATTGGCCTCAAATCATTTTTGACCCACTCTGATAAATATTCAATAGATTATCTTCAATATCATAAATACCTTCTCTCATTTGGGCTCTAATACCACTGATGGTTTAGGGGGGAATTGTGCAAACTTGAAGAAATTACATGGAAAGTAAAATATTTAATAAAAATATTTTATGTATTCATTTGAGATAAATTTTCAAAGGAAGTGAAAATACTTATAATCTTCTCATGAGGTGGTTATGGGACTCACCCAAAATTCCTATGAACCAACTATTATTTAAATAAATCAAATATTAAAATAAAACATTAAACTAAAACTTATTTAGATCATAAACCCGACATTAATTTGATGTAAATATTTTTAATAATTTAAAAATAGTTTGTTATCCTTTTTACTAGCTTTGGTTTGTTATAGTTTTCATTTATATTACAAATTTCCCATCATGTTATAGTGTGTAATACATTTATTTTTTATTAATTATACTTTTCTAAGTCATTTTTGCCTTTTTATTTTTAACCATGCATGTATATCACATAATGTTACAAAATAAAACACTCCACATATATTTATCATAGAATTTACAACAAAATCAAAATACATGTGCTATAAAAAAATATATCCATGCATCAACATCCACAACTAAATACAATCCATGAGATCAAAATCCAATTGTCAAAATATTTGTGTGTGTGTGTGTGTGTGTGTGTGTGTGTGTGTGTGTGTGTGTGTGTGTGTGTGTGTGTGTGTGTGTGTGTGTGTGTGTGTGTGTGTATCATGCCTATCCTGTGGCCTAGCCACATTATCCATAGATGCTTGGGACTATTCCCTCTGCATGATATGTTGTAATGAGTTAGTTTGGGATCTAAATCCTTCTACCTATCCATGTAGGTTGGATACCTAGTAATGTACCTATCCAAATTACACCATGGTATGTATGTGCACTACTCTCTCCTGAGCCAAGGCCTCTAGGCCTATACCTCTCCTGCTCTCACCCTTACTAGTGGCTATAATCCATACCTACATGTCTTAAATTAATTAATAGCCTCCCCAAATAGTCTAAACTAGCCTAATTATATTAGGGTATATGTTACCATAGGATCATCTAGTATGGTGGGGTTGTATGGTGCCAACACTCCATCCAAAATGTCATGGTGCACATCCATAAGCAAGGATCCCCATATGATCTCCTCTATCACTAGATCTATAAAACCAATACCATATAGATGCTAGATCTAATATATTTATTAAAAAATATATATATCTACTAAAATCAAATGCAACTAGTATTCTATATCAAATCTCAAAATTACAACATTTCTCACTAGTCCCAGTGTCACCAACCCCCATCTCCCCATGTACTCACCTGCTGAGAACTTTATCTCTATCTAATTGTCCCCTAAGCACCTCCTTTATAAATCACCTTCCCACTAGTGAAAATCCAAGATTCACCATTCATGCACAACATGACCCTCTCCTAAGAAGTTCTTCTATCGACCAACTCTATCTTGGACTGGCTATTAGGTCTTCTTATGCAACTAATCTCACCTATCCCCACTCTTAGTGGTGGTATCTCTATCTATGATGTGGTAGAGCTGGTCACTATTACTCCTAATGTAGTTCCTACCATAGTTCCTATTGCACCCCTACATACACATCCATGTCATCTCCTCCTCTATCTACTTGCTATCATGTTTAACTAGTCCATGGTCTCATATGCCATGGCCTAATATTGGGTATCAAAATTGATACTCATCCTCATCATCCCCCCCTTGTATCTCTAGAATGTTATACCCAAAAATTGGGAACTTTTAGAAGAGTCATTGGGTACAGGAGTCCAAACTATCCTAGTAACCATGTCACTAATTTCAGCTCTACCCACTAGGTGTATGTAATCAGAAATGCATCATGTCTATAAATCAATCATAACTTGGAGAAGATAGAGAATACCTATAATTTTGATTGGGAATACATATTTTAGTGGGAGCATGACCAATATGGGGATCTGCTAGACTTGATTATGGGATCACTTATCACAATACACTATGTTATGGAGGATTATAAAGCCTCTAGTTTAACACAATCATGAAAAAACCCTAAGAGGGTCATAGGTTTTAATATTTCACCTATGATAATAATAAAGAAAGTAAATCTAATTGATTGCTCACCAAATCTTATGGCACAAAGTGGGGGTTAGAAACAAAATAAAAAATAAACATGCATGAAAGACATATACTCATGTCAATGTATAAAAAATTCTAATGCATGAAAGAGAAACACAACTAGATTATCTATCTACTCTTACAAAAGGAGAAATAAATTTAGAAATACTTACCTTGAAGATGAACCCATTGAGCCTCAATCTCTCCCTTGGCCAAGGTGCTTCATAAGAAATTATTTGTGGTATGTAAGGACAACAAAGATAAATCAGCTCTAGGCTACACAAACTATCAGTGCATCCAAAAGACTTCTCCACAAGATAAGATCCACATCTCCAAATGAATTATGAAACCCTAAGCTTTACTTCTCAAGTAGAATGGTCAGTGAGAATATATTAATTTGCACTTACTTATTATTCACTTATTTCTTTTAAAATGGTGGGAAATGAACTTGTATATATAGGTAGATCTTACCCTAAATCTTTTCAAATATGTTAGTCGATAGGGTTGACCCAGTTGACCTTGTATAATTCTAGATAATAATTCACTAGGTCTTGAGCTAGTTTGGCCAAAGGTCAAAATAACTCTCGAGTGAAAATAACTTGAAAGTATATAGAGTTGACCCAATCAACCCTGTGTAATTGACTAACAAAATGGGATAAGGTAAGGAAAAGGAGGATAAAATGTATCAAAAGTATGGAATGGGTACAATAGAGAAGAACAAACTTAGGGTAAATGGTTTTAGGATACAAGTGTGTAGATAACATGTGGCAAAAAGGGACAATAATCTTATATAGCACCAATGGTCTTCCCACCCATTTCTCGATGCAACCTTAAAGCATGCACTCAAAGATATTGAGACTCAATGGGTTCCTAAAAGATACAAAGTATCAGTAATCAATAAAATTTTGAAAATATTATGTGTATACATATGCCCCACTTGAAGCTCATCATGTGTCACATGAGTACAACACAAAATGGTGCTTTGGGAAATAGAACATGATAACACATAATGATGTTTCTAAGTAAAGTGCAGTAAGCAACAAAGAAGATAAAGGAAAGGATAAAATTGAAAAACACATACCTTTACTTACCTTAGTGATGTAGATAAAGAAGTAGACTACAAGAGGAGTGAAGGCATCTAATGTGAAAAGCACTAGGTGAAATTATAGAAGTTAATTCAAAAAATAACTAAAAATTAAAATTTTTGGGAGATAGGCATACAGTAGGTAGAAAAGATTCTCTATGGAATCATGAATCTAGAACATTTTACAGTTTAAAAAATAGATGAGTAAAAACAAGGATAGAGGCAAAACAAGGAATCTACTAGAAAATAATTGAAAGATTTGAACTTTGAAAAGTGATTTTAAATAGGGTGAAATGAAAGTCATTTTTTATTTTTGACTTGTGAAGGAGAGAAAAAGAGATCTGAGAGACCAAATGAGCTAGGATGGTCAGGAGATGATAGGCTAGGTGAGAGAAACCCCCATAGGTGGCAATGATTGTAGGATAGGTAGGCAACTGAGAATCTTAAGCCAATTTTTGAAAATTGTAGTGTTTTAAGGGTATTTTTTGAAATTTGTAATTTTAAGCATTTCTAGATATCAAAATGAAACCAAATTAGATGATATGGGTAATAAAAATTAATTAGAGAAATGGGTATGGAGGGTTTGGGGAGAAAACTTTTGGAAGGCACTTTTTCCACAAAATTTAAGTGGTTGATAGTGAAAAACAACTAGGTCAACTCAGTTGACCTAGTAGGATAAAAATTGGCAAAATTCACACTGTCGACCCAATATGTATGTGCCAACCTTGTATATTTTACTGACAACTAACTAGTATAGTTTGCCAACTGAGCATGGAAGTTCAAAATCACAACACAATACTAGGGGGAGGAAAATAAGAGGGTTGACTTAGATTTTTTAGTTAACTAAGCTAAAAATAGAGAAATTTTGGTCAAATTAGCTTTACTAAAGAACTAGAATAGTATGAAAATGCATGCAAGTGGCTGAAAGAGTGATAAAATGACCCAAGATGACCAACTAAGGGGAAAAAGGGGTGATTAGGATAAAAATAGGTTAAAATGAATAAATTAAAGTAGATTAGGCTTGTTTTTTAATTAAAATTGTAAAAAGAAAGTGTTTTGATTATACATGACATGGAGGAACTAAAACATCTTTTGTTATTTCCTGATTATAGGGATGACCTAGATTTTGGTGATTGGTAAAAACATCATAGATATTAGATCTACTAGAGCATCTGATGATAGAAGATAGGGCGAGACTAATCTTTGTAGGCTAGGTGGCATAATAGAGATGTGCGGTATACCCTTAACCTTGGATTTATTAGTCATGTTCTTGAGATGCTAGAAATGGTTGAATAACACCTTCAAATGGGAGGTGGAGGGGGATATGATATAGGTGACTATCACCCTATAAGATGCACATGCCATCTAAGGCTTTCTAATAACTAGGATACTGATGATGACTAGGATATTGAATAATGATGAGGAAAAGAGAGCCTTAGACATATGGGCTATAGGATTAAAGATGATAGATGTAGGCTAGAGAGTGAGTATGTTTGATGTGCATACCTAATAGACTTAAAATATCTAAAAGGATGTGATAGGAATTATGATAACATGAGTGATGTGCCATATGTCAAATGACAAGGTACCATTGTTTGTGATATCCTTGATCTAGATGATACTGGAGAATAGAATACTATATGATCTAAGATCTATCATTTGGGTCTAGGTTATACATGACATGTATGAAGTGCTAGTCAAAGGTCATAAATATATTAGACTAATTATTTTATTGATGGTATGGATTTATGATAGGTTTCCCATATATCAGCTAACTGTGTTACCCCATGTAGTTGATGATAGGTCACCTCAAGTACTAAGATGGAGATAGAACTAAGTAGCATTGGCTATGCCCCACATGCCAATACTATGGATAATGAGACAAGCAGACATAGTATGTTAGACTTATGGGCACATAATAGCTAAATGGTTGAGCTAGGACACAATTATACCAACATTGACATGGATAGAGGTGACAGGGCATTATACCTGGTAGACAAAGCCATATCTAGTGTCATGAGTACTAAGGTATATGGGCTTACCTCATTCAATGGTATCGATAGTGGTTCCCATGGTTTGGGAATAAAATTTTAGAGAGCCATGAGGGAGAGGAGGGATAAGACCACTAATGGTGAGGTTGACACTTAGGCCACATCATGAGAGACCATGGACTGGTCAGGCATAATAGGTAGTAGAGTGGGAGGAGATGGATATAGAAGTGGGAGCACTAGAGGTGCCACTACCAGCTCTACAATAGAAACAGTGACCACTGAGGACATACCATCGATAGAGGTAGTAGGAGTAAGATATAGTAGAGGTCATAGATGTCTTAGATGAACTAGTAGTTGGGTCAGGGTAGAGGTGGACTATAGAGAGGCCACTTAGGCATAGGTTGAGATGGACTTGAGATATAATTATAGGATTTGTTTTTATGACGTGATCGATAGAGGAGGTCCTCATAAGCCATGTAGATGGAGAGAATATACTCAAAGGTCATGCATATGGAAAGATAATGATAGCCAACACATAGATAGATAATAAAGAATGATTAAATGGTTACTTAAGTTTATTTGAAATATACTAGAGATAGATAGATTTTGAGATATATCAGCGATCTAATATTTATCTAGTTTTTCTTATAGATGTAACAGAGAAGGAGGAGATTAGATGGGGGTCCCTTTTGAAGGGAGTACTCCATGATGTCCTAAATGAGACATTGATGCCATATGACCTTGTGATACTGGAGGATCGTAATGTACCATCTACCCTAGCTCAAGCGAGTTGGTTTAGATTAGCTGGAGAGGTAGTGACGTAGATACAAGCATATAGAGAGAGGGTGAATCCACTAGTAGAGATGGTTATAAGTGAGAAATTGACATGGTAGGCCCTAACTAAGGAAATAACTAAACATATGACTATAGTGACACATATGACAAGCACATGCTCATGAGAGAGTAATATAGGAATGAGAGAGAGTGACACATTTGGTAACCCTGGCGTAGTTGGCATCAGTGCAGGCTTAGATAGCTCATCTATAGTGGTAGGTATTATGATTGAGATCTTAGATAACCTATTTATAGTATTATGTTTGAAAGAGTCAGATTGAGGCATCTATGGGACATGTGGCTGGGCCATGAGATAAGCAGGATGGGGCCCAACCATAGAGCTCAATATTGTATATGATTGTATTTATTTTATCAAACTCATGAGATGTATATATATAGATCATTTTGTCATTTTAGATATTGGTTTTATATGTTATCATTATGAGTGTGGTTATTGATGATTTAGATATATTTGTTTCTATCACATGTATTTATCTATTTATTCTATATGTTATGAGAAATATATGATTTGTGGTTTCTTTTCTAGCATTAAGTAGGACACATGCATGGTTAAAACAAATAGGTAAAAAAGACTTGGTAAAATATAATCAATCAAATAAAATATACTACACACTATTTCAAGTTGAGAAATGTGTAATAACAAGGAAATGAATAAGTATAAATAACCAAAGGGTGGTAAACAAGATGGTAATAAGGAAGTTGTTTTTAAACCAAACAAAAGATTGGTACCAAATTAAAAATGACACCAAATCATATTGGGAAGTGTGAAATTAATGTAATAAAGTGGAAATCATGTAAAAAGACAAATGGTATAAAAATAAAGCAATTAAGATAATAAATTGTACTAAATCATGTTGGGAAGTATAAGAGAAAAAAAATTGGCAAAAATTGGGTCATAAATTAATCACACTAATTCAAGCTGGGAAGTATGAAAAATTCAAGAAATGGTTGTATTCTTACATGTAATCAGATAATAAGAAAATAAGAGTGAAATAGAAAGGGAGTAAGTATAAAACATACTAAATCAAGTTGGGAAGCATGTCAATGATGTGTAACTTCATAATCAATCACATGTTATCTCATATTTGACATGTAATTTTGATTGTGACTTGGATTATTGGAAAATTTTGTGAGGAAGGCCAAGTCCTATCTATGGTCTTGCACTCTAACTCACAAAGGGAACACAAATGAGGTGGAATAAATGTGAAAATTGGGTAATAAAGGATGTGGGTAATAGGAAGGTAGAATGTGTTAATTTGTGAGGATGGCCAGGTCCTATCCATGGTCTTACAATGTAACTGACAAATGGAAACTCAAGGGGAGTGATCAATGAGCAAAACAATGTTTATAAAAAGGAAATATGAGGAATGTATGGAATGTAAAAAGCATAACTAAGGCATATTATGATAATATCTTAGGAGACAAGAGGCATACTAAGGACGTGAGAAGACACAAAGTGACTAGTGACCATCAATGTATAAAGGAGACATATTTTCTATAGACACTAAGTTATGTAGGAAAATAAGAATGCTACTAAGATCAAATCATGAAGGTTGATTAGTACAAAAAAATTAAAATGAACCTACCTTCTCATAATGTCTTCCGCATTCCTTAGGATCCATTATATAGTTGTTGGTCTACTGTGAAGATTAGGTACTTGTATGAGAAAGTAGGCACCATCAAAAGATTTTTTTATCCTCCTTTTCTAATCTACTGGCCTACCACACCACAAAGGACCTTGGATCTATCATGAGGCCAACTATGGAGTTTGAGATTCAACTATAAAAAGGAGATGTGCTTTGAATCATGTCTTTTAGTGTGATTGGACTTTTAAGAATTTTAAACGTTGCATTTTGTATCATTGCCTTTTGCTAAATGATTTGGATTTTGAATATTTTTTTATGGATTTTTAACATTCCTCCTCCATACAGACTTGGAATGACTAATTATGAAAGAGTGATACACATGAATGAGCTACAAGATTAGGCTAAAATAAGATAAATAACCAAAGATAAGATGGACTAGGATACTTAGGCTTAACAATGAACCAACATGTTACCTAAAGTCTCAACCATGTATATGCTTAGTTTGTGAGATGAGGAATAAAGGGAAAAAGGAGATCCAAAGTGGAACATTGAAAGAAGAATATAATGAGATTAGTTGTTTGTTAATTGATCACATGGTAATAGGAAATGACTAAATGGAATCAAGTTTGTATAACCAAGTCACAATGATAATTATCCATGAAAAATAGAGATGAGAAAGCAAATAATCATAAAGACAAAAAAAAGGAATGTGAAAGAAAGGAAGAAGGAAAAAGAGAGAAATGATAAAGAAAGACATCTAAAATATAAATGAGAATATAAGTAATATAGAGTGCAAAAGTAAAGTCACCATGTAGGATAAATAATAATTTGACATAGTGTAAAATGAAAAAAAAAAAAAATAAAGATAAAATTGGAGTATACATCCAATCCAAATGTAAAATGTAAATCACCATGCACATGCTCATAAATACTGATAAATTTGCCCACCCACATTATCTAAAACATTAGATATATCTTTATGAATATGGACACAAACTGCTACTAATGTCTCATCCATATTGAGTGAGAATTAGGAAAATACCTCTCATATAATCTCCTTCATAAAAAAAGTAAGAATGATGGATGTATCATGCTAAGGAGGGAAATTAGGTAAGGGATGCTAAAGAGAATGCATGGGACTAGGCTCTATGGGAGAGGCAGGAATCACTAGTGGAGAAGGATCCACAAATGAGGGACTCATAGGTGGAAAAAAATCCATAGGTGAGGGAAGGTCCATAGGTGAAGGAGTTATGAGTGGAAGCACAGAAGGTGATTAAGGGACCATATGAGGGGATAAAACCATATGAGATAAAACCATGGGAGAAAGAGGAGCCTTCTTGTAGGAATGACTTATGAGAGAAATGGAAGAAGGTCTAGGAATAATTATAAGGTGTTGCTGAAGGATATGACAATGATTAGTGTGATGGGTACTATTGTCCCCCAAAAATATCACCATTTTTGGGACAACATTTGAAATATTTTGGTCTTACAGGCCAAAATTGTCTCTTCCCTTTTCAAAATTTGTCTTGGGCATTCAAATTATTCATTTTTCAAGCTTCTCAAAAATCTACAGACTCTGCAGGCTTAATTCTAAGGACTCTGTAGGCTTGAATCTATGGACTCAGCAGGAAGAGAAAATCTGCCGACTTTGTAGGCCAAGTTCAAAGGACTTCACAGGTTGATTTTTGCAGACTTGGTTTCTACAGACTCTGCAAGTAGGTTCATTTATACAGGTTCAAAGACTTTTGCAGGCAAGTTCAACTAAAAGAATCAGTTTCTAACACTTGGTCATTTTTGGGATTGGTTCAGTGCCTTGGTTCAATCAAAAATCTCCATCGGCAAGCATCTAAGCAAAGAAGGCTTGAACCATTAAACCATTGAACCACTTTGGTTCAAAGGTTCAATGAGTTCAAAGTTAAAAAGGTTCAATGCTTCCAGTTCAATGGCAGGTTCAATCAAAGGAATAGTTTAATGGCTTGTTTCAACCAAGCGGTTCAACACTTTGTTTCACTCAGGTGGTTTATCCACTTTATTTCAATGTTTTGGTTCATCCTTTGGTTCAATCCAATGGTTCATCAATTGGTTCAAGGCTTTGTTTAAATCATTGAACCAAAGCTTAGTTCAATAGTTGGTTTAACATATTTTGGTTCAAGGCGGGTTCAAACACATGGTTCAAAGGCTTCATTTAAACTGTTGAACCAAAACTTGGTTCAACGGTTGGTTCAAACAAATGGTTCAATGACTTAGTTCATCTGCTTGATTCAAAGGCTTGGTTCATTCAATTAAACCATTAGCTTGAACCATTTTGGTTCAAAGCTTTGTCCATTGACTTAGTTCAATGCTTGGTTTAACCAAGTGCTTCAACGTTTGGTTCAACCAAGCGGTTCATTGCCTTGGTTCAACGACTTGGTTCAATAGAACAGTTCATAACCTTGGTTCAATAGAATGGTTTAACAACTTGGTTCAAAGGAGCCATTCAATGTAAAAGTTCAAAGAGCCTCCCGAAGGATAAGTGCCCTTGTGGAGGCACTTTGTTGACAAAAACACCCTTCGAAAAGGTCATTTTTGAAGAAGGCCGCAAAGGTAAATTCCTTTGGAAATTTTGTTTAAGGTAGATAGTCATAATTCTTCCAAACTTTTGTCTAAAGGAATTACTTCAGAAAAAAAGTCTGAAAGAATTCAAGAAGCAACTGCGAGAAGAAAACTCGAAGGAAATTCTCAAAGGCAAACAGAACAAAATGGAAATCTGTGGACTTTTTATTCGTGAGAAATTTCCATGGACAATTTGTCTACGGGAATAATACCCACGGAGAAAGCTCGAGAGATAGTCCACTAAGGAAAAGGCCGTGAGAGACCTCTAAGGTGAAGGTCGTCGAAGGACCCCGAAGGGCAGGTTCCCTTGCGGGGGACTCACAACTACCAAATTATAGAGTCACCTTCCCTTCAGGAAGATGTAAAATAAGAAGCCCGAAGGCTATTCAAAGACCACCCAAATGGCAGATACCCTTGCGAGGGGCTCTTCTCGATGCCAAAGCAGATCATTTCTTAAGGCCTAAAAGGGTAGATTCTTTCTGGGAAAGTGCCAAATAGAAAAGCTGAAGAAGGACCAAGGGGTGATGTACCCAAAGACGTCAAATTCAAGACAATAAATTAGCTATTGAAAACATAGTGACGGGCACACAAACATCAATTTTAAAGCTGTCGTTGATCCTTTGAATCTACAGACCTGAATGCATTCAAAGGCTTTAAGGCCAAGACTAGTAGAAAGTGAGGAAGGAACAAAACAACAAATTAAATCTAGGACCCAATTCAATTAACCAGGAAAGGTGAAATGATGAAGGATCAGATCGCCAGGTGGACATTGAAATTTGCAAACTTTCAATAAGTGTGACTTGTTTCTCTGCATTGAGAGAAAGAAATGGGTAAATGCCCCTAAGTTCCAGCCTATCTTCTTAATAGATTCCAATGTAACATGATGTGTTACTATTCTCAAGTCCTTGAAGTGGCTATATAAGGGACTCTCTTATTATTGTAAACATATCTCTTTTTGATAATCAGAATGAAACTCTGCCCAAATTGAAAGGCACTGTTGAGACTTTAAGCTCAATTTGTTTATCATATTTTGTTATTGGAATAAGAAAGTGATTTTTTAGACTTTGTGTTGTGATATCTTTGTTGTTGAGGAAACTGTTCTTATGTCTTTTTCCTTAATATATCTTCTATTCCTTTAATTCAACAAGCAGAATTAGTGACAACAGTCAGGAAGGTGTCTTAAAGAGTCAAGTGTGGAGAGACTTTGTGCCCCCATAATTGCCTTTAGTGTGTTTTATTTTCATTTTTGTGTAAAGGACCTTGGGATGACTTTGTGCCCTCATTGTCCTTTATATCTTACTCTTGATCAATTCCGGTGAAGACTTTGTGTTGCATCTTGATTTGTTGGTTATTACATCTTTTGTTACATTTTGGTGTTACTACCTAGATTATTCTTGTGGCTTGCTGAATAGTACTTCTGAAAGAAGAGGAGTGCTTTCTATCATTTTCCTTGAGTTTCTCCTTTGATCCACGCACATCATCTCTGAAAAAAGAGAGATGGATGGTTTGTCCTACTCTTGAGTATTATTTTCTATTATATATATATATATATATATATATATATATATATATATATATATAGATATAGCATATCTATAGGGAACCTCCCCTTATTGAGAGGAGAGATCAGTCTCCTTATAATGTGGTAAACCTACACATTTGGATGACTAATCTTCCTACTTTGGCTGATTAGACCTATTTTGTTTATCAGTATACTGATCAACAAAATATTCAACCAACAGTTTTTGGTGACTTTGCTAGGGATATAACCCATTATTGTTATAATCTATCCATTGTACTCCATTGTGGAAGAGAGAACTACTCCAGTGTTTTCCCATTGTTGAAATTTACCTTCCAGCCTCGCGTAATAGTTTTTGGTGACTCCACTGGGGATATACATAATTCTGTGCAATTTAGAACCTCAAGTTTTAGATTGAAACATCACTTGTGTCTTACCCATTATCATTATAACCCTTATCCATTACATATTTTGGTGACTCCGTTACTTGTCTTACCCATTATCCATTTATAGCCTTACCATCTTCCTCAACACTAATTGGGAAAGAATGCACAGTTTAAAGCCTCAAGCTTCAAACTGAAGCAAGGTTAATTCTTTTCCATTTTTGTTTCACAATTTGGTAGATTCAAGGTATACACGAAGCCAAAGGGCTAAAGGGATTGTTGAACCTGTATTTGAGTTGATACAACAAAGTGATTTTGATCTATTTCCTTCACCATGTCATCTCCAACGAACCAAGAGCTTTCCTCCTACTAAAGTTAGATCTCCATTGCCAGACAAAGTATCTACTTTTGCTATTGATAAAGCTTTGCCAATAAGTACCCCTTTGAGATTTGTTATTCCTCCTTTTCATAATCCTACAATGGTAGTTTAAGGCCCCTGAGGTAATGCTTTTGGTCCTCTCAATCTCACTCCACCTCTACATGAGCTTCCACACAGTTCAAGGAAGAATTTCCCTAAATTCTATGGTGATGGGAAAGTTCATCCTGATGAACACATTGCAGCCTTCAACATAGCTTGTGGAGTAATTAGAGTAGAATTTGAAGATGTAGCAGTCAAGCTTTTTGTGGAGACACTACAAGGTGCTACTACAGATTGGTTTTATCATCTACATGCTCAGTCAATAACTAATTGGAATACTCTCAAAGATAAGTTTGAAGCCAGATTCAAACCTATAGAAGATGCACATGCACTTCTGGCTCAACTTACACAAATGAAAAAAGAGCCTCATGAACCAATGAGAGACTTCATAGCCAAATTTGACAAATTAAGGAAAAAGATTCCTATAATAGCTTGACCTATAGTTGATAATCTCAAATGCTTCTTCATTAATTATTAGTTACTTGAAGTCAATTTTATTTTAAGACGTGTTGGTCAAATAGATCTTGCTGCATCTCAACTTTTGGCCACTGAGGTAGAAGATGATCTCATCTTAGTAGGGAAGATAAGAAGAGATCCAAATAGAAATAGACCCTCATCACTTGTTGAATATGCATCTATAGGCACCACTGATCCAATGGTGAAAAAGTTGGCAAATAAGTGCTAGCCTTGAAAAAGCAAATGGTGCAAGGAATGTCTTTTGCTCCTTCATACAGAGATATGCCAAGAAGGACATTCCCAAATCAATCATATCAAGGCAATGCTACTAGGAATCAAGGGTAGTTAGATCATCTTCCTCCCCCACAAGGGAAACTTGCCCTTAAAGCTCCTCCAACCAACTCAGTAGTTGGATATTTGGAAATAGAACATTCTTTCTCTTTTTAACCTAAGTTTGAGCAAGAAAATGATGCTAATCTCTTCATGGAGGATCAAGAAGAATCAACTAACGACTCCCACATTGGTTTCTTGAACTACCAAGATGAACCCAAAAGTAAAGGAGAAGTTATTGGTGGATCATATGCAGTGTTTACCAGGTCCAAGAACCAATCAGTCTAGCAAGCTGATAAAGGAAGGCAACAGAGTAACCACGGCCAGTAGTCACAATTGCTAAGTGTGGAACCATTCTACCTTTTTTAGTTAAATGATCTAGTGATTACCCAAAATGTAAGTACATCAATTTCACCTTCACCTTCTACTTCAATCTCGCAAACCAGCCCTCCTCCCATCCCTCCTAAAACCCAAAAGATTGAAATGCTTTCTTTTATTCCTAGTCCAATTCAGCCATTTGACATAATTGATCATGTCAAAAAGACCAAAATACAAATGTCTGAATTTGAATACTTGCAGTCTAATCCTGATCAATTGGATAAGTTGGTCCAATATGTCAAGAATCAAACCATCCCTGCATGACAAAAGGCTAAAAAGGTAACTCCTAATTCTTCAAAGAACACACCTATTCCAAATAATTTGGTCATTACTCCCCTAGGTGCTCCTAGAAAAATAAAACCTTTCTATGTTTCCCTATTAATAAATGGTTATCAACTCAATAATTGCATCATTGATTCTAGGGCATCTAATAATGTCATGCCTGGTAAAGTAGCTAAGTCTCTAGGTCTCACACTAACCAAAACCTTTGGGAGATGTTTCTCCATGGAGAACAAGCAAGTACCATTGCTGGGGCAAATTAAAGATGCCCATTTTGCATTAGTAGCCTTTCCAGATAAGAGAATCAGGATGACTGTCTTGGTGGCTGACATCCTAGCATCCTATGGCATTTTGCTTAGATGATTTTTTTGCAAGGACATGGGAGGAGAACTAATCATGGACCTATCTTAGGCAAGGATCCATGTACAAGGCATGATGAAGAGATTGCTCCCTGAAAAGGAGGTAAAATACGTGGTCACCCAAACATCAGCCCCTGCAACACAAATTCTATTTGAGTCTTCAAGCAGGGGTAATTATTTCTTTACCATAGAGGATGTTCATGTTTCTACAGATGAAAGTCTTGTATCTAACAATCTAGGAATTAATCCAAATAAGACTTCAAGAGAATTGGTAGGGCATAGTACAAGTAAGGAAGGATCTTCCATCTCTAATGAAGAGAAATCTGATAGGAGATCAACTTCTAATGATGCTTTGATCTTGAAATCTAATGGTAGCAGTTTTTCCACCAACAATGGAGTTGGGACTGTGTTGATATCTCCTCAAGGATATATTCTTCCTTTATGTAATTTGTAAGTTAGTAACACCAACAACATAGCTGGATGCGAATCTCTATTACTCGGATTGAAGATTGCTCAAAATGAAGAAATCAAACTCCTTCACATCAAAGGAGATGCTAAGCTGATAGTTTGTCAGGAGTTTGATGTGGATAATCCAATCATATGATGGACTGAACTAGAAGAACAATCAATTATGGTAATGGACCATGCTACTACAAATCAAAATCAGGCAAAGGAATCCTTTACCAAGAGAGCAAGGAGTTATGGTTTCCAATTTGAAGACCACATCCTGCCATGGGGCAAGAAGAAGAAAAAGCCAAGGGGAAGATGTAAAAAATTGGTTTCCTGGTGGAGAACTCCATTCACCCATCACCGTTTCTGGGGGCAAAATGTCTTCTTGCTGGTTTATTAGAATAGAGCACTATTTTCATTGTCTCCCAAGAAGCGTCATCTGAAATACTTCAATTCTTGAAGTATCAGATCATTCCATTTGTACATATGTATATTTGTATAGTTTTTAATTCTAGTTTGCTTTGTTTGTTTCATTTTTTGATGCCTTTTATTTCTAGGTAGCACAAATCTGTAGCCCAATGGTACACATGAAGACATTGGAGATTCTAGATTCTACTCCCTTCAATTCTTTTTGTAATTGACAGAAGTTCCCCAACTGGAGCCGGCTATTGTCCTCCAAAAAATATCACTCATTTTTGGGACAACATTTAAACTATTTTGGTCCTACAGACCAAAATTATCTCTTCCCTTTTCAAAATTTATCCTAGGCATTCAAATTCCTCATTCTTCAAGCTTCTCAGAAATCTACGGACTCTACAGGCTTAAATCTATGGACTCTGTAGGCTTGAATCTACGGACTCAACAGAAAGAGAAAATCTACAGACTCTGCAGGCCAAGTTCAAAGGACTTCATAGGTTGATTTATACAAAATTGGTTTCTATGGACTCTGTAGGTAGGTTCATTTCTATAGGTTCAAAAACTTTTGCAGGTGGGTTCAATCAAAAGAATCAGTTTCTAAGAGTTGGTCATTTTTGGGATTGGTTCAGTGCCTTAGTTTAATCTAAAATCTCCATCAGCAAGCATCTAAGCAAAGAAGGCTTTAACCATTGAACCATTGAACCACTTTGGTTCAAAGGTTTAATGAGTTTAAAGTTTAAAAGGTTCAATGCTTCTGATTCAATAGCATGTTCAATCAAAGGAACAGTTTAATGGCTTGGTTCAACCAAGCAGTTCAACACTTTGTTTCACTCAGGTGGTTCATCTACTTTGTTTCAATGTTTTGGTTCATCCTTTGGTTCAATCAAATAGTTCATCAATCAGTTCAAGGCTTTGTTTGAACCGTTGAACCAAAGCTTGGTTCAAAGGCAGGTTCAAACACATGGTTCAAAGGCTTCGTTTGAACCATTGAACCAAAACTTGGTTCAACGGTTGGTTCAAACAAATGGTTCAATGACTTAGTTCATCTGATTGATTCAAAGGCTTGGTTCATTCAATTAAACCATCAGCTTAAACCATTTTGGTTCAAATCTTGGTTCATCGACTTGGTTCAATGCTTGGTTCAACCAAGTGGTTCAACGTTTAGTTCAACCAAGCGGTTCATTGCCTTGGTTCAATAGAGCAGTTCA
This sequence comes from Torreya grandis, assembly GCA_037957365.1. Taxonomy (NCBI): domain Eukaryota; kingdom Viridiplantae; phylum Streptophyta; class Pinopsida; order Cupressales; family Taxaceae; genus Torreya; species Torreya grandis. The sequence continues at coordinate 2,950,935 of JARHVA010001721.1, read as the reverse complement.
TCATCTTTGTTCAACAACTTGGTTCAAAGGAGCGATTCAATGTAAAAGTTAAAAGAGCCTCCCAAATGACAAGTGCCCTTGCGGAGGGCACTTTGTTGACAAAAACACCCTTTGGAAGGGTCATTTTCAAAGAAGGCCACAAAGGTAAATTCCTTCAAAAATTTTGTTTAAGGCAGACAGTCATAATTCTTTCAAACTTTTGTCTGAAGGAATTCCTTCAAACAAAAAGTCTAAAATAATTTAAGAAATGACTGTGGGAAGAAAAACCGAAGGAAATTATCAAAGGCAAACGGAACAAAATAAAAATTCTGCAGACTTTTTGTCCACAGAAATAATACTCGCAGAGAAAGCCTGAGAGACAATCCACTAAGGAAAAGGCCATGAGAAACCTCTAAGGTGAAGGTTGTTAAAGGACCCTAAAGGGTAGGTGCCCTTGCGAGGGACTCTCAGCTGCCAAATTGTAGAGTCACCTTCCCTTTGGGAAGATGTAAAATAAGAAGCCCAAAGGCTATTCAAAGACCGCCCAAAGGGCAGATACCCTTGTGGGGGGCTCTTCCTGACCCCAAAGTAGATCATTTCTTAAGGCCCAAAAGGGTAGATTATTTTTGGGAAAGTACCAAACAAAAAAGCTGAAGAAGGACAAAGGGGTGACGTGCCCAAAGATGTCAAATTCAAGACAATGAACTAGCCGTTGAAAACATAGTGACGGGTGTGCAAACATCAATTTTAAAGCTCATAAAATAGATGTTAATCCTTTGAATCTATAGACCCAAATGCATTCACAAGATTTAAGACCAAGACCAACAAAAAGTGAGGAAGGAACAAAACAACAAATTGAATCCAGGACTTGATTCAATTAACTAGGAAAGGTGGAACGATGAAGGAAGGATCAGATCGCTAGGTGGACATTGAAAGTTGAAAACTTTCAATAAGCATGACTTGTTTCTCTGCATTGAGAAAAACAAATGGGTAAACACCCCTAAGTTCCAGCCTATCTTCTTAATAGATTCCAATGTAACATGATGTGTTATTGTTCTTGAGTCCTTCTTGAAGTGGCTATATAAGGGACTCTCTTGTTATTGTAAACATATCTCTTTTTGACAATCAGAACTAAACTCTGCCCAAATTAAAAGGCACTTTTGAGACTTTGAGCTCAGTTTGTTGATCATATTTTTTTATTGGAATAAGAAAGCAAGTGATTTTTTAGACTTTGTGATATGATATCTTTGTTGTTGAGGAAACTGTTCTTATGTCTTTTTCCTTAATATATCTTCTATTCATTTAATTCAATAAGTAGAATTAGTGACATCAGTCAGGAAGGTGTCCTAAAGAGTCAAGTGTTGAGAGACTTTGTGCCCCCATAATTGCCTTTAGTGTGTTTTCTTTTCATTTCTGTGTAAAGGACCTTGGGATGACTTTATGCCCTCATTGTCCTTCGTATCTTACTCTTGAGCAGTTCAGGTGAAGACTTTGTGTTGCATCTTGATTTGATGGTTACTACATCTTTTGCTACATTTTGCTGTTACTACCTGGAGTATTCTTGTGGCTTGCTGAATAGTACTTCTAAAAGAAGAGGAGTGCTTTTTGTCATTTTCCTTTAGTTTCTCCTTTGATCCACACACATCATCTCTAAAAAAAGAGAGATGGATGGTTTGTCCTACCCTTGAGTATTATTTTCTAATATATATATATATCTATATAGTGAACCTCCCCTTGATGAGAGGAGAGACCAGTCTCCTTCTGATGTGGTAAACCTACACATTTGGATGACTAATCTTCCTACTTTGGCTGATCAGACCTATTTTGTTTATCAGTATGCTGATCGACAAAATATTCAACCAACGGGTACCACATTGGTGCCATAGACAATATACCTCTCCATAATTAGGTATATATTTAGGAAGAACCTTTGAGGGAGGCATGATTTTATCAGAGGATTGAGGGGAAGAAGGATGCAAAGTATCAAGATATTATAACAGCTTGTAAAAATGGGTGGATGAATGATTACCTATTCCATGGAAGTAATATATATGATTGTGAGTGGTTGTAGTAGAGTCACTCATAGGAGAAGGTGTAATAGGAGTGAAAGGAGCCATAGAAGACTCATTAGCCCATTTGATGGGAAATAGATCCATCTTAGGAAAAGGAAGAAAAACATCACCAAGGGAGGGTGGTGGTAGGAAAAAAATTAGATTATGCTCAATGGAAGGAGCAGTGGGATTAGAAATAGGGATAAAATCAATAATTGTGTAAATAAGAATAAGCTCAACTATAGTGGGAGCATTAATGGGCTCAGCTATAATAGGAATAAGAATGGGTTCTTAAGCAGGTTCCACTATAGAAGGGGTAGGATCTATAAAAGGTCTAAAAAGGGTCTCACTCATCTCAAGGATAAACTAGCTATGATGGTTAAGGTACATAGCAAAGTGGTAAGGCCCAGTCATAGCATGATCCATGAGCATAGTCCTAAGAGGATCCTCAAAAACTAGAGGTATCAAAACTAGAAAAAATACTAAAATTAGGAACTATAAATTATGGAGCATGGGAAGACACACGAAAATAATCAAGTAAAGAAGAATGATAATGGATAATCTCATCATGATGAGCTTGAACAAGACTTCCTAGGAATGGATCATCTAAGGAATAACCATCATTGTAATTAGGTGTGTGAAGGTTAATGGTGCAAGTAGGGATGACATTTTCATTCAAAAAAGTATGGTGAATATAATGCTGAGTCTTGGTCAAGCTAACATGAATGTCATCACAAGGAGGTTTGCAAAAATGAGGTTGTAAAGAAGCTGCAAGCTATGAGATGAGAGATAAAGAAGTCTTAACATTTAGGTTGATCTCATTAGTCTCATCATTATAAAAGTCTAAGAGATTAGGAAGGATGTTCCTAATGAATTAGGGATGACTATTGTAACCTCTAGTGGAATTGATGGGGAAATTGAAGCATTGAGATTCATAAAATGGAACACTGGGAAAAGGTTCAAGAGTAGGAATTTTAAAGACACCCTAGTCTTAGAATTGTTTAAAATTCTAAGGGTTAGTATCATCTTGAATCTTATAAATGGCTCCATTATGAGGGAATTTAATACATTTGCAGGTGGAAGAAGCAACTAATTTCATACGGTGAGTCCATGACTTACCAAACAAGAGGTTATAAGAGAGATGAAAATTAAAGATCATCACCTTCACATAGATAATGATAGGTGGGATGGTAATGGGAAGCCACACACAACCTAGATGAGGCATTTGCCTTCTATCATTTATTTTTCATGTGTTGTGTGTGGACTTGATGTTGTATTTAGAATATCTAAGGTTTGTAATGAAATTGAGAAAGGTAACACAAGTGTCATATCCCTCATTAATCAATGTACTATTTACTTGGATATCACCTATTTGGACACTAATGAACAATGAAGGATCATCCACATGAATTAGAATTTCATCAAGAATCATAAAGGCTATAAGAAATTTTATAGAAAGATAAGTGTCCATTATTTCATCAACATAGATGGACACCTCTTCACATTGTTATAATATACTATCCTTAAATCTAGATAAGGTTTCTTCATGTCTTTCTAGAGGAAGATGAGGGATGTTCATCTTAAATAAAAGTTACATAAGATGGTTTCTATGATGGGGAGAGGTTCTCATAAGCTCAAATAATGGAATTTGGGATGGGAAATTAGTGAGTTAAATAATGGGATCCCACTCATAATAACCCATGATAAGGTTGTTAGAAATAGGTGCATAATGATTAGTAAGGTTCTCATAAGGAGGAACTAAAGTGCATTGAATTTTTTGTTGATAAGACGGAGAAGGTTTAGATCAAGTTTGTAATTTATGTTGTGAAGATGAAATAATTGTTTTAGGTTGATTTTGAGAGTTGGTAAAATAAGTGTTAATAGAGGCTTGATTATCATTAGTGTTGGAAGTAGGAGGAATGGTAGAAATATAATGAGAAGTGTTATCCAAGGAAGAATTAGAAATTGGATCATCAAAGGTTATAAGGTCATTTTACCCCAAATCATTTAAATGAGTTGGAGAAGAATCCTAGATGACACAAAATGTGTGAGACAATGCAGTGTAGATAGGTTAAGGATTAATAAAAGCAACAAACCCTTACATATTAGTCATGTTAACCACATTATCTTTAGAAGTGGGGTCAATAAGACCCTTTTACATTATTGGTGGAAGGGGTGGGCTTGTCTTGGGTGTCTTAATTAGGTTGATCATTAGGAAAACGGTCTTTGTAGATATCCAAATGAGCATTAGCTTGATTTAAGGCTTGAGTTTTAGTATGAGATTAATGAGCCTTAAAAGAAATGTCATAGGCTTGTTGACATTTTTTAATGAAAGGATCATGATCAAAATTAGGACCAAGAAGAAAATCCATAGCTAAATTAAAGAGATACCTATATGTCTCATGAGAATGACCCCAACTAGTGTGAAACCAATAAAATTTGTTAGGATTATACTAGGATTTCATAGGATGAGTAGGGTCAAGTTCTCATGGTAGAAGCTACGTAGACATTTTAGTAATTTAGATGAGGATAAATGTTTTTGAACATTTATAGTATTTGGTGAAGATAAATGAATATTGGTATATTATTAAGGGGGAGCTAGTTATAAAGACTAATTAGGAATGATAGCTTGAACAGTGTGAATGGTGTCATAAGAGTCCATGACACCATCATTGGTAGCATTATGATTTTTGGTCTTAAGTAAGAGATGAGGACTTATAGAATGTTGGGGTTGATCAAATTGATGCATAAGGAAATCTTGATGTTTAACTTGTTTAATTGCCTCCTCCAAAGTACATGGAGAGAGAGTGTAGACCCGATATTATAACTTGGGAAAAAGAGCATTAGTGAAGAGATGGAAAAGGTTATCATTGGCCATGTTATGTTCACACTTGTTTGACAAAGTTTTCCACCTTTTAACAAAATATTTAGTAGTTTAATTTTCAATTTGTTTGTAATTTATGAAGTGGGCCAAAGTATTTTTATGAAGATCACTAGTTTTAAATTCTTGAACTAAGGCATTCACTAAATCTTATAAACTAGCAATGGAATGAGTTATAAGTTGATTGTACCAATCTAAGGCATCACCCATGAGGGTTTTGGCTAAGATCTTGGTAGAGGAAAAGGTGTTCAATTTGACCCAATCCTTATAAATATTTCCAAATGTTTTAAGATGAAGGGTAGGATTAGTTGATCAATTATAAGAAATTGTAGGGGTGATACCTCCTATATCAATATTAGTAATTTGAGTTGTAAGAGGTTAATTTTGAAGATGCTTAATGGTTTTGTTAACCAAAGGAGGTTGAGGGATGATATTTATTTTGGAATATTGAAGATGAGGAAGGGGAATATTTTGGTTATGCATACCGGGCCCAAGTCATTGGTTGAGGATGAGTTTGAAGATGGAGAAGGTGATCTTGCATTCTCATCATTTGGTTTGTGTTATGCGCTTGAAAGGTATTGATTTGATGGAGTGTTTGTAATAAGAGTTGGTGGGTTTGATCAACATCATTTGAAGCATTAGAGTTAGTATTGGAATTGATATTAATGGCTTGGGTACTACTATTAGTGTTTATAGGGGCTTGAGAGGAACTATGAAAATGTGAAGTACTAGTGGCAAAATTCACTTGTGAAGCAAAAGATGGATCAGTGAAGGGATGAGAAGAGGAAGCACTAGAAGCATGATTACCTTGGGTAGAAAATGATGCACTAGTAGAAGGATTAAGGATAATGGATCTTGTAAGAGGCCCACTAGATGTAGAACCTACCATGTTAGTGGATATATTAGGCATAGAGGTGAAAGAAGTTAAATAAGAAGAGGTCATGGTATGAGAAGGGGTCATAATTGAGGGAAGAGATTGATAATAAAAGAAGGTAGTACCCCCAAATCCATTTGAAAATATGGGAGTAGGTGAATGAGGTTCTTTGGATTGACCACTAATCATAAGATGGTAAATGGTAGAGGGATCCTTTCTTCGATGTTGAGGAAATTCAGAGATAAAGAAGAGCATTTTATGGGTATACTCTAATTTAGGTCAGTCTTTTAGGGAAAAGAGAGGATTATGCTATGAAGAAGTATTAGGAGGGGTCCCATAGTTCATTTTGTGAGTGTTTATGTGAACATTACTCTCATCTAAGAGAAGAACCCTATTATACATATAGGAGACCCTATGAGGGTTGGTAAAACTCATCATATTTATTGAATTCAACTCAATGTTGTCTTCAAATAAAAATTCATGATGAGGGATAAGGACCAAAAAATAGGTAGGAGAAATGCAAAATCAAGGAAATAAGTGATGTTAGAAATAGTAAAAGGTAAATTGGGTTGATCTAGTATAAAAAATAGGGCTTCAAAACAATATAGGGTCAACTGGTTCAATCCAGTATAGTAAATAAAGGTTTAAAAACTATACAAGGTTGACTTGGTCGATCCAGTACAATAGATAGGGAAAATTAGAAGGTCTATAACAAACTATGTCAGCTAAAATGATCATGCAATAAAACAAGAATAACTTTACAAGTACTTAGAAAAGTAAGAATTGAAGGGAAATAAACAATCAATTGGATCAATGAAGTTGATCTAATTGAGGCACACAATACAAAACCTTACACCAATGTTGGCCAATGCAATTTTTTATAATACACAATATAATTAAGCAAAAAATAAGCAATCAACTTGAAAAGTAAAAGCTAACTTGATCATTAACCTAATTTCTTATTAAATTATTATAATATAATTTTAAATGTGATAGGAAGTTGGCTATAACAAAGGAACTATAAATCCATCTAAGGATGGTTTTAGGATGTTTAGGTTGAAAGGGATCTATATTGGCAATGGTATAGGATTGGTATTAGGGCCTACCCCCTCACTTCACATACCACAATGATAAGGGTGTCGGGTACTTAGCTATAATATATCATTAACCACGTAGTTATACTTGGATAGAAAACCAAGTTGGCTTCCCCTTTGCTGATGAAATCCAAGTAAGTTGGCCTTAGGTAGACAATTGTTAAAGTTTTTGTTAAATATTTTTTGATTTAGTCATGTGTGCAAAAAATAGAACAATAGTGAAACTAAATTATAAATTAAAAACCACCTAAGTAGACTATGTGTTATATTCTAAGCATGAAAACAATAAGAAATGAAAGTGTGAGACTAATTACTAGCATATAAAGGTTACTTCCAACTTGGAAACAAGGTATAGTGTCGATGCAGTCAATAGTGTATGCATAGAACACATAATAGGGTCAACAATGTCACCTCTATTCTTTGGAAGTAAGGTTTGAAAATGAATAAGGTCAATAGAGTCGATCTAATTGTTTAGATAGCATACAAAATATAGAACCAAGTTGACATAATTGATCCAATTGACTGTACAAGGGAAATTTTAAAGACTACAAATTGTGAAAAAAAAGACTATAAGGAAAGAGAGAAAGGATAGAAAGTAACCTCAGTGGGTCTAAAGATGTAGAGAAGTGAGATTTCTATCAAATAACCTTGATAAATGCTTGAAAATTTTGCTAACAGGGTTGAGTAGGTAGATATAGCTTTGTAGAAGCTTGTTGCTAAGTGCCTAAACTATACAGGGTTGATTGGGTCAACTGAGTATGTTGAATAGGATGCTTGAAAATGTATAGGTTCAATTGGGTTGACCTAGCATGTTGAACTTGATGTCTAAAAAATATGAAAAACTATATTAGGTTGACTGAGTCGATACAATAGCCTATACTTGAAAACTTGTGCACATAAATTAGAGATGGGTTGATGTAGTCAACCTAGTATGGTAAATATATGATAAAATAATGAAGTAAATAAATCCTACAAGGGTTATTTCATGTCGAGTTCACTAGAATGTATGTAATAAAAAAGCATCATTTCTATAAATTAATCCTAGATCAGAGAAGATAGAGCATACCTACACTTCCAATTGGGAATATATTTGTTAAGTGGGAGCATGACCAATATGAGGATCCACTAGACTCAATGAAGGGAGCACTTATCATAATACACTATGCTAAGGAGGGTTCCAAAACCTCTAGTCTAACACAATCATGAAATAACCCTAAGGGGGTCTTAGGTTTTGATATTTCACCTATGATAATAACAAGGAAAGTAAATCTAATCTAATGCTCACAAAATCTTGTGGCACAAAGTGGGGGGTAGAAACAAAACAAAAACTAAACATGCATAAAAGACATATACTCACATCAATGTATACAAAATTCTAACGCATGAAAGATTAGCAAAATTGCATTATCTATCTACTCTTATAAAAGGAGAAATAAAATTAGGAATACTTACCTTGAAGATGAACCCACCAAGCCTCAATCTCTCCCTTGGTGAAGTGCTTCGTAAGATTGTTGTGGTATGTAAGGATAATAAATAAAAATCAGCTCTATGTTACACAACCTATCATTTCATCCTAAAGACTTCTCCATAAGACAAGATCTATGTCTCCAAAGAAAGTATGAAAACCTAAGATTTATTTCTCAAGTAGAATGGTCAATAAGTGGATTTTCATTCACACTTATTATTCACTTCTTTCTTTTTAAATGGTGGGAAATGAACTTGTATATGTAGGTGGATCTTACTTTAAATCCTTTTGAATATGTTGGATGATAGGGTCAACCCAGTCAACCCTATACAATTTTAGATAATAATTCACTAGGTCTTGAGTTAGGTTGGCCAAAGGTCAAAATAGCTCTTGAGTGAAAATAACCTAAAAGTGTATAGGGTCAACCTAGTTGACCCTGTACATCCAATTGACCAAATGGGATCAAGGTAAGGAAAACGAGAATAAAATTTATCCAAAGTATGGAATGGGTCTAATAAAGAATAAAAACCTTAGGCTAAATGGTTTTAGGAGACAAATGTGTAGATAACATTTGGCAAAAAGGGATAACAATATTACAAAGCATCAATGGTCTACATACCCCTTTCCTAGTGTACCCCTTAAGGCATGCACTTAGAGAGACTAAGACTCGATGGGTTCCTAAAAGATATAAAGTGTTGATAATCAATAAAATTTTAAAAATATTATGTATATACACTAGGTATAGTGTCTTGTGATTCATACCCAAGCCAACCCTATCACCACGATCAACCAGCTAGGCTAAATAGTAGCAATGTGTGTGTAAGGCTTACACATGATCTCCCATCATGTGATCATTTATAAATCTATCACATGGGGCATAACTTATGCTCATTGATCCTACTACTATCTAATCATTCAAGATAACCTATCATCCACCACATGGAGTAAACAAACTGATCGATACATAGGGAAACTATCATACATCTATGCACTCAAAAAAAACATTGGTCCTATGGTCTTCATCCCTTTGGATAACATCCCATACATATCATGCATGAGTTGGACCTTGATGACAAATTCAAATTCATATAGTGGTCCCTGATCTAAAATGAAATGACACAAGGCTATCACATATAGTAGTACTTTACCATTTAACTTACGACACATCACTCATGATATCATAAGTTTGATCATGGCCTTTTAGATGTCTAAAATATACATGATATACACATAAAAAATACTAACTTAAAAATTTTAGTATATCCTATCTAAGCACATTGCAAACTTGACTAGTGATCATCTCTCCTCTAGATCATTCGATCTACCTATGATCACCGATGTCCCTCTTATCATTAGTCCAAGAAAATCATGGACATCTTATAGTGTGACACCCACCTCTATGGTATCCCCATCTACCACCCATAAAAATGTGTTGGTCAGCCATTCCCATGCTCTAATTAACATGATAATGAGATCAAAACATAGTGAGATGTGCCTCATATTCATAATATCTACAAGGCCTAGTGTAATTAGCTACACTCTATCCAGTCCATCAATTACTCCAATAGATGTAGTAGCCATGACACATCTATCAGTCACCAATACCTCTAGTATCTTTGCAAAATCTCAAATAAAAAGTTATGTATTAGTTCTCCATTTCATTAATAATCAAAATACATTCTTAAAATTTCACTAAACTCAGATGGTTTGATTTAGTTTTTCCATTTTCTATAGAATTGACCTATTCAATACTCAACCCTATACTTTCTTTGGGATACTAAATTAGCCCTACCAAATTCCTATTAAATCAACCTATCCAACACTAGATTGGCCACCTTTTTGCTTTGTAATACTATATTGGCCTTGTTGTATGTAGTCATCCCCTTCTTAGCAAACTAAATTATCCCATTGCTACGTAGTTGACCTTATTATTCTCCCTCACCTTGTAAACAAATTCAACCAAGTTGACTCTATTCATCCCCAATGATGACTTCTTAACCATTTACCATAAATGCCTTGGGCATTTGTTGCTCCAACTTCTTCCTATTTAATACCCTATTATACCCCTAGTTTACCTAAAAATATACTAGGGTTCATTTTAGTGCCTACATTTTTACTACCAATCAATTTTATATATTTAGCTCAATTTCAAACCAAAATATCCAGAAATTTGAAATTTCCAATTGCTTACTTATGCTACACTCATTAACGTTGTTATGCATCCTCCCCATCTCAGCTCTCATATCCTCACCATAATGGCTCTTTGGTATCCAACTAAGACTATTTTCTCATAATTGTACAAATGACAAGTGAATTATTTTTTACCCTATTTATATTTACTATTTAAAATTTTTTACCTCTCAAATATTTATCATCAGATTTCATATTTTGATCATATATTTGTTTCTACTAGCTCCTTTTATAAATCATAATTTTTTTTAGAATCTTAACATAGTAGATAATATTTTCACCTATTCTATGTCTATGTTTCAAAAAAATTGATTTTTCACTCTTTTTTTTCTAACCTCTATAGGTTTGCCTAAGGTTCCCTACATTAGACACCTTCACATATTATTGCATCTCTTTTATTATCTACAACACTAAGGTAGGTAAAGGTATGTGTTTTTCAATTTTATCCTTTCATTTATCTTATTTTATCTTAAATGCAATATATTCAGCTTTAGCGTTGTGTGTTACTATGTTCTTTCTTGAAGCACCATCTCATGTTGCACCTAAGTGACATGTGATGAGATTAGAGTGGGGTATATGTATACACATAATAATTTCAAACTTTTTCAATTATTGATGCTTTATATATTGTAAGAACCCATAAAGTCTCAATTTATTTAAGTGCATGCCTTAAGGGGTGCACCAAAAAAGGGGTGGGAAAACCATTGTTACTTCACAAGATAATTATCCCTATACTACCTATTTCTATTTACATAACCATATCCTAAAAACATTCCCCTAATATTTTACTCCTCTTTTTCACCCTCCTCTAGTCATTTTCTACCTTCATTTTCCATTCTCTAGCATAAAATCCTTTTTGATGGTTTACATTACACTATCAGCCCCATCAACCTTGTACTCTAATTGATAAAACTTATTTAGGGTCTAGGTCAGCTCCTGGCTGACTTAAACTGAGACCTAATTTATTTTTATCAATAATGATACAAGGTCGATTGGTTTGACCTTGTTGGCCTAAACTTTAGAAAATGAATAGGGTTAGATCCACCTACATAAACATATCCATTTCACCATTTTTAAGAGAAGAGAAGAAATATATATTGTACATCTACTTAGCCACCTTTATACTTGAGGATCATTGATTGGGTTTTCATACTTTCTTTGGAGCTACAAATCTTATCTTGTGGAGGAGTGTTTTGGATTCATTGATAGGTTGTGTAGCCTAGATCTAATTTATTCTTGTCATCCTCACATACCACAACAACCTTTTATGAATCACCTTTTCCAAGGGAGAGATTAAGGCTCAACAGATTCATCTTCAAATGTAGGTATTCCTAACTTTGTTCCTCCTTTGTAAGAGTATATAGATATGTATTTGTACTTCTCTCCCATATATTAGGATTTTCTATACATTGACATGAGTATATGTCTTTTATGCATGTTTAATTTTAATGTTCATTACCCCCACTTTGTATCATAAGGTTTGGTGAGCACTAGATTATACTTTAATTTACTTGTTATTAATTTAATGAATATGAAAACATAGGCCCTATTTGGGGTTATGGCATAGTTTTGCTTGACTAGAGGCTTTGGAACACTCCTTAGTGAATTTATTATGGTAAGAGATCCATTGGATAGGTCTAGTGAATCCACCTTTGTCATGACCCCGAATATGTAATGTATCCACAATCGAAAGTGTAATTAGGAGTTATCATTTTTGAGCTAAGATTGATTTATATATCTGTTACATTCTCATTGCATACACCTTCCATTATGATAAATAAAATTTAGGAGGGCATGAGTATTTTGGTCCTACTTTCCACTACCACTACATATAATAAAACCACATAGGAGGGAATCAAAACTTGATTTCACTACAACTTCAATACATATGAGTGAAAAACAAGCATGCAAAATCACATAAATTTTAGCACCATAACTTTTCCATTTTAAAATAAGAAAATGGCATAAAAACAACCAATAATTATGAGGGATATTACATCTCTAATATCAAATGGGAATTAAAATGACATGGTGGTCATTGGCACAATAATGGGATACAAATAAAGAAAGTGTAAGCCAAATGTCCTTACACCTCTTAAAAATTACAATTAAAGGGAGAAAATATAATTTAATTATAAATAAAATTAAATCAATGGGGCATGGAAGTCCTAAGTGATGAGTGTCATCTATCTCCTCATTTAATCAATATTCAATTGATGTCTTATCAACCAGGGCTGGTGTCCAAAGCTATCTGCAATAAGGTATGGGATGGTAGATCTAGAAAGATGCTTATGGGGGTACTTGCTAATCATATTATAACTTTGAATAAAGAAAGGAATGTGTCCTAAAATATGTGATTCATGCTTTTTCTAAAAAAAGAAATAAATCAAATCAATCCACTCTTTTGCTGGAAGTAAAAGATCACACTTCTATTTTACATTTGCAGGGAAAGTAAATTCACACTCCTACTTATGAAAGGAAATTTGCTTCACACTTCTACTGTGAAAGAAAACATACTTGGTGTAGAAAAGAAAAGAAATAAGAAAATGCTCTTTTTAAACTATGAATTTGTTTTGATGTTTTTATAAATAAATGCAAATAGTAACAAGATTCTAATTAATTATAACAACAAATTAATAAAATAGAACATAAATACCATACATAGTTCCTGGTTCCAAGGAGAGTGGGCCCTTGCTCCTCTTAGACTCAGGAATAAAGATTAATTAGTGATGGAAACTGAAGTATTAAATCATACAAATGAAATGATTACAATCTAGCTGAAACCTGTATGCTTTTATAATATCTGGTTCTTGATTCTCTATTTTCTCTATATCTTCTATTATATTCATAGTCAAAAGTCTTACACTTTATACTAATACAATCAACTCAAAATAGGATGCAAAAGAATAGGAATCCTTGGTTGATCCCTTCATCCAAAGATAGAAGATTGGATTTCCAAGAGATCCAATTATTTCAATGAAATAAATATCCTATCCGATAATAGTCCTAAAATCTGATTACATACAAGTTTATCAAAAACAAGTCCTTCAAAACAACAGGTGGTTATTTTCCTTATTTGATTCCAACTAGAATGGTTCTTTCTTATCCTATCTAGCATCCAACTTTCCATTTGTGGCTTTGTCCTTACAAAATTCTTGGAATTGACCCTACAGAGTCAGGAGGAATGAGCCTACAGAGTTCGTAGAAATGAGTCTGCAAAGTCCATAGAAATAAGCCTGTAGAGTCCGTAGAAACAAGCCTACAGAGTCCATAAAAACAAACTTATAGAGTCTATAGAAATAAGCCTACAGAGTCCATAGAAAGAAGCCTACAGGGTCCATAGAAAAAAACCTATAGAGTCCATAAAAACAAGCCTGTGTCTTTTTCCTAAGCATTCTTCACACCAAAGATCAGTAAAACATGCTATGTATTATACATTAATGACAAAGTAAAGGTTTAGTATTTGGTTCAATATAAACAAGACAAATATCTATTTTTCATGTAATAGCTATCTAAGAATCTAAGATTTGCATAAGATAATATCCTTTGAGAGATTGAGGGAAATATTATGTCAATAATGAGCCATGTTCTGAGCTCATCATCTCCTCCAAGCTTTACCTTTTGTAAGTCCCATTGCAAATACATATTGGCATTCATAACTCTGGCTTCTCCTTTTCATACTCTAACTCAAGTCATATTCATCAAATTCATCTGTTACATGTCTATATGAATTACTTGTAAATCCTTGATGTGTTTTAATCATTTGTTTTCATATACTAAATTGCTCCTCTGATTGTGGAGCCCAACTCTAGCATCTTGGAATAGGTATGATCAACAAAGGGGGTCTATATCTCATGCCAATCCATTTCTATTCTCCCCAAGAGTTGATTGCCTCTATTTAAATTTCTAGAATTGAGGATGCTCTCCTCATACTCCATCTTAAGTTACTTGGGCACATGACCTCTCGCCTTTTAAGAGGTACTGAAAGTTGGTCCCATATGTTTACACTTACAGCCACTACCGAATCAAAACTCTATCTTGAAAGCAAATTAAAAGAAATAATACAATCATATAGAGCCTATAAATAATGTGTTTTAACCTCATCATTTAACAAAGCACAGTTAAAATTCTATTTGATTGATCTGGGAATAAGAAAGGCTAGTCTGACACATAATCCTGTAGTCTTAGCATGATTTGTATAGTCCTCAAATCTACCTTTCCATGCTATTTGATTTTTGAATATAGAATGTAATGCTCTCAGTTGAACTTCTCCTACATGAAGATTTATCAAAAACTTATTATGCTCATGATTTCCTAGAATCAAGTCATGCAAATAAAATTCACAAAGCAAATCCTACTGATTAGGTTCAACACTATAGAAAATTTCTAAAAATGTTGTCAGCTGCAAAATTTTGTAAGGAAGATGATAGGAGATCTACAGAAGTTGCCATCTATAAAATTGTTCAAATAAAAATAAACTGTATGCAGGAGAAGGATTCTGACATGCCAAAAGAGTTTCCCCTAATTTTCATGTATCTTGTAAATTTTCTTATAACTCTTGGACTTTAGCTTTTAATTATTTCTTTTCATTTTCCAAGAGTTTATTTGAAGAAGTTGCATCTTTGTTTTTTTATTTAAGTACATAATATTCTTCTTCTATTTGATATAATATTTGTAAGGGAGGAATATCTAGATCACTTGTTTGACAACCATGGTCAACAAATACCTGAGGAGGAGAAGGTGCAACAATAGGTGCTTCAAAAGAGTTTACCAAATTATAAAATCTCCTATTTTCTTTCTTTAGACTTTCTGCATATATCCAAAGATCTATCTATTCAACTTCATGTTCTTTTATTATTTATTCTAATCTATGAATTTATACTTCATGATCAGTAGACACTGTATCTAATTTCTACACCAAAGATGAGTTGAGATGATCCTTGTTTTGAAATTGACTGGTCAAGTCAGTAATGTTAGCTATCTATTATTGTTCAAGATCTTGAGCTTGAGAAAGCTGCAAAGTTAGCTACATAATAGGATCATTTAGATTTGATGATCACCTTTCTCATTGGTACATACATTTTTCCCTTTATATATCCATTATAGTTTCAATTGGAATAGGTGGTTGTCCCACCATACTTAATTCCTCTATCGTGTGTGGCTCTTCCTCTAGATTTGGCTCCTCCATTATGATTAGAGAGTTCCTTTCAGAAGGAATTTCTTCAATATCTACAGGTTTATGAATATTCAGATGTATGGGAAAATGAAACACCATTTTAAGACTATCTAAAATACCTGTAACTACCTGTTCATATTCTTCTATTAAAATGAGCCTTCTCCTTCTTTTAGTTACTCTTTGAGCTACACTTGGCTGGCTTTCCTTCTCAACTACCAAACCCTTGGTCTTCTCAAGTTCTGTAGCAACCTTCCATCTCAATTTTATTCTTCCTAAAAATGGAATTGGTTGTATAATAGATTCATGAGGTTTTTGTGGGGACCTTGAAACTTTAGGGTTTTCAGACCTTATGATTCTTCATAAAGAAGAAGAAGAAGGATTTTTTGTTGGGACTGCAGTCTATGATTTCTTCCTTGGTGTTGTTTTCTTAGCTGATACATCAGGTGGAGATGAGCATTCTTGTGGTGAATTTTGGGTTTCTTGTGCAATAAAATCTAGAATTTGTTGTGCTATACTATTCTAAAATTCCACCTAGACCTCTTGACCTTGCCGAAGGAAATGATGATGGATAATAAGCTGAACAAGGCCATAATGACTAAGAGCAGCATTAGGGGTTGTAGACATAACTTGTAGAGCACCATATAAGAAAAATGGGAGCTTAATTTTGTACTAAGGGTTTTGTCTCCCATGCTTAAGATGCATTAACATTTTTATGGCATCTCCCCCTAAAAGACTATGTTGCCATTCACAAATGATATATTTAAGTACCCACTTGGCTACAAATTTCTAAGGTTCAAGAAGTGAATTTCTTTTAATCCCTTTTGATTGTCCCTTATAATCTACTAGACATGAAGTTTCGGTCTGCTCATTACCATTAACTGACTAATTAAATCACTAAATGAAACTCTACTTGTAGCTCTCATTCTCTCTTTTGGAACTTGTATAATTTGGCTTATAATTTGAGTTGTAACAGGAATAACAATGCCTTTCACAATTGAAAATTTAGGGGTGAGATTGGTAATGAATTCACTTACCATTGTTTCATTGAAGCCTTGGAACTTTTCAATGAAAGGTAGCCAGCCATTGGCTCTAAACACTACTACATAAACTTTGTTTTTATGAAACTTTGTTAGATCCTTCGGCTCTAATCTTGTCTTCTGTGCCATTTCTATGCAGAGTTATAGTCAGCTCAATTCCTTTAACTCCAATTAAGGTGTAGACCAATCTTTTGTTCAATTCAGTAGACAATAGTCACTAAGGATTGGTAGACCAACTTCTATTGAATTTTGTATAAAGGAAATGGTTCATTTGAAATGCTACAACTGCATGAGTCCATAGTTTGGTATGATGATTTGATACAATTAGGTGCCACACATTTATACAAAGTGTGCCAGTCATTTTGTCTCATCAATACAAGTTATGTGAAATGATGACATATCATATTGATAGTGACAGTGATTCATTATTTCATTTAAAACCCCTTTTTATGATGTCCCATCATTATGATACTTGATGACTCAATTGATGATATCAAAGTTGCACACTTATCCATACACCTTTGACGACTCGGTTGCATGCTTTTTCATTATGGCATGTGTCATTCCATTTTGGAAGATTCAAATTTGGGTCATCTCTAGAGAATAGTGTCTTAATCAAATCAAAGATAATTAGTTAACTAAACATAGATAAATAAAATATGTCTTACTTACTTTAACCTTAGACATTATCCTTTGCTCGCCATGTGTCCTGCACAAATAGGTTTGCATGGATTAGTTTATTGCATGTAGATGACCAATCATAGTGTCATGATGAGATTTTCTTATAAATTTTTGTTTTTTCCCTTTGGCTAGCCATTGTTGGTTTTCTACCCAAAGGCCTTTTTTTTCAATGCATAGCTAGCCAACAACCTAGTTTTCTGGGCATGCATTGTCAATAGCATCCCTTGAAGGAATTTCACTATTGGTGATTTTTATTATTATTTTTTTGCTGGACTATAGGATTATCAAGGAGCATGTCCACTAGAAGAAGTAGAGCTTTCTAGAATAACTACTTGATCCTTTACTTTTTGAATAAATTCATCTTTATTAAGAGGTTTTTGATAGAGCTTCAATCCATGTCCATTGACTAACAGAGATCTTCTACTGTCATCAATAGGTATCAGCTTAATAGAACCATTTTCATAGACCTATTTAATCTCATACAGTCCCAACCATCTTGTTTATAGTTTTCCTTTAAACTATTAAAATTTAGAATCAAACAACAGTGCCCAATCTCCTTTCAAAAACTTCCATTGCTTGATTTGTGCATCATGTCAAACTTTTCTTTGATGTTGTACCAATTCAATTCTTTGTAGTGCTTCCATCCTCATTTCATCAAGCTGATTAAGATGTAGGAGTCTTTCTTTCTATATTTCTTCTAATTCAATTCCTACCTCTACTGCTATTTTCAAAGTTTGTAATTCAAATTCAATAGAGAATAAAGGCTTCTTACAATAAACCAATTCATAAGGTGAAAATCTAGTTGTTGTTTTCCATGTAGTATTATAGGCCCAAACAATTTCTGGTACTTTATTTACCCAATTCTTTCTACTAAAATTAACAACCTTGGTTAAAATGGTTTCTAATTCTCTGTTGGTGACTTCAACTTGTCTATTATCCTGTGGATGGTATGGAGATGTTTTTCTATGCTGAGTTTGATACACTTGCATGAAATGCTTTATCATGTTTGACGTGAATTGTGGTCCTTAATCTGAGACTATCTCTCTTAGAGCACCAAATCTTTACATGATTTTGAAATATAAGAAATCAGCTACCATCTCCTCTTTTACATGAGTTAATGCTTCCACTTCTACCCACTTGGTCACGTAGTCTGTACATACTAGGAGATATTCTTTTCCTCTGGAAGGAGGATCCACTGGACCAATAAAATCAATTTCAGATTTCTCAAATGGTTCTAAAACCAATTGAGGATGAGGGTGCAGAGGCATCTCTATTGAAAGAGTAGGCTTTCCAATTCCTTGACAAGCATCACAATGTCTAACATATCTTTTTACTTGCTGATGAAGATGAGGCCAATAATATCCTACTCCCAGAATTTTATGTATGGTTCTTTGAGCTGAGTAATGACCTCCTCCTAGTTCATCATGATAAACTCTGATGATATCATAAGCTTCACCATTTGTCACACACTTGTGAAACACATGATCAAGTCCAAGTTTAAATAACATTCCATTAATCCATTTAAAAGAAGAACTTTCTTTGATTAAACATTTCTTTTCTTTTTGTGAAAAGTGTAGAGGAAACTTCCTTGTGGTGAGGTAATTGGATATATCAGCAAACCATAGAGATTGTACTAAAATAGCAAATAATTATTCATCTAGAAAGTTATCTTCCACTGGTTCTTCTTCACCTGTAGTGTTCATTCTTGACAAGAAATCAGCAACCACATTAGACTTTCCTGGTTTGTCTATAATAGTAACATCAAATTCTTGTAAGAGCAATAGCCATCTAATAATCCTACCTCCCATTGTTAATTTGTTGGTAAGATATCTAATAGCTGAATGGTCTGTATAGACAAATACCTTGTAGCCTATTATGTAGTGTCTAAATTTGTTAATTGCATAAATTACAGCTAAGAATTCCCTCTCAGTTGTGGTGTAATTTCTTTTAGTAGGTGTCATGTTTTTGCTAATATAATATATAGTATACAAGTTACCCTCTTCATCCTTTTATCCAAGAACTGCTCCTAGTGTTGTATTGAGAGCATCTATGTATATATAGAATGGCTTAGTCTAATCTAGTCCTCTCAATACTGGATCAGTAACAATTTTAACTTTAATGGTCTCAAAGGCTTGCTGGCAACTATCACTCCATTCGAATGTACTATCTTTTGTAAGCAAGGCAAACATAGGGGCATATATTTGGGTAAACTTATCTATGAAGCATTTGTAGTAACCAACATGTCCCAAAAAACTCTTAACTTTAGTTTATGTTTGTGGAATGGGTAAATTGAAGATTATTTCAACTTTCTTTGGATCTACTTAAATGCCTTTTGCAAAAATATGGTGCCCCAAGACTATTCCTTCATCCATCATCAACAAACATTTCTCATGGCTCAAAGATAATTGATGTTCCTCACATCTAATTAGTACTCTTTCCAATTTGGTAAGATATTCTTCACAAGTTTCACCATAAATAGTGAAATCATCCATATATACCTTAACACAATCATTTATAAGGTCAGAGAAGATTACAATAATTGCTCTTTAGAAGGTTGCTAGAACATTACAGAGTCTAAATGGAAGTACTCGATAAGCAAAAGTTCCCCAAGGGTAGGTAAACATAGTTTTATCTTGATCTTCAACTGCTACCATTATTTGGTTATACCCACTAAACCCATCCAGGAAAGAAAAATATTTCTTTCCTACCAAGTTATCAAGAACTTGATCAATGAAAGGTAAAGGAAAGTAATCTCTTAATGTTGCTTTCTTTAGCTCTCTATAATCTACACATACTCTTAAATTTCCATTTTTCTTGAGCACAATTACTAGAGGTCACACCCACTGGCTGTCTAAGATGGGGTAAATAAACCCAACTTCTAGCAACTTTTGGATTTCTATTTTGACTATTTCCTTTAATATTGGGTTTATTCTTCTTTATGGTTGCCTGACTGGTTTGACATATTCTGTGTAAATGTGATGAGTGCATATGCTAGGGTGAATTCCTTTCATGTCAGTATAATCCTAAGAAAAAGCCTTGGTATGTCTTTCCAATACTTCAAAGAGTTGATCTTCTTCTTCATTTGTTAACCAACTATTGATGTTCAAAATATTTCCAGGTAATATCATGATTGGTTTTATACCTAGGTAGTTGGATTCTATTTGCTTAAACTCACTAATTAATGCGTTTAGAGGACATGGATGAGGAAGTAGCTTATGAAACATAGTTACATTATCAACAAACTCTTTTCTAAGAGGAATTAGTCTTGCTAAGGAATAATGAAATGCATCTAAGTAATGAGTTTTCTACTATTCTACCAATTTCCACACATTTTAATAAATCAATCTATGATTATATGATGAAGAAGTAATATAAGAAGTAGAAGTGGAGGTTTCAAAATATTCTGTTTGACCTAAGAATCCTAAAGTAAGGTAGCCCATTGTTTTTGGACTGGCCGAGTCCTTAGCTATCAGACTGGCAGAGTCTGTAGATTCTAGGTATATGTCTCCATTCAATTATTCTAAGTGTTTTTTAAATGTGATCATGGGTAAGGAGGAAATGTTGTTTAATGTGTTGTCTGATTCATCCACCCAAAGTTCTTGTATGCAATTTGTTGATGGTTTTGCATGAGGATACAAAGAGATACATTTGGATTTTAACCCATTAGAAATGATCATGTCTCCTAACTTGCAATCAATCAATGCTACTATAGTAGCCAACCATGGTCTACCTAGGATTATAGGATATCTTAGATTCTTTGTTTTGGGTTGCAAGACCATGAAATCTACTGGATATTCCCAATATTCTATTAGCACTTCAACATTTTCTATAGTCCCCTCTGGTTTCATTACCGACTGGTCCACCATTTGAAGAATGGTAATTGTGGGTTGTATTTTCATAAGAGATAATGCATAGAGAGTATCAATTGTCATGACATTGATTGTTGCTCCCAAATCTACCAAGACATTAGGAATTTCTTTTCCTTTGATTGTAACTGTGATCACTGGGCTTCTCGAATCTGCATATTTTATAACTAATAGTTTTTTTGCTAATAAATCAACTTTTCCATCAACATGAATGGTTCTAGGATATTTTAATTTCTTCCCAGGTGTCTTAATACAAAGGTTTTTGTTGATCTTATTTAATTTAGGTATATCCCTAATAGATTGTAAAATGGGTACCTACATATTGATCTTTTGCAACTCATAAACCAAGTTTGAGTCTAGTTTAATATCAATTTCTCTTAATCTTTCAATAAAAGGAACTACTGGTGTAGTAGTTTTTCCTTTATTTACTTCAGGGCTTATTTTGATTTTAGCTTCTCTAGTGCTTAATTGAGGTGATTCTATCTTTTCATTTTCATCAGGTATCTTAGAAATGAGAACTGGAGGTTTTTGTATAGTTTTCCCTAATCTCAAATATATGTCTGAATAGTCAATAACTCCAACATTGATTGTTTCTTCCTATTCATTAACATAAATAGGGGCTGGTTGTTTATTTTTTAGATTTGTTATTGGTTGTGTAGGCATTGAGGGCTGATTGATTTGTCCTTGTTGCTGAATAACTAGGAGTGGCATAATTGTTTGTTGTTAAAGTGGTCTTCTTGGTTGGGTGAATTATGACTGTGGGTTCTACTACTAATTTCATTATTGATATGGTTGTGGCATCCATTGCTATTGGAGTACCCATTGTTGATGTGGTTGTGGCACCATCCTGGAGGTGTTGGCATCCAATCTTGTCCTGCCCATGGATTTTGAATTGATGGAATTTGGGGTTGATTCCAAAATGGTGAAGGAACTGAAACATTATATGGTGCCATCCATGGATTAACTTGATTTATTGCATTAAACTATCCTTGAGCCTGGTTTTATGGGGCAAAGTTTTGTCTCTAAATATAATTTACTTCTTTAGTGGACTGGACTTGTGTTTTCATTTGATTCTTTAAAATAGGTAGAAGGGTGCAATATTTGGTATCATGATCTATTGCATCACATATCGAACATGATGAAACATTGGTTCTATCTAGGGGCAGTCTCTAAGGGCGTGTTTCTATCTACACTTATGATAGTATATTGCTAAGGGTTTTGTTGCATTTGCTTTAGCTTAAAGGCCATCCAAAGTACTATTTAGTGTAACCAGGATATCTATCTTTAGATTAAAAAATTCTTCCATTAATTTACCCACTTCATTAGATTTCCCCAACTTTCTTTTCCTAATTCTAGGTTTCATTCAAAAGTAATTGGTACAAAGCTCAGAAATCTGATCAAAATCCAACTTATTTATATCTCCTCTGCCCATCAAATTTAAGGCATCTCTAGTGTCTTCATCCAATCCTTTCAAGAAAACTAATTTCTAAACGTCTTCAATGAGTGGATAATTGCTTCTTTTATGAGTGAACATGAATTTATCCAAATAATCCTCTAAAGATTCATCCTCATTCTATTTGATTTTGAAGAAATCCTCTTTTCTTTCTCACACTTGGTAGTAATCTTGGTGTTTGTTCAAGAATTCTATTTCCATGTCATCTCATGTTCTAATATAATTTCTAGGTAAACCCATGAACCATCTCATAGCTACATCTTTAAGTGTAAAGGGAAATAATTTTAATTTTTGGCTATCAATTGTGTAATCATAGGTTTGACATAACACCTTAAATTCAAATAGGAATTGATCAGGATCTTTTGTAGATCATCCCTAAAAATTTGGTAGATTAGCTGGTGAAATATTTTTCATGGGGGTTTGATCATTAGGATCTACAACAATAAGAAAGGAAAAAGTCCTTCCTGGTTGTGTAAATTATTGATTTTGTTGGAGAACCATTTCTTCTTCTGATGATATTTCAAATCCAAGATGATCTTCCCACAAAATGTTTGTGGTCCCAGTTATGGGTTGTTCCAGGTTTTCAAAATTTTCTTCAGCTATGGATCTTTGAAATGCTTCTTCTAAGTCTTTGGCAATCTCTAAATAATGTCTTCCTACAAGAGATTGATCTTGAGAAATTTTTCCTATGGGGCTTATGTGTGGTAATGGCCTGGTTTCTATCCCAGTTTCAAAAGATTATTGCAACTATATTTCACTTGTATCTTCTAGTTCACTACTCAGAGGTGTTGAAGAAGTGTCCACTTGTGTTCTTGGTGGAAACTTTAGAATAAATCATCCTTTATAATTTATAGGATGGTACATCAATTTATTGACTATTTTGAGATTTTTTTTAATGATTTTTTACATTTTTTTCTATTTTTCACTCTAGACCAATAATTATTACCTTACTAACACCTTGTGTTCCCTGGAAATGGTGCCAAAAATGATAAGTGTCATCTATCTCCTCATTTAATCAATATTCAATTGATGTCTTATCAATTAGGGCTAGTGTCCAAAGCTATCTTTAGTAAGGTATGGGATGGTAGATCTAGAAGGCTACTTATGGGGGTACTTAATGATCTTATTCTAACTTTGACTAAAGAAAGGAAAGTGTCCTAAACTACGTGATTCATGCTTTTGTTGAAAAAAGAAAGAAATCAAATCAATCCACTCTTTTGCTAGAAGTAAAAGATCACACTTCTATTTTACATTTACAAGGAAAGTAAATTCACACTCTTACTTACAAAAGGAAATTTTCTTCACACTTCTACTGTAAAAGAAAACATACTTTGCATAGAAAATAAATGAAATAAGAAAATGCTCTTTTTAAACTATGAATTTTTTTTGATGTTTTTATAAATAAATGCAAACAGTAATAAGATTCTAATTAATTATAATAATAAATTAATAAAATAGAACATAAATACCATACACAGTTCCTAGTTCCATGGAGAGTGGGCCCTTGCTCCTCTTAGACTCAGGAACAAAGATTAATCAGTGCTGGAA
Source organism: Torreya grandis (assembly GCA_037957365.1). Lineage (NCBI taxonomy): Eukaryota > Viridiplantae > Streptophyta > Pinopsida > Cupressales > Taxaceae > Torreya > Torreya grandis. Next base: position 2,926,640 of record JARHVA010001721.1, on the reverse strand, counting down.
ATTGAAGTATTAATTCAAAGAAATGAAATGATTACAATCTGGCTGAAACTTGTATGCTTTTATAATATCTAATTCTTGATTCTCTATTTTCTCTATATCTCCTATTATATTCAAAGTCAAAAGTCTTACACTTTATACTAATACAATCAACTCAAAATAGGATGAAAAAGAATAGGACTCGTTGGTCGATCCCTTCATCCAAAGATAGGAGATTGGATTTCTAAGAGATCCAATTATTTTTATGAAATAAATATCCTATCCTATAATAGTCCTAAAATCTGATTACATACAAGTTTATCAAAAGCAAGTCCTTCAAAATAGTAGGTGGTTATATTCCTTATTTGATTCTAGTTGGAATGGTTCTTTCTTATCCTATTTGGCATCTAGTTTCCTATTTATGGCTTTGTCCTTACAGAATTCTTGGAATCGACCCTATAGTGTCGGGAAGAACGAGCCTATAGAGTCTATAGAAATGAGCCTATGGAGTCCATAGAAATAAGCCTATGAAGTCTATAGAAACAAGCCTACAGATTTCGTAGAAACAAGCCTACATAGTCCATATAAATAAGCCTATAGAGTATGTAGAAAAAAGCCTACAAAGTCCATAGAAACAAGCCTGCAGAGTCTGTGGAAGCAAGCTTGTAGAGTTCGTAGCAACAAGCTTGTGTCTTTTTCCTAAGCATTATTCACACAAAATGTCACTAAAACATGCTATGTATTATACATCAATGACAAAGTAAAGGTTTAGTCTTTGTTTCAATATCAACAAGACAAATATCTATTTTCTATGTAATAGATATCTAATAATCTAAGATTTGCATAAGATAATATCCTTCGAGAGATGGATTGAGGGAAATATTATGTCAATAATGAGCCATATTCTGAGCTCATCACTTAGTTCCTTATTGGGTCCACTCAAGAACACCTTTAGAAGCTTGGGTAATGGCTAGTTCCTCATTCTCTAAGACCTTCTTGAAGCTCTTCCTCCTCTCTCCCCTTATCTTCTCCAATCTAATTTTAAAAATTTCCAAAATAAGAAAAACTCTCAAGTAAGGATTTCCTTCCTCATATAAGCTCAACTCCATTTAATACAAGACAATGTGAAGTTTACATGTGTCACTTCCCATCCTTTGGTTCATGGTCAAAAAGTTTTCCCTTTCCATAAGTCCACTTATAAACCCATATGGGAAAGCAAGCAAGTGCATACCTCATAAATTAACCCATTATCCCATGCCATAACTAACACATGGGATACATCAAACTTCCTGTAAGGCTCTTAAAAAGACTCTCCAACCTTCTTATTGGTCTAATGATATAAAAAAAACACAAAACATCTAAGAACTAATTTATGTCACTCTCTAAATTTGGCTCTCCCAATCCATCCGATTTTTGAGTCAAAGGGGACCACTTAAGTCATTTAAAAAACACTTTATGAATGAAATAAAACTTAAAGAGAATTGCTAAGGTTAATAATGAAAGGTGTGAATAATATCAAAGGGGGAGAATAGTTATAAATGGATTAAGGATGTCTATAGTTTAGACTAGGCCCATAAAAAGGTGCAAGGAGTGGTTTGGATCATAGTAGGTTCAAGTATACATGTCACCACTCTAATAATGATGTGCTCATTCTTGACATAGTCCTAGATATCTAATCAACCTCCCTTATCACTTGCATAACTTTTCAAACATAAAGTGCCCTACTATATATAGTCAAAGGTACATAATATAAAAATACAAGTGATCTCAAACCACACAACATGCACATGAAATATCCAAGGCATCACACATAAATGGTAATAAACTAATAACAATCATATAAACATATTTATAAATAAATACATGCTTAAGAAAAATATCTCTAGTTGTATAAAATTAATACACATCATAATGAAAAACCAAATAGCATAATTAAACTCATATCATAATGTATGGAATAATAATCTAATATAAGCATATAAACATTCTTGTGTAATAAAAAATAAATATCTCATAACATATAGAATCTCTATCTGAGTCACAAGGACTCAATAACATCTCATGTCTGAATAATTCATAAGGCATGTCCCAATAGAACATGTGAAAAACACCAAATGTTTAAAGGTGAGCACTATGAAAATAGGGGTCTCAAAGTGTGTACATGAGTTATACGTGTGGTTATTACATGGATACTTGTATCTCATACCTTGTGATCAATACTTTACATATTTAACCTTGGTAGCATATCACCATGATATTATCTACACTTCATGGTTATACCTAGTCTTATTAGAGGCACATCACCTATATTTGAGACATGTTTTGTATAACTATTTTAGGAAACCTACCCCCATGTCTTCTTGATATATATATATATATATAAAATTGGGACATAATGTTTCCCTCTCGCCTTTGAGCCTATACCTATATCTTATCACCTTGGGGCAATGTGATAGTTTTGCACATGATACTACATTTAGATTCCATGAGTATAGACATATATTCATACTCATATGAGGCATGCATCATATTACATGTAATTGATAATAATTTATCCTATATCATATTTTATAGAGCTACATTACCTATGTGTCTTGCATCACTACACTGAGGGCACCTTTGACCTTGCACACCATTTACATTTTAGCACATTATAATGTTAATACTTCCTAGACACTTAAATATATATTAAACATTGGTGTTTATGAATTATACTCACTAATAATGGAATTATACCTATGTGGTATTTATGAGTTATCTATGTGATATACCTAACATTGACAAGGACATCCTCACCATCATTATATTCACATTACCTATGAGCTTCATTGATCACATCTATATCTATATTTGCTTATGAGGGCATGATACCCCCATCTATCTCTCCTTGAGCCCTATATTAGAATATATTTTTTGATCATAACCTTGTGTCTAACATGATTTCATTAATTATGCATATAGATATGGTATTATATTACATATACACAAATAAATGATTAGTATTATTGCATAATACATTTATGGCTATATCTTATTATCTTACACATTTATCTACATATAGGAAAGTTGTTATCTTGATCACCATCATCCTCATTATAGGATGCATCCACATTTGTAACTTCATGGTTATCTATATTACATGATTCTCACATGGACCTTGATCCATCTCTCTTACTATATCTAATATGGGGCATCTTAGTTATCCCTACCCTACTTTTCCACAGTGACATGGTACCCTTGCATAGAAATTTGCATGATGTTTTAGATTGAGGGTAAAAGCAGGTTTTGAAGGGGCCTCGAAACCCTGATACAAAGAGTGAAAGAGAGAACATCTAAGACCACAGGGAAAGCCTAAAAAACACTACAAGGAAGTAGCAAAAACAGGTTTTAAATGGACCTAGAACCACCAGATAAACATCCGGTCAAAACCCAGAAAACATAGATCTGGTAACACATCAGACAAAAGATAACAAAGGGAAACAAAGAACAGTACCAGTTTCAAAACCAACAAGAAGGACCAGATTATTCATCCAGTTCCAGTATCAAGTTCATGGCTTCTTTTCCTTTCAAAACAGTTTCCTCAGTGGTAGCCTCCAGCAAAGCTCCTTTATGTGTATCTTTCTTTCTAGAGCTTTGCCTCATCCTTTTGCTGGGACCCTCTAGTGCTTTGGTCTCCTCATTGGCTCGTTTACCTATATTGATAACAACAGCACAAATGTTATATATGGCACTTATAGTTATTAGAGTTACACATTAGACATTAAGAATTATATAAAATTATCTACCTTTGTGAAACATGACACTTGGGTCATGATTACTTGCATATATCTAACCTATATGGGATTTCACATGTAACATTTATTGATAGTTACATGCGTTTTATGTAAATTTTAAAATTGGTATCAACTATATATCATATTATTACATATGGTGCTTGTAACTATATTATTATAAGATGAGTGATTTTAGGAACATGTTATACAATCACTCATCTCAAAAAGGGGCATATATCAAGACATTTGTAAAATATATTGAGCAAAAGTTTATGAGAATTTTCTTAGAATACTTTCCTCCTAAGTGAAATTAAGGAAACATTTTTTATATTGTAACAATTCTTACTAAATAATATTTGAGGCTCTTTAAATATGTTTTTTAAATTAAATTCATTGATAAAGAAGTGAATTAAGTTCACAAAAATCATAGATAAGTGTTGGATATGATTCAATTCTTGTTAAAAATGTTTTTAATTAGAATAATCATAATAGGATCATTTTTTCACATTATAGTGGCATTTTTTTTTGATATAAAATAGGTGTATTCATTGCTTTGCTCTTTAAATTTTCAAAAGTTAAAGTTCATATTTTTTAAATTAAACACAAGGAGTATATGTGACATTGATTAATTATGAGTGAATTGGCCATTATTGATATGCAATACAAATTTTTTGAAGTGGAAAAAGGTGTGGATGGAATAATGACATAAAATATTACTCCTCCTCTCTCTATGGTAAGTAAAGGTATGCAGTTCAATTATGTATAATTTTACTTTGATGCAAACATGAAACACTAAAATATGCATATCAAAGTAGAGATATTATGTAGATAATCAATTTTTGTACAGGCCTTCCTATTATGATATTTTTGGCATTTTTAATGTGTATATGGCTCAAGACCTTGGATTAAGAACTTATATGCACTTGGTTATCTTTCTTATTCTTAATTTTGAAATCATATGGTTTTCCTTTCTCTTGTTTTTCATTCTATCATGATCATGAGCATATTTTATCTCTTCTATTCATACATATATTTGTTTCTTACTTTGGATAGGAATTATGGTCTACCAATCTCATCCTATGTGTTTTTGTGGACCATTATTCTCATTGTTGCATCTTGGGTTTTTTGTATTCAGTTTTTAGTTATTGTTTTTTCTTTTTTTAAGTTTTACATGCCAATATTCCTTTTAATTCAAACCATGAGAATCCTATATTTAAAAAATATATAATTATTGTGATAATATTAAAAACCATAAAGTATCAAAAAATTAGTTTGAATAAGTATTATTAAGGTTCCATACAAGTTTTCAATCTATTTGTTCATTCTTAAGTCTAGGCACACTTTGTATGTGTGAGATAGGATGACCAATCCAACTATCCTCTTTCTCTCTATATATTAGGATATAGATAATAAGTCATAAAATAGAGCTTATGTATACTTGAAAGGTAAAATGACAATACATAGGGTGGACATATATCTATTTGAGGGTAATCCACACTCAATGTCAAGAGTATAGGGTTCTAAAACCTATATATAACATATGGGGTATGGTTATAAATAGATTTCAAGATACAAAAATGATATGATAATGATGAAAAATGGGTATCAAGGATATAATAAGGAAACCATATACAAGAAAATTATAAAAAATGATAACCTAGATCCAAGATAGAAAATAACACTAAAATAAACAAGAGATAAATGATGCAATGGCATAATGTAAGTAGAGTCTATGTAGCCTAGAATGGAAATGGAAATCTTAAGAATACATATATTCTACCTACTTATTTTTCATAATGAAAAATGTATCCAAAGACAATAACATACATACTACTATAACCATAAATAAAGTAGATCAATCTAAAATTAAATAAATGAAATATAATAAGGATAAATATACTTAATTTTGGATTGGATTATCAATGCATCAATCTCCTACTTGGATCTAGTGTAATAATGAAAAAGATATTGTTGGATGAAAACCTAGAAAAGTAAGAAGAATACTAAGATGACATTAATTAGGGACTCCAAAAAATGGGTCACCTCCTTGGCTCAACTCCTATTATTGAGATTTAAAGATCTTAAGCAAGAATTGACCTCAAAGAATAAGAATTTAACATCCAAATCCTCATTTTATTACTTAAGAGTACAAATGTGAGTACAAACAGAGCATTTGAATGTTGTGTATATTAGGAACTATATATATGAATATTAACCTAAAAATCACTTGAATCTAAGTTGATGGCATCAACTAAGCTGATATAATTTAAAATGGTGTAAGATGACTAAAAAATATATCATATATGATAATACAATATGAAATATATGGATAAAATCAAAATTATATCAGTCATGCCATTCAATACATGATAAACATATATGAAGTAGACCATATTGGCCAAACTGATGTAGTAGGAATACATGGTGGATATCAAAACTAGACATAAGGACACAAATAAAGAAGATGGAAAGAGACTCAAATGAGGACATATTTATAGTAATTAAGGTATGGTATAATAGTATGCAAACACCTCGTACAAAGTACCATGAGTTGACCCTACCCCTTTCCTAGTACACTCCTTAGGACATACACTTAGGGATATTGATGTGCTGATGAGTCCTAAAAAATAATTCAATAGTAAAGTGATAAATATGAAAAATATTAGGTTCATACATATTTACACCTAAATCCCATAATGTTTCAAAATAGTGTAAACACAAGATAATACTTTGGGAAATATACATAGCAACATAAAAGCATAACATGAAATGTTGTAAGAAATGAAAGTAAGTTAAAGTAAATAAATACAAATACATACATTCACTTACTTTTCCAACTCTAGGGATGATGCTGAGTGTGATGAAATTGATGGAAGGTGCCAATCTAGAAAATAAATGAGTAGGCTTGAAAAATAAGAGAAAAATCTAAATTTCTAGAAAATTTTCTTTGATCACTTCAAAATTACTTACTTTGCCAAGATCATAATGTTTCTTTCAGTTCATAAAAAGGACTTATGTAATCAGATAAAGTAAATAATCTATAGGTAAATATTAAGAAATTTTTAAATTTTATTTGGGAGGTATAAATAAGCCAAAAGGTAAATCATTTGGTCATTTTTTTTTGGGAAACCTAGAGCTCTGGACAACCATTTTTGGTGCAGAAAAAGACAATGGCTAGAGGAGGACAAGGTAGTCATGGAGGAGATCACTAGAAAGGTGACATAGGAGACTTGTAGATAAGTGATGTATTTAATTTTTTATTAGGTATACTAGGTAAAAATATAAATATGTTATCAAATTTGGTTATTGAGGCACATCTATGTAGTGAAAATTTCCCTAACAAGCATTAAAAAGTAGAAATGATTTTATGTGTGATAGGCGGAAAATAAAATGAAAAATTAAGTGTCATGGGTATTTATCAGGGGTGAGGGATAAATTTACACCACTAATAAATTATATCACCCTAGATGATGCAATTGAGTGGTGGGAAATTAGAATTTTGGTCGATAACGTATGGGATGGCCGATGTAGTTATGTATTAAAATGTTACTAAAGTGGCTAATACTATATATGATGGATCATATAGTAGAAAATATATTTAAAAAAAATCCAATATAGTATAACTATGTTTATTTTATTAGGAAACAAAAATATGACTAATACCATACACATATATCCAATACCTTCCATGTATGGTCAATATAATAGTAAAAAATATGAGAAATGGCCAATAGAGTACATATAGGACTAGTGCAAGGGGATATGAAATGCATGGTCGATATACTAGACACCAAAAGTGGTTGATGCAATATCTTAAAACTAAAATTACCAATACAATAAAATATATAGATCATTTTAACTATATCATTATTTTTAGTTAATTTTTTATTTAGTTTTATAATTTTGAACAAAATATGTCTAGGTACTATTACTTATATTTCTTTAGAGGTGTAAATGGCCATTGAGGATCATGTATGTTAACTAGATCCTTGATATATTATCCATGCTTATAGATGCAGAAAAAATCATGTTTTATTGGCATTAGATATATGCATAATGGAGATGTACCATGTTCTACTAAGTGTTGAGATAATAGCAAAGTTCTTGGTGCATTGGGAGAGGATCATAAACACATTTAAATGGGAGGTGGATTGGGAAAAAATGGGGGTATCCATAAAATTAGATGATGTACATACCATATCAATGTTTTTGATAGAGGGAACTCCCGTGGTATGTGATGTGTCTAAGCCCATTACAAAGCATCATAAACTAAACTAGTGAGCCACACAATTTGACTCTTTAGTGTTTCTATGTTAGGAATTATGGATATTATAAATCCATCATTGGGTTAGTTACAATGCATATGATGTGTCACAAGTTAGATGCCATAGTTCTATTATATATTATATTCTTGTGCCACTTTGCATTAGAGATGGACACACTATATGATATGTGAGCTACCATTTGGGTGTAGCTTATACATGATTTATATGATATGTCAAGAAGGGAAAAACATACGATGGGTAACATAGAATTATTTACATAGTAGATATATAAAATATTCCATGTGTACTAGCTAATATTATTTCCAAATTAGGTCAAGGATTGCTTGTCTTAGGTGAGAAGGTGGGAGTAAGACCATAGAGTGTGACATATCCCCCTAAAATTATAAATAGAAACCATGCATATAAATGGTATCATATGGATGTCATACTAGGGGAGTGTAGATTCATGGCCAACATGGCCATACATAATATGAGCATAGGGGAGGTTAGTGGTCACAAGCCACTAAAGATGGTGGTATGGGCCTCATTCATGTGTTAGGTCTTAGGTCAATAAGGAAAATAAAACTAGATGATGCCCATAATTATCCCATATTATTAGGTGAGGTACTTTAGAGAGACACACTGAGTGGGAGGATAATGTGTACTTATTGATGTCCTAGTGTTGATACCTCATCATGCTCCATAGGGGATGAGAAAATAACAATAAAAGCAGTTATAAGAGAGGGTAGAGAAGAAAATTAGAGCTGATCCTTATGTGCCTTTAGTAGAGGCTTCCCCATGTAGACCTAACAAATGGGTAACTCAATAATACATGAAGACATTAGGGAATTGAGTGATAGTGATATAGTGGGAGAGATGGGTGGCAAATCAATCTAGATATATCCAAGAGGACATGCTTGTCCATAGGGATAAAATAGATGGGGAGACTATTTTAGAGAGACACCCATGAATAGGTGTAAAATGCAAAAAGGTATTTATTATCACCTTATTTTATATTCATGCTAGGGATTTGTGATATATTTAATTAAAATTTTGATGATGTTTATTGAGATTTTAATTTTATTAGGTTTGATTTTGTATATGTTAGGGTTATTAAAATATCCTGGAGAGTCATAATTGAGGCTTCCCATCATGATATCCTTGACAAGATTTTACATGATCATGATACGACAATTATGGTGGATCCTTTTGTACCTTTTACCAGTGAGCATGATAGTTAGATAGGGGTAGTATGAGTTATTTCATGGGAATTATAATGTTGATAGTAGGCTAATGCTACTATGACAAATGTAATCCTAATATGAGGAGAGACTGTGGATAGGAAGTATGTGGTTATGGAATATACAACCTTAGACATAGATAGGGATATGTATATAGATACTTATGTAGGATGAAAAAAACAAAAGATCATTTTGGTAGTGAGGGCACATGAACTAGAGATAGAGCTATCCAAAACATAAGAAAAGGCCATAAGATTATGGTCTTAGATGCATACACTAGAGATATATATTATAATTGGTATATTTTTATCTTTTTTATAGAGGATGTAACTTTTCCCACCTATGGATGAGGGAAACCCACAACTATATATGTATCATTATGTATTTTTTTGTAATTTGTTTCACACACACACACACACACACACACACACACACACACACACACACACACACACACACACACACACACACACACACACACACACACACACACACACACACACACACACACACACACACACACACACACACACACACATCATTAGTTTTGATTCCTTCTTTTCTACATGGGATTATAAATTTTGACATTGACATTATCATGTGTTATGGTTATAATATCATCTTATGAGGATGTAATAATGCTATGTATGTTTTATTATTTTCTATAATTTTTTAGGAAATGAATGCTAAAAAAACAACAAAAAATAAGTGTAAAAATGACATGTTAAGTAAGTAGATATAAAACTCAACAAAAAAAGAGATGTGTAATAGATAAATTTAAAACATATTAAATGTAAGAAAGATGAAAATATTAAGTAAAAAAATAAGATATGTAAAATATTCAAAGAAAAAATCACAAGTCACATCAAAATGTAAGATTAAAAAAAGATGTGAAGAATAATTGTGAAAATAAATATCCGATGTAAGAAAATAAAAATATAATTAGACATTGATAGTTAAAATGACTGTAATATCATCCAATGTAACATAAGATAAAATTTAAATTAAAAAAGGGATTATAAAAGTGTAAAATGTCTATAAAAACATCCAATGTAAGACAAGTGAAAGCTTGAATCAAACAAGGATGTTTGATAGAATAATATAAAATGATAGTAAGTAAACATAAAATTTAAGATTTGAAAACATAAATTAAATAAGGACATGAAAAAATATGGAAACAAAGACTCCAATGAGTAAAAAATCAAGATTAATGCTTGCACTAAATTAAAATGTAGGAAAATAAGACAATATACAGACATAATTATGATGATGGATATGGTGAATATATGAAAGGTGACGTGTTTGTGAGGAAGACCTCATTGTATTTCCAAAGGTATTATAGTGAAACTCAAAAATTGAAAATCCAAGAGGCATCATAATGGAGAGTAAAAATGTTTTTCTAATGTAAATATAGAGGAAAAGGGAACATAAAGAAGAGGCACATCATCAATTAAAATCAATATCCATTAGGGGATATTGGGATAAATAAGATGGAGATATAATGAAACAAGGTATGACAAGAGTGATGTATAATTCCTTAGTGAATACAAGACACTCTAATCAAGTGAGCATAGGTTTTGGATTTTAGACCCTTTCATCACTAGTCATACACTTTTACCAATATTATGAGTCATTTTAAATTTTTATTAAATCAAAAGGTAAATAATTAACCCATTCTAGTTGTCTCTTACCCAAAATATTGGATGGAAAATCAGACCCATGTTTTTAAGTTGTTAAAAAATAAACTATATATGTTGGTAGGTGTATTGATGCCCATTTTGACCAAAGGGATGGAATTAGACCTTTTTTGAGTGTTGAAGAAGTATTAGGATAGCCCATGTTCCATTTATGGAATGGATAAGAGAACATATTTATGAGCATGGGTAATCCTTACTTTCCCACATGGGTTTTTAAAAAGAGTTATTACATGGGAAGCCATTTTGGAAAAGGGCCAAGGAATGGGAAGGGAAAAGTTTCACATTCCCATTGGATATTGAGTTTTAGTTCCTTTTATATAAGCAAAGGGAGACCCTTAATCAGAAGGATTTTTTTTAATATTTTTTCATTTGGATATGTGAGTTAGAGATTGAGAAGAAGGAATGAGCTTGGAGAAAGATAATGAAGAGTTTGTATGTGAATAAGATAACTTGAAACAAGGCACTTACATGAGGTATTATTATGTAAAATCAAGTGATGGAACCAAGGTAGAATTTTAAAATATTGAGGTATTGTCAATGATTTACCTAAGGTGGATAGGAGTGTTTATGAGTTGATTTTTATGCATGGTTCTCAATGATAAAGTGTGCCTTAGTGAGCATGCATGGACCTTGCAGTGTTTGCCTGGTTAGGTAAGGTGATGGATGTTGGTGATGTATTAAACATATTTAAGGAGTTATATGGGGGGTAAAGAGTGATTGGTGTAGTTTTTAAAGTGAAATTAATCCATTAGAATAGTCTTATGAAGGTCTAGGTTATCTTAGTCATCTTGACAAAATTTCCTAAGTAGATTGATGATGTCAACATTTTCACATGTGAAGGTGTTAGAAGAGAGTGGTCATATGGGTTTATTAAGATTTGTTTCTATATAAATATTTTTTTTAAATTTAATGTCTTGATATAATGTATAAAAAAAGTTATGGTATTTAAAATTTGGTCTCTCAGGTAGATTTCACTAGTTTCCATAGTCAAATTTGCATTAAAAAGTGACCATTGGAATTCAAATATTTGAATTTACAAAGGAAAACCAGTTTGTAATGTTTTGTTAATAGATTTTGATGATGGATTAATTTTATGATGGTATAAAAATAAAAGTGGTATAAAACTTCAAGGTCAATCCAGGAAAAATGATTTTGAGGTTTTACTAGTTGTATACTTGCATTTATTTTGGTCCAAATTTGACTAAGGGGTTGACTTTCTTCTACAAGTGACCCGAGAAGGATGTTTGAGTTTTTATTAATGGTGTTTGGATGTTTCAAGGTGAATTATCTATTTGAGAATGTTTTAGACTCCTATAGGATAATATTTATGGATTTTGTAGGTTTAACCAATCCATATTCATTATAAACAATTGCTTAAAAGTTGACTTTTGGTTCGTTCATGGCGTTTTCATGTATAAGGCAAATGAATGATAGGTTTTGCATATGCAGATATGTGTAGTAATGAATGCAATAAATTTAGGGTGTGTTAGGGGTCATATGGTGAGGACATATTTGCTTTGAAGTGCTCTTGTATTCCTATTTTTGTTTGATGAAGTGCTAAAAGGATGAATGGGTCTCCATGGACCTATAAGGGCTTCTTAAGGCCTAATTGAAAGGTGATGTCACTTAATGGTGATACATCAAAGATATGGAGGACATATGTATGTTAAATTAATATTATTATAAGTGTGATACAATCCTTAATGGTTAAGGTATGTCTAATGGTTGACTAAGTAGATGGTGATCATAAAGGCTCTATAAAGAGCATAAACAAAGATGAAGGTTTCTAGAGTTGATAAGAGAAGAAACGAGAAGTGTGAATCTATTTTATGGATGGATTAAAGATAATATAAAGTTGATTAATATTTTTATGAAATATAGATCATATTTTTTATGTTATTATAGTGCTCTTGCAGGGTTGAATATTCAAGATGAGCAAAGAAGTGTAAAATGATCCAAAAGGTTGTTTTGGATGCATTGCTTGTGTGTGTAGGCTTGAAGGGTTGAAGAGAGTTATTATTAAATATTTATCAATTAGATTAAAATTAAATTATAGATCTAGATGTGATGATATTATAAGGTGTTGTGTGGGTGCTCAACATCTAGGACAAGTGGGTGCTTGTTCATGCTTAGGGGTTGGTGTTCCTTGTGAAGTGGGTACTTCACTAAATTATTTTGTTTGTAAATATATTATAGGAATATAGTCTAATTTTTTTTAGACTTGAGAGTGGTTTTTATTACCCATGAGGGTTTCAAACATAATCCATGTGTTATGTGTGTTGATCTTGTATAGTTTCCATTATTTTTTTCAATAACTAGTTTATATGCTTCATGAATAATTTTGTTGATTGGTTAAGAGTTTGAAGTTTTTGATTTGGAATTGAATTGATTGCATCAATAATTCATCCCCAATCTCAACGATTATAAATATAATAATTAGTATAAGATCCACACCTTCTTATCAAGTTTATCCATTTAAAGGTGATCAAAGGTACAATGGGTAGTCATTAAATGAAAGGTGGTTTCTCTACTAAGCAATCACCATTGTTCAATGGATCCAAATATTCTTTTTAGAGTGAAATTATGATGAATTAAATCATGTATCTAGGTTTTAACATTTGGCAATCTATTATGGATGGCTAGTCTACACCCTTACTCCTCCAACTAGTGTAACCAACAATAAGTTGAGTGAGAATAATTCTAAAGCTATGAATGATATAATTTATGGCCTATCATAGGTTTAGTTCACCAAGGTAATAAATTGAAATTTTTAAAAAGGAAATCTAGGATAAATTGTAGATTATCTATGAAGAAGATTCAAAGGTTAAGTTGGCTAAATTACAGACCTACTGAAGACAATTTAAGGGCCTCAAAATCAAGGAAGAATAAAATGTGGAATCCTATCTTCTAAGGGTTGATTAGGTGGTAAACATGATCAAAGGTCTTGAAGAGGAGATTGAAGAAGCTACTATTGTACATAAAGTATTAAGGTCTCTCACCCTCAAGTTTGATTCAAAGATTTATGCTATAGAAGAGAGTCATGATCTCACCAAGATGAATATGGATGAATTTCATCACATCCTTATTGTATATGAGATGATAGTCAATGAGGACAAACCACCAAAGAATGAAGTTGCCTTCAAGGTGATCAAGGAACAAAAGGCAAGAAGAGAAAGTTAAGTCTTGAAGACTTTGACCTTAATAAAGATCAACTTGAAGCCATGATTTCAAGAAAATCGAATGTGGGATTAGGTAAATATGAAGAAAGCTTCCTTTCAAATGTTTTTCATGTGGTAAAGTTGGTCATTTTATAGCTAAGTACCCAGATAGAGGTAAGTCTAAACATAAAAGATCATAAATAATCTCATGAGGATGAGCACAAGAAATCTAAGGGTCCTAACAAGTACAAAAAGTTACTTAATAAGATAAATGGAAAGGAGTCATACAAAGGTAGTAAGAGCCTTTACCATGAAGAAGATAATAACTCATCTACTAAAAAAGAAGGAAACACATCAGACAGTGATGATTCATCTCATGATGAGGACAAATAGACACTATTCATGGCTCTTGGGGATGATGAAGGCAAATGTTCTTTAGGCATAGATCTCTTTAGTGGAGATAGCTCATAAGAAGAAGATGAGCAAGTCACTCTTGAAAATAAATATTTAAATACATTAGATGAGTTGAACATTATACAAGGGAAGAATAGAAAACAAGCATCCTTGATCAAGACCTATGAGGAACAAATTGGGTTCTTTGAAGAAAGGTTGAGCAATGAAGTCAAGGAGCATGATAATATCTTTCAACATCTTGAAAATCAGGTTTGTACCTTGTTTAAAGAGGTAAAGAGTAAGGATGAAGAATGTGTCACATACAAATCAAAGATAGAGTCTTTATAGGTGAACTTAGATCAAGCTATGAGAAAGATTGAAACATATCAAAAATTTGAGAAAAGTAGAATTGATATTAATTATCTATTGAGCATTTAAAAGGTCTCAAATGACAAATCAGGCCTAAAATTCTATAAAGATGTTCAAAAGGATAAGAAGAGTGAGAAGATAGTGATGATAGATCAGGAGACTAATCATGCTAAGGAGAATACTAGTAAAGACAAGAAGAATGACAAAATGAATAAAAAGGAAAACTTAAAAAAGGATAAGAGTTTAAATCAAATAAAGAAACCCAATGAATTAAGCTATGATAACTCCTTCAATGATTGCTATTATTCTTGTCATTAGTTTGGTCATAGAATCATTGATGCAATAGAAAATATCCTAGTAAGATATTTGCATAGAATTATGAGAAAGATAATGACAATAATAAAGAATATCATCACTCAAGAAAGTCAACTGGTCCACAAGGAAAGCATGACATCTTATGCTATAGGTGTCAAAGGATTGATTATATTCTAAGGTCTTACAATTCCTTCATCAGGAAATCATATGATTAGGTGTATGAATGGGCAAATGAAACTTAAAGGAATCATCATATGGCCCATACACAACGTATGAACAATCAGATAAACTTCATTTTTTTCAAGTGTCAAGAGAGAGGTCACATAGCAAGGTTATACAAGCATGGTCAAAATTCTACTTCAAATGATGACCATCATAACATGAAGAAAAGGAGCCATAAAAAATGAAGGCCTAAGGAGGTAAATGAAAAATAAGCTCAAAATGGACTATTTATCATGACAGAATAAGGTATAAGTTCAAGTGTCAAAGAGCAAGCCTTATCTACCCAAGGAAACAAGAAGACCAAGCAAGATTCTACGTCAAAAGGAAAGAATAAAGTTAAGAACCAAGTCAAATTAAATTTGATAATGAGGAAAGATTGAAAGTAAAATGAGAGAATGGAGTTGTGAGAGTCTCTTAAGTTTTGGGACCTTTATTTTGTAAACATATATCATTTGTAGAATCAAGTGTGTGTGCTCTAGGAGATGTATAAGAGTTTATAATTAGTACAGAGTTATGTAGAGTTTTTTATTGGTCTTTAAGACAAAAGCCTTTATGGTATGAGAATAGATGATATTATGTTTCCAATATTTATGGTAACCATTATAAATTCATTGGTTAATGGGGATCAAAAATTTCATGAGCTTTCTCCATAGGTTTGTGATGAAAAGCTTCAAGAAATCTGTTCAAGGACATTGGTCCTAAAAGTAAGTTTTATTCAAATTTTAATGCTTGGTTTAGAAGGTCAAATCATGAAGAATGAAGGTAAGGTTTATATGGAGTGTGGAGAGTACTTGTACAAGTGTATTATATGGTTTAAAATGTGCCCATCTATTCAAAAGATTCAATCATGACCATTTGTTCAATTTGACCATTTTGTTAAGTGTTCACTACCTAGTGTGTGTTCATCTTTAAAAATGATGAATTTGAGGTCTAATAAGATAAAAAAGGGTAGATTCAAGCTGGATTTGATGTTTCCATGTGAAAAATGTGTTGAGGAGATGTCATAAGGATTCCATGATCATTATAAGGTGTTTTGGCATAGTGACTGTTGTGTACACAGGGTCTGCATACATAGTTTAACTGGTTCTAGGTATCAAATGAAGATTGGTAAGTTTTAAAGATGATTTTTTGGAATGTAAATGTTTGTTGACCTCATATATTTGTGATATAGGTGTTTTTAGGATTTTGAGGTATTTTGATGGCAAGTTGAATATTTTTAAAGGATCTCAGGTATGACAGTCCTTGTTTAAGGACTAATATGTCAAAAACCATTTCATTGTTCTATGGGTTCCCAAAGGATTCAAACCTCAAAAATTGGTCCAGATATATTTATTATTGACCTCCAAGTGTGAGAAGAGTTTTAGGAGCTAGCATTGACTGGAAGGTGATAATTTGACCTTGTTCCTTTTTAATGCCCTAGGTTTTGCACCATGTGACTTAGTGACCTTCCTAAAGGATTTGATATTTAAGGATACTTAATATATTAAAATGGAAAAAAGAGTGATAAAAAATTTCTTTATGTTCATTTGGAAGTGTATATTTTAACCTATGGTTGAGATTTTGTGCAAATGGAGGGATAATTAACAAGTCAGTTTTTGAATGAGCTATGGTGCAAAGAAAGTTTTGGATGATGATTATTTGAATGAATCAATGGGAATATTATTTTACTCCATATATGAAATTTTAAATCATGAGGGTGCATACATAGAAAGTTATGGGCTCTACAAAGTTCAAGTAGGGTTATTAGGCCTCTAAGCAAGGCTAGTGTGAAGAAGAGTGATTTTTGGTCATTTTATTCAAAATAAAAAGGTATGCTTGTCATTAAATATGTTTCTAATTTGTATTTATGCATAATATATGTTTTGGAAAGAGTTTTAATGTCCACTCTTCATTCTATGGGTGGCTTGTGAGAGAAAATTTGAAGGCAAATATGAAATTTTATCATGGTTGGAGATGGTTTGAAGATGATGAAGAGGTGCCTAAGTTCAGGTGACCTAGGGGGAGTACCTTTAAATTTTATCAAGGTGTTATTACTCCTATTTTCTTCATATTATTCTTTTCTTGTTCATATAGCAGTACATGGTCAAAGAAGAGTGTCGTCAATGGATATGATTGAGGTAGTCATGGTGAAGAATGGTATGCACAATGATAGGGGGAGTTTATATCATATATAAAAGGATATACATTATTTATTATGTCTTTGAAAATATTTAAAAGTCCTTAGTATCAACAGGTAAGCCCACTTTGTCATTATGTCAAAGGGGGAAAAAGTGTTTGTAGAAGGAAAAGAGTATGCGAATAAGCTTTGTTGTTAGCTTTGAAAAAATATACAAATATTGAAATAAATTAAAAAGGGGGATATTATTTAGGTGTTTTAAATTATGTACATAAGGTTTCTAATAGTTTTCATGAGTTGATTTTTATGCATGGTTCTCAATGACAAAGTGTGCTTTAGTGAGTATGCATGGACCTTGCAATGTTTGTCTGGTTAGGCAAGGTGATGGATGTTTGTAATGTATTGATAATGTTTAAGGAGTCATATTAGGGGTAAATAATAATTTTTTTACTTGTGTAAGTGAAAGGAATCCATTTTAATAGTCTTGTGAAGGTCTAGGTTATCTTAGTCATCTTGACAAAACTTCCTGAGTAAGTAGATTGATGATGTCATAATTCATACTTGTGAAGATGTAACAAGAAATTGGTCACATGTGTTTGTTAATATTTGTGCCTAGATAATGTGTTTCAAATTTCATGTATTAAAATTATGTCTATAAAAATTTATGTTAGTTCAAAGTTGGTCTCTCAGGGAGATTTCACTAGTTTTCATAGTCAAATTTGTATTAAAAAGTGATTGTTGGAATTCAAATATTTGAATTTACAAAAGAAAACTAGTCTACAATGTTTTTTTAATAAAGTTTTATGATGGATGAATTTTATGGTGGTATAAAAATAAAATTGGTATAAAACTTCAAGGTAAATCTAGGAAAAATTATTTGGAGGTTTGAATGGTCGTACACTTGCATTTATTGCTGTCCAAAGTTAACTGAGGGTTTGACTTTCTTTTGTAGGTGACCCAAGAAGGATGTTTGAGTTTTTCTTATTGGTGTTTAGATGTTTAAAGTTTAATTATATATTGGAGAGTTTTATAGACTCCATAAGGATCATTTGTGTGGATTTTGGATATTTGACCAATCCATCTTCAGTATGAACAATTGCTTACAAGTTGACTTTTGGTTCGTTCATAGTGTTTTCATGTACAAGACAAATGATTGATAGGTTTTACATAGGAAGAGATGTGTAGTGATGAATATAATCACTTTAAGGTTTCTTGGGGATCATATGGAAAGGAACCATATGCTTTGAAGTGGTCTTGTGTTCCTAGTTTTGCTCAGTGAAGTGTTAAAAGGATGAATAGGTCTCCATGGACCTATAATGGCTTCTTAAGGCCTAATTGAAAGGTGATGTTGCTTAAGGGTGATATATATAATATATGGAAAACCTATATATGTGAAATTGATATTATTATAAGTGTGATATAAACTTTTAGGTTTAATGTATGTCTTATGGAAGATCAAGTAGATGGCGATCATGAAGGCTCTTTAAAAAGCATAAACAAAGATGAAGGTTTATAGAGTTGATAAGTGAAGAAAAAATAAGTGTGAATGTGATTGATGTATGGATTGAAGAGAATATTAGGTTGAGGAATATGTTTATGACCTATATTTTATATTTCTAATGTTATTACAATGTTCTTGTAGGGTTTAACTTTGAGGATGAGCAAAGAAGTGTAGATTGATCCGAAAGGTTATTTTGGATGTATTACTTGTGTGTAAAGGATTGAAGGGTTGAAGAGAGTTGATATTCACTATTTATCCATTACATTGAAAGTAAATCAAATATATTTATGTGTTGATATCATAAGGTGTTGTGTGGTTGGTCAACATCTAGGACAAGTGGGTGCTTGTTCATGCTTAGGGGTTAGTGTTCCTTGTGAAGTGGGTGCTTCACTAAAGTCTCTTATTTTTAAATTTATTATAGGAATATAGTACACTTATTTTTAGACTTGAGAGTGGGTTTTATTCCCCATGAGAGTTTACCACATAATTTATGTGTTATGTGTGTTGATCTTGAATAATTTCCTTTGTTCTTTGCAATAACTAGTTTATATGCTTCATGAATGCTTTTGTTGATTGGTTAAGAGTTTGAAGTTTTGGAATTGGAATTGAATTGCTTGCATCAATGATTCAACCCCACTCTCAATGATGATACATATAACATACATGTCACCCATGGAAGTGTTATCATTGATTCAACCCCCCTCTCAGTGATTATACCTATAACATACATGTCACCCATGAAAGTGTTATCTCATTTTTTAAAGAGAAGTATTTATTATCCTATCATATAAGTAACTAGAAGGGGTTATATGGCCACTTTGATTATCCTCTTTTTCTTATTGTTTACCATGGTTGAGCCTATGGACATAATATAATTTTTATAATATTTTGGGGAATGGATATGATCAATCCATTCTTATTTTTTGGATTTTTTCACATCCTTTTTTATGACTTAAAATTATAATGTTATGTTTCTCAATTGGGCTTAACTTATTTGTATGATATGAGACTTCATGGAGTAGGGTTTGGTCATGGGAATAATGTTTTAAAGTCCTCATATGTGGATCCATTACATAGGCTTTGGGAAAGGATAACACTTATGTTCCAAAGTCCTCCCATGGTAAGGGATAAGGGTTTGGGCAAGGGAAGGCAATCCAAACTCCTCCATATCCCACCCCTACTATGGAGAGGAATAATCCTCACCCACAATGGGTGATCTGAAATATTTATCAAGTGTTAAAAATAATTTATGGATGCCATACATATGTTTAACATTTTATATATGTGTCTTCTTGAATTTTATTTCATATGGTTTTGGATTGGGTGTGAGTGGAATACCCTTATTATAGGGAATATTTTTAGGTTGAGCCTTCTAGTTGAACTTTATACTCTCTCTTTGCCAAAATTTACCTTACCTTAACCCATTGGTGCTACATATGATTGGATTTATAAGTCACAGGACCAACTGTACTTATGGTATCTTATTAATTATGGAAAAAGGATGGGAGGCAAGCCCTTCCTTGGTTTGGCCTTGTGGGAGTGCATTAGAGCTTGATTTGAAAACTAGTATCTTTACATTTGATTTTAGATGTTTATGCAAATAATTATTGGTTTTTGGAATCCATTTGTATGTTATATTTTAGTATGTAATTATTGTGAAAGAAAATAAATAGAACTTCTTACTTGAGCTTACAAGCGTTGTTTTTCTCATTGTAATTCTTGTTAAAAGAAAGAGGAAAAAATTGTATCAAAATAAGATTGTAAGGTATTGTATTGTTGAATTTAACATGTGTACGAGAAGTTTAGTTTTATTTTTACCATACTAGTGCTGAAATAATTTGAAATATTAACTCATAATGATCATTTTTTAATGATTTCCTTTAGACCCTAAAGGGGCTAGTTCGTGTTTATAATTTTTATTAAATTTTAAAGTCACCAATTTCTCCCAAACTTATTTTTTTTAAGAAAATAGACTTCTCCAAGATTTTGTTGATTCTCATGGAATAAATTTTGGATTTATGCTTTAAACAATATAAATTACTTTGTAAATGATTAAGCTTCATGTAAAATGGTGTAAAATTATGTCTAAAATAATTTAAGATGAAAATTTATGATTTAAGGACCCATATAAATTAATTTTTATTTTAAGGATGTAATTTTATTATAAAATATACTTATATAGGATTCCATTTCTTTTTGAGTAATATGTTTTAGGTTTACATTTAAAATATATTATTTTTTAATGTAAAACTACTAAACTGCCTTAAATTCATCTGTAAAATGCTTAAAATTCATGCAATTTTATTTAATCCAAAATGGTGAATTTTTTTGACTAAAATAATTTTAGATGAAAATTTAGAATGTTTAGGACTGATAGAATTTCATTTTTATTTTTTAGGATGAATGGTTTTTCACAATGATTTTTTGAAAATAAGCACATGTAAGGTAATTTGTAGTTAGATAGGCCCTTTATTTATAGGGTACATGCCTCTTTGAGTGATAGGGGTTAGTAGTTGGTCACCCATGTGACCACAATGAGCCCCCAAGTAAAATAAAAAAGTTGGTAGTTTAGAAACTATTGTCACTATTTAGTTAAGTGGCTAGAAAACCACTATCCACTAACCCTAACATCAGGCATTGAAGCTCCCAAGGGAAGTATATAAAATCTATGCCATTCCAATGGATGGTGATGGTTTGTTTAGGCTGATAGGCCATGAGAAAGTTTTTAGTAGAGTTGAAAGGCTATAAAAACCTTTGACAAGATGGAAGGATTATTACCTTCCTCAAGC
Source organism: Torreya grandis (assembly GCA_037957365.1). Classification (NCBI taxonomy): domain Eukaryota; kingdom Viridiplantae; phylum Streptophyta; class Pinopsida; order Cupressales; family Taxaceae; genus Torreya; species Torreya grandis. Next base: position 2,904,825 of record JARHVA010001721.1, on the reverse strand, counting down.
CCAAAAAAGGCTGAGTGGAGCTTGGAAACTCAACTAGGAGTTGAAAGGGTGAGGTGGCTTAGCCTTAGTCGAGCCATCACCAACCGAATGCCAATATTCACCATAATAGAAATTCCATATTTGTGTTATAAGTTTAGTATGGATTCACTTTATTTTGAATCTCTATTGGAGAAGAGATAAGTTGAGTTAGCTTGGCCTTGCTTGAGCCACTACTTGAGATCCAATGCTAGGGAGCCCTCGGGTCATATAGTGTCAAATGATAGTTGATGAAAAGTGGTAAGGCTCAACATAGTTAGAGTCAAAATTATGGTGGTGGAATTAAAATTATGTTTTGGTGGTGATGTGGTTGTATTTGGTGGTGGTGGCCAAATTTTCTACTACTAGAGGCCACTAGGTGGTAGGATGGTGGAGCCCACTCCTTATAAATTGTCATCTACCATTTCAAGTTGACCAATATTTTTTTATATATCCAAAATTATAATTATTTTAAAAATGGAAATTTATAAACCAAAGTAATTGATATGTTATAATGTGGTCAATTTTATAATCCTTTTAGTCAAAACATGGGCCTTTATGCAATCTATTTATGACACTCCCAAGGCTTGGGACCAGTGTGGCCCCAAATTCCCCCATAATTTTTCATGTTGTTCCACATGGAAGAGAAATCATAGGCCAAAACATGAATCTTAATGATATTTTTATCCTTTTATAAAGAGATCCCTTTTTGGAGTGACCAACACCATGTAACTTATATGGTCAATTCAAAGGAATTAAGAGGGATGAGAGTAGGGTGATCCAAAGGCCCCTCCTTTATTTTTGTACTCTTCCACATGAAAGAGTTTTAAAGGAACAAATACACTTAAATAAATAAATTTTGAATTTTTTTAGGAGAGTCCTTTGGGGTGTGTTCATACTTTTATGAGACTTTAGGAACCTTGGAGGTCGGGAAAACCTTAGGGATGCCACTTGATTTTCAAAACCACATCGTGTTAAAGAGGGAATCCTTACTCTTTATGAGGAAAATAAATTGCATTAATATGCATTATTTATTAACTTCAAAAATATAGTGTTGGTTGTTGGAGGTTTCCTTTAGCCAATTTAACTCCATGACCACTGAATTGGGAATCTAGAGAGAGGATCCTGAGGGGACCCTTGCTTCCCCAAGTATTATGAAAATTGTGTTTTTACTTGATCTTGACCTATAGTGTTAAAGGAATATAAGTTACCAAATTTGGTCATCAGGGTAGTTTTCAACCTAAGCATCCATATCATGGTACAAGAGATCAAAGTGACATGAAGGGTTTTTAGGGAAATTAGTACAAGTGGGTCCAACATGGCTACATAATGACCATGTTACCACTTTTGTGTTATGACCTATGTCATTTAGGCATGTATTATTTTAATGCACTGTGCACCTCTTACCATAAATTAGATATCATGTTATAAATTTGGTCATATAAATGTGCATTGTACATTAAAAAAAATAATTTTGGCCTATTTTTGTGTGGTTTTAGCCATATTAAATTTTGGGATTGATACCTTACACAAACATCAATCTATTATGAGGATTAGGTACTTGTGTGAGAAATTATATGTCACTAGAGTTTATTGGCAAGAGAGAGAGACCTCTTACCTTGATATATTGTTCTACCACACCCCAATGTACCTTGGATCTATCATGAGTCCTATTGTGGACTTTAAGCTTTGACTAGAATAATGGGTGTGCCAAAGATAATATCACATATTTTGGTGTGATATTAATTTTGATAATGACATTAATTTTTTACTTTCATCCTCCATACAGTTTTGGAATCCCAACCATGGGTGCTAAATATGACTAAGACAAGGAAGATTATACCTACCCACTAGAGAAGATAACCTAAAGACCAAGATTCCTAGATACTCCTAGACTTGCATTGTATAAAATAGTGCAATCTAAAAACAACCCTAAGTGTGCTTCAAGTTAAAGGATATGAAATAAATGGGATTATGAAATCTCTATCCATGCAAAAGGGCTATACAATGATAATATACTAGTAGATGATCATAATAAAGGACAAGTTTTATTTAAAAGTGACTAAGCATAAATGGGGATCTAAAATACAAAGAAATGTACATTAAATCATAGAATTGGAAACCCAAAAAATGGAGGATGCTATGAAAGGTGGTAGTCATGTCACTAAATAAGTTTTACCAACCTAAAAAGGGTCTATCACAAGTGCATGATATGAGATACCATCCAAAAAGAGGGAAAGTACAAAAATATGACCAAAGAACCAAAAATGAAATAATGACCAAGGCCTAAAATGTGAGACTAAAATAAAGTACCAAGGTATTAAAAAAGATACCAAAGTTGCATAAAAATATGGAAGTGATACCAAATATGTACAAGAGAAACTAAGGTTGGCTATAAGAGGAAATAAAATAATATTATAAAATAAAGTGTCGAGCCATACAAAATAAAGGCCAAGATTGCACAAAAACCATGAAGTGCTACCAAAGATACACAAGGGAAAATAAGGTAGAATACAAATGAAATAAAACATCCCAATAGAGGGGTAAAAAAAGAGACCAAAGAGCCACAAATAAAATAATGGTAGAATGAAAAGGTGTAACTATAAGAAATAATCTAAGAAATAAAAGTGCAAATAAGTAAAACACATGGTACAATATAAAAAAAATGAATAACATGCATGCTATAGATAATAATGTAATATCAAAATATATGATAAATATGAAATTTATAATGTGACATATTTAAGTATTTGTCACAAATGTCATGAAATATATCTATAAACATCACCAATAACATCTATAAAATATCACTACAATTGATATCAAATTCAAACCATTGTTTGTTATAAATTTTATTGAGAGCCATGTAAGGAATTCCTTATGAACAATCTCAATAGAAAAAGTAGGCATGATAGAATGAGGACAAAGATCATCCTATGAGGAATAACATAGGTGATGAAAAGGTGATACCTTTTGTGAAGGAATGGGACATAAATATTCTAGTAAAAGAGGTGATTCTAGTTGTATGGGAAGTTGTTCCTCCATCCTATTCATGAAATATGAACATGACTAAGGGTATTGAGGTATATGCCTCATGAAATCATATAAATGTTGTTGAATATGTCTACATATATCCATATAATGTTTAGAAAATTCATTCCAAAGGAAATACACTTCCCTATTTTTTAATATATATGTAGGTGTAATTTTTAGAGGTGACATGTTCGATTAAAGAGGAAAATAAACTTTATCAAAATGAAGTACATCCAAATATTATTGAATAACTCAATAATTAGTCAAATAATGTGTAGTCATCTTATGGAAGCAATATGAGTGCCTAGGAGTAAATGACCATGGTGGTAAACTATCCATGGTAGGAGATTGGCATTGTGATATCTAATTCTCTAAATATATTTGATAATATCTACACTTTTGATTTGAATGATTGGAAATATTTTGAAATGAATAATATGGTGTTAATATTTGTTTAGGAATCATCCTTGATGTTGGATATATGAGCATGTATATCATCTCTAGAGGAATAAAATTTTGAGGATATAAGTATCTAGCAAAGTGAAATGGTCCTATACTATATTGATCATCATACGTGCTCCAAAGAGGCTAAAAATTTATAGGTGAAACTAGTGTAGTAAAAATAATAACTAGCTCTATGTCATATATGTAAATAGAAACTAAAGGAGGAGTGGTTTTATAATGTGTGTGAATAACATAATAATCATCCAAATAATCATGATCTAAGTTAGAATAAGAAAGGGTGATGATTATAATATTAGAGTTAAAGGATGATTTCTCATGAGAACACTAAAGGGATCATTTATAACAATGGATTTTTGAATCCTCATTTTGGGCATAGATTAAAAAGCAAGGGTCATCTAACTTGAATCCATAATGATAATCATGAGTGGTGAGAAATGTGTTGAGGTATTCAACCATTATGTCACTAGAAGGTATATCTAAATTTATCTTATTAGGAATGGCCACAAATACATGAATCTTATCAGTTGGCCATTTGCAAGAATGAGCTTGCAAAGTAGGGAAAAACTAAGTGATGATACATGGAAGGAGGCCCTATGTTTTTTGTTTTTAGGTCTCACCAGGATCATATTTTTGGAATCAAGGATCTTTGGTGGAACTTTTCCCAAAACCTCTGGTTACCATTATAACCTCTAATTGAGTCAACGTGATAGTGAAAATGTTAATATTCAAATAATAGTATACTAGGTGTTGATTCCTCTAGATGTATCATAGGTTCTCTTAGTGTCTAAAGAACACTTCTCATTTTAGAATCAAGGAATTCAAAGCATGAGTAGTAAATTATGGTAATCTAGTTACCTATGGTGAAATAATGATAGAGCAATAAACTGTTCCACAATATTTATATTAATTGGTGGTTAGGAGCCACCATGGCCAATCTAAGTGAAATGTAAGATATAAATGCTATTATCAGTGAGTTTGTGATCAAGTTATAAAATAAATATTAATCTAAATGAATATTTATAATGGAATTTAAACTAGAGTGATTTGGTTTAAAAAAGAAGTGAAAAGAAGGGTAGGGCAGAAAGATGGTATTCTAATTTTTAGTCCATGCATTATGACAAAGCTTAGATTTCATCAAGACATACATTCAAACCAATAATTGACATGAAATAGATATAACATAGATCCTACCATGTACCAGGAAAATGTCTAAGGAAAGGATGGAACAATGGAAATAAGAAACTAGATTCAATTCAAAGATTTACTTCACAAGCAAATTGCATTATCACATCTACAAGAGAAGCAAGGAAAATGAAATGAACCTAAGATATTTCAATTAACCTAGCATAAACATATGTTAACAACTTTTCATTCATATATGCACATCAAGAATCAATGAAAACCACTCAAATTTGGACATGCAAATAGATAGTTGAGAGAGAAGCCATGTAACAATTGACATAAACAAATTTGGACAAACTTCTAAGTATTCCTTGCTTACATTAATTTCGCAAAGTCTACAAAATATTTTTATCTCTAAAAATCCCTCCTCTACAAAATGGTAGTACTACCTTTTATATGAGACTAAGGTAGTATACCGGTTAGTCAAGTAAATTACAAATGTACAAAGTTAAGGATAATTATCCTTTTTAAAAATTTATAAAATATAATTCCCTTTTCTAAAGTATACTGACCTATAGGAATATGTGTTAACACACTTGCACATGCATTTAAAAAAGAATATTCTACTTTTGAATATTACAAAGTTTCTTACTAAAGTAGAATATTATTAGCTAATTGGTGGGCCCTACACTGAGTAAATCCCTTTTTGATCTTGAATAATCCTCATGGATTTTTGATGTTGTTCATCAACAAACCTTAAGTTGAAAATTGGATATAAGAGGTACCCATCTTCCTGATTAGCCAAGTCATCAAAATACCTATCATTTATTATCATTGATTCCTTGATACTTCTCACTTTAGCAATCTTCTCCTCTATAGTTAGGATCATTCCTATGACCCTAATGTTATCACCCTTAGACTAGCCTTGACTCTTTCTTCACACTTCTTGCATAGCTAGGGTGACCTTGAGCTTGTATTCATCATTTATAATGATGCCCAGGGAGCTAAGTGTGGTAGGCATGGCAAACATGGTTCCAAGAAGTTGCTTAAATATATTCATCAACTCCTTGTTATCCCTTAGGACCCTCTCCAAGTTCCTTAACCATGTACTCAGACCCTATATCTTATCAACAATTATTCCCATAATAGTATTCAAATGGGCTAGACTAATAGTTTTGAAACCAAGGAGCCTATCCTTCATTTTATCTTTTGAACCCCACCATTGGGCTATCAAACCCTTGGATATTACATCTTAATGAGATAATGGACTCTACCTTGTCTTTATTTCATTTAAGAATTTAAACATGTCATAAAAATATGCCTCAAACATCTTGATCATTTCCTCTGGGACTGATAGAACAACTTATGTCTCAAGATTTTCCTATTGTTTCTACAGGTTCTCTATTTTTTGATATAGGCCTTTGATGCCTCATTTTAGTTGAGTTGAATGAGAATAAACTAATCCAACTATATCTTCTTCATGGATTGGGTGTTCACCAGGTCCTTGAACTCCTACTAGAGTTAAGCTAATGAATGGTTCAAATATCTAAAAAGTGAGCTCCTCATTCCCAACCATGGTCTTCTTTTTTGTTACTCTCTTTAGGCCTACTATTTTTGGATTGAATTGCATGATAACTAATGACTCTATGATTTTTGAAGGTTCTAAGATCTCCATCTATGTGTTTCTTGAGGTTCCAAGAGTGTCTACCTAAATTCCACTTAACTCACTAAGGGTAGTCATCCTTATTTCCTCCTCTTCCTTCATTAAAGCCACTATCCATTACTTTATCTCATCATGGATAGTGATGTTAACTACTTAGGTCATGGCCCATGAATGGTATAAGGTTGAAATATTTTTCATTTTTTTATAAATAAACTATTTAGGGATGATTGGCCCATGAATGGGATTTTCATCACTAAATAAGTTAACTTCACTCAAAGGATGAGTGAAGTTTAACTTTGGCTTCTTCTTTCCAACTGGGACCAATGCCTTCTCAACCTTCCTCCTTTGCAAGGGTGTAACTGGAACTAGGTGTAAATACATCTCCTTCCCCTTTTCTTATTCTACCTCCTTAGCTTGGGCTTAAGGTTCCTCAACATATTCTTCTTCTTCTTCATTTGATCCATATGCCTCAACAAGTACTTTGAGTGCATTCTCCACCTTCTACCCTAGACTTAGTGCAATCATTTCAAGGAATTTAGTTGGGGACTCTATCCTTTCAGATTGGGTAGAAGATGATGCCCCTTTACTAGGCCTTTCTTCCAATTTCTATTTCTCAAGTCCTTATGTAACTTGTGCTTGAGGTTGTTGTAGTGGTTGTTTTAGAGGGGGCCTAGAAGAGGGTCTAGGTAACAAGTGGTATTGTAAGGGCCCCATCTTCCATATCTCACTATCTAGTTTCTCATCTCTAGCCAACCTATCCTCAAGCTTGATATTATGATTCTTTAGCCTATCCAACACTTCTATAAAACTAGAGGCCTTCATATATATTGTGACATGAACACCAAGATAGTATTTATAGGGGTAATTTATTGTTTTTGATTTCAAAATTTTGGTGACCCTATCATGAGGGTCTTATTGTCTTAGTTGATCCAACTATAAGTTGAAAGAGTCTCTATGTTTGGAGATGACATATACATGCTCCCAATTCTATAATATAGTCCAATTGATGGCTAAGGGAAAAGGGTGAAGGAGTCCCTTCCTTTTGATCTTTCATACACTATCTATACCATGGGAAAGTTGGTATGCAATCTCCTATTCTACCAATTTGGTAGGCACATGGACCGGTAGTTTAAGGGGCTAAGTTAAGGTCCCTTATATTTTAATCATTGTGTAATCTAGATATAACCAAATATATCTAATTAAATCCACATAATTATTAACCAGAGGTCTAACCCTACCCATGGGGATCCTTGTAATAGCTTATACCAAAGCTGGATATACAAAATCATAAATGAATTATATATTGTGTCTATATTTGAATATGTGCAATTTGGAATAGTGATGGGAAACATTTTGTCTCCATTTAGGTGACCAATTATTTATGTCAAGAATTTTGGTGGTGGCTAATAGGGCATCTAGAATATAGGGCATCATAAATAAGTGGTTTCTAGTTTTCTTCTTTATGGATGAGAATTTATATTTCAAATAAATGTTGATCATCTCACCCATTGGGGGAGTGAGTCCCTTTTCTATCATGAAGTATACATAAGGTATCCTTATTTTATTAACATGTATGGTGGAAGGGGCTCCAGATAATTTATTTATCAAGGTCACAATTATTCTAATTCCTTCCTTAAAATGGACAATTGGGATCTTTTTGGTGGGGTCTTGGATCACATGGGTTTTGGCAAGTAGCCATGGGGCAAGGATGGTGTTCAAGTCATTTTTACCAGTCCATGTTCTAATTGTAGGAAATTCTACTTGGGGCTTGCATATCTTGTATTATATTTTAAATGAAAGAGGGGAATATATGATATCCTTTTAAAACTATGTTCATGAACTATCTAATATTGATTAATTTTACAATCTCTAAAAATGGGGGTAATAACATTGATATAGTGCAGTACATTAGGTTTTGTAGTAGCATAGTGGAGACTGGTCATTTGGATGGAGACTAGGTCATTGTATCTCTGGAGGATAGTGGAATTTTATTGATCTTCCCTTATGATGGCCTACATCTCCTCAATAGTCTAGAAAAGTTTAGACTAGTTTCATTTTTATGTGTTTAATGATATAATATCAAAGTCATTATCCTTAAAGATTATTCCCTCATTATTTGAAGCTAAGTACAATTCTATGTTATCTTTTTATTTCTACATTTGAGTTATCATGACTATGAGACTTGTAAATTACTCACTAGTGGTTTGTAAGTAGCCTCTAGGTTAGCTTGTTCTCACTCAAATAATAATTAGACTCTTTCTAGCTTGACTGTGATTGATTAGAAATCAAATTAGGGCCTTTTATGGAGGCCAGGGATTTTTTTGTAGCTTTAATTGTGATGGTTGCTCAAACTTAGGAAAATTCATGCCTTGGATTTTATTTAGACCCCTAACTTTATACCTTTGCCTTTTTGTTCCCACTAAATCTTTGATTTTGTTGTTTTGTGCTTGTGTGGTGCCTATGTGGCATCCATCTGGCAACTTTTGTGGAATTTTTCATAAATGATTTAAAAGAACTAGTCATTATCCTTTAAAATCCTTATTTTTCTCATGATATTAGATATTTGCTAATGGATCAATGTGGACCATTGATCGTGACCTAGGGCTTGTACATTATTGGTTGTCTTTGTATTAGACACCATGGTTGTGCCACTTGGCACCCTCATGGGCCTTCTAGGCTCCATATTTTATCAGTCACATAGTGAACACATGCTCACCATGTGTTAATCCTATGGGCCTTCAAAGGTTCCATTGAATAGTCCTTGTTGATTGTGCTCTATTCAATTGTCTTGTTTTGATTAACCACGAGCCATCGATCCTGTAAGGTACACAAACTTTAATTAGCATCAGGTATAAAAGGGACTTGGGATAAATATTTTAGGCTAAGGCTAATGTCATGTTGATAAAAATTATGTAAAATTTAGGCTAAAATATTTAAGCTAAGTCTTATAATACACCCAAAGGGGTCCCCCCAAATGATAAGTGGACTTAATGTAAGGTTTTAACCTAGGGTTTTATCATAACATGATAAAAATTTAGGTTAAAAATTTTAAGCTAAGTTTTATGGCATAGGGAATTGTCATTAAAATAGAACATAATATAAGTGTTTGGCCTAAGGTTTATTGTATTTAATTAAATGTAATTGGAACCTAAGGATAGAGACTTATATTAAGTCTATGTTTGTGAATATTAGACCAAAAGATCATTTTATCATTGAAGTTAAAAGACCCTAAGTATTTTTTTATATTTCCCAAAGGGGGGTCCCATTAATTTACAACATAGGTATCAAACTTTATCAATATTTTTAAAGCATAATATTATGTCTATGTAAGATGATCGATGGGTTTAAATTTGATGGCCTCACAGACGTCAATGATGGCCTTGCAGGCATTGAATGACATTCAGAAGAATGCCAAATTTAAGTTCATGGAGTTCATTAGGTCACTATATCCTAGATTTAACACATTTCTTAGATATAGAGGTCCAAACCAAGCATACAACATTGATCACGATTTGAGCATATGTATGTCATTGGTCCCTGTAATCATGAAGAGGATCGAGTTAGCTTGGGGTTGTGCATGAAAACTAGACTAAGTTAAAGGCCTAAGTATTTAAAGCATATAAAATGGGTCCCTTTGAATATTATATTAATAATCTAAGGTATTACCCTAAGGTTTTATTGTATTAAAAAATACAATTAACCTTAGAGAAAAAAACTTAGATTAAGTCTACATTTTAATACATGAGGCCCTTTTAACAATAAACTCAAATGTGAGAGTGACACATGGTGACTCCATGGGAATCCTAAGATTTTGACTCTATTTGACCCTAGGAATGGTCTAAAAAGAATCAATCAAGATTTGGGTTCCTGAGATGGTGACACTTGTCATCTTCATAGGGTTTCCTTAGGCCTTTGACATTTCAATACCACATTCACTTTATCAGATCTATTTGTGTAGCAACCACGAATCATTGATCATGATCTTGGGACTTGATCATGATTAGATCCTTTCAAATTATTAAAGATATATCATAAGTCTTATCTTAAGGTTTTATTGTATTAATAAATACAATGAGACTTTAGGGTAAAACTTAGGCTAAGTCTATGTTTAATAAAAAAGGACCCCTTTAATCTTGAAGATGATCATGCACCATTCAATCATTAGTCTCACCTAAGCATGGATAATTGATCATGATATGGGTGATCATGTGGGATTGGTTCAATAGGTCAAGGCTTTGAATTTTTCACGTCTCCATTTCATCTGATCATCCTTCATGATGAAGTGAGAGCCATCAATTTTATAAGGAGGCAAGATGTTTAAGTTAGGGCTTAGGTCGAAATAGGAACTTAGGCTAAAGTTTTAAGACTAAGGTCTCATTCTTGTTAATAAACATGAATGAGGCCTTAGGACTAAGACTTTAGGCTAATTATGTAATAAACAGGACCATGTTTCATTAAAAAAATGGGACCAAATTAGGAACATAAAGGACCCTACAAACATAAACGTTCGACCTTGTTAAAATAAAGAGAACAAAAAGGGGGAATATAAAGGGACCAAGCATAATTTTTTATACTAAGGTTTGGTTGTGTTAAGAAACATGACCAAACCTTAATATAAAAATTAGGCTTAACTCTAAAGTAAGTTTAAAAATGTTCCCACCAAATTTTCTCTTGCCAAATCTAAATTTGGACTAAGGGTCAAAGTTAGGGTTTTTTGAAGGAGGGTTTCAAAACATGAATCCAACTATGATTTCTCACAGACCAAAGGATAGCAAAAGCCTAAATGAGGATGAAACTGTGAATATCCCAACATGATCCATTAATAAGAGCTCCATGAATACCTATAACTTAAGACATGAGGGCCAACTGTTAGCAATGTTAGGTAAGGTTAAAGCAAAACCATGAATAAATGGGCCAATTTTATCAGGTGTGGATGATATTCAAATTCTAATAATGGGCAAAACATATCAAGATTTTAGTGTCAAGGTTAAAATTATGCACAAGGGTCCATAGTTATTATAAATCGGGGCATGTTGACCTTAACACTAGGCATAGGTTCAAGGGTAGGTATTTTAAATACACCACATTATTTAAATTATTCAAAATTCCAAGGGTTGGTATCACTTTGTACCTTATAAATAACAAAAATGTAAGGAAACTTCATACATTGACATGTAGAGGAGGCTAAGGCCCTCATGTGATGTGTCCAAGGATAGCCAAATAAGATGTAAGAAAGAATAAAATTGAAGATCATAACCTTAATCCTAAATTAATAGGTGGTACCATGATAGGGATCCAAATGCATCCTAAGGGAGGTATTTTTATTTAATCTTATCCTTGGCATGTGCTACAATTAGAATTAAGGTTGTAGTGATAGCATCCTAGGGATTTGATGAAATATAAAGGGATTTGATGAAATGTTTCCTACTTAGATGCTAATGAATAAATGAGTGTCATCAACATGAATAAGGAAATTTTAGGTATTATAAATTTGATAGGTAATTTAAGAGATAGGGTCATATCTATTATGAGATCAACATGATTAAAAATCTTTTCACACTACTAGATGATATTATCCTCATACATGGGAAATGTAGTTTATTTCCCTAAAGGTGCTGGTCGATGAATATTTATGTAAAAAAAATTGCATTAGGTGGTTTCTATGTCTTGAATAAGTTTTAAAAAGTTAAATAAAATGAATTTGAAATGGGTTCCTAGAAATATATTATATGGGACTCCACTTATCAAGTTTAATATGAGATTAACCAGACTATAAAGGAGAGGCAACGTTATGAAATTGATCAGGTCTAACTATAAGGTGAATTCAAACCTTTTTTTCATGATTTTATACCAATGTGTATAGACTTGGTACTATTGATATAGTAAAATCATGCTATGGAAAACTTATCAGTCTAGTCGATGTAGTTGGTGACATAAAAGTAATAAAAATAAATGGTATCAGATTAAATGATATATTAGAAACAAATCTAGGTATAAAAGTAGATTATATTAAGTTGATCGATATAATTAGAATAAAAATAGGAATAAAAGACTTATTAGGTTAACTAATGTAGTTTATTAATAGGAATATATATTGGGTTAGCTTGTATAATTTTAGAAACATGAAACTTTATTAGGTTGGTCGGCATAGTCGAATCAATAAAAATATGTATTGGGTTGGCCAATGTAGTTGGATTTGTTGGATGGACAAAAGTTAGGATGTCATGAGATGTAACAACTAAAAACTTATGTGGTGGATAACTATGAATAGTCTTGGAAGTTGGAGAAGGTATGTGTGACTTAAAAGGTTGAGGATCGATGAATGAGAAAACATGCTTCATGTTGTTTATGTTCAATGAGTTTTCTTCATCATTAGAAGAGTGAGGCTTAACTATTGTTTTTACATCATTGGTAAATAGTTTTTTAGAATTTTGAGGTTGATTATTAGGTAATTAGTTTTGAGAATGATTAGGAAGAGGATTTTCACAAATATGAAAGTGAATATTAGCTTGATTAAGTATATCACACTTTAATTTATTCTCTTAAACTTTAGAAACATTATCATAGGCTTGGTGACATTCTCTTTTCATGACATCATGTTTAAAATTGGAATCAAGGAGAAATTCAAATGCCATATTCTTAAGTTTATTGAAAGTTTCATGATAATCACCCAAATTAACTTGAAACCAATAAAATGTGTTGGGATAATACCAATGGGTGTTATGAAATGAAGCATCAACACCTATAGATGAAGGTATAGGAAGGCATTTCCTAATATATTTAATTCTAAGAGGTTGGTGAGCATCATGATTTTGACTATATGATGGAGGAGGATTCTAGAGAAGACTTCCCATTATGGGTTGGGAGAGATTCAATTCATTGGATATTCCTAAAATAATGGCATGGGTGGTTTTCTTAGATTCATAAGTATCATAGACACCATCATTGATAACATGTTTATTCTTAAGTATCATAATAATTCGAGTTCCTTGTTTATGTTTGGAAGGCTTGAATTGTCTTAGGATATGGTTCTATTATTTAACTTGGTATAAGGATTCATACAATTATTTAGGAGTGAACTACCTAATAATTTATTGGAATCTAGTGTTAAATTAAATAGTAATGAGTTAGAAGAGGTTTTATTCCATTATATTATGATTGGCTTTGTTATTTAAGGATTTGAAATGTTTAATGAAATATTGGGTAGTCTCATGTTCCACTTTTTAAAAATTGATAAAGTTTACTAGATTACTTTTCGGTAAGTCATTAGATTTAAAATATTGAGCCAATGCATTAACTAAGTATTCTAATCCAGTAATAGAGCTATACTTTAGTTGATTGTATCATTACAAATTATCATTGGTTAAGGTTTTTACTAACAACTTAGTAGAAACACATGTGTTATGCTTAATACAATCCCCATAAAGATTTCCAAAGGACTTTAGATGTAGAGGAGGGTCCATGGATCCATTATAATAGATGGTAAAAGTAATTCCATTTATGTTAATATTAGTAATATGAGGGACTAAGGGTTCATTTTGGATATTTTTAATGATTTTTGTAGAATTATGAGGGACTAAGGGTTTGTTTTGGATATTTTTAATGACTTTGTTGAAAATTAGAGGTTGTAGAATAATAGTATCAAAAGTATATATGGGGTGGTCTAATTTTGATTTGGCATTCCCAATTAAACCTATTGAATTTTAGATTACATTTGTATAAGCTAGTTGTGATTTGAGCATTATTGGAAATTTGAAATGTAGCCATTTGGTTTATGACTTGAATTATTAATTGATTAGGAATAATTTCATTTTGGTTTTACATGGAGGCTTGAGTGACCTAATGAGATACATGAGATATGATATTAATGTTTGTGTTGATATGGCATTTTACGTAAGCTCAATAAAGGTAAGACCCACCATTTTAGATTATCAACTAGGCATGGTGGATGTATAATGGAAAGGGGAAGTCAAGGATTTATTTTCACCAAGTTTTGTGGAAAAACTACACATAGGGGAAGGAATTTTTTTTGCAAAAGGTTGTATCATGATGTGATAAAAAACCATAAGGTCTTTTCCCCTATGCTTGGGATGTTCTTGGAGAAATATTTTCATTTTAAAAGTATAATTTATGTTGGATTTCTCTTCACCATTGGATTTTTGGGTTTCACGTAATTAGAACTTCCTATGGCTTTTAGAATTATTATATGACTCATAACATCTGGATGTAGTGGAAACCATATTAGAATCGTTAGAAAGATGGTTTTGAGAAATAGAAAATTTATAAGAGGTAAATTAACAATCATTATGGGTGTTGGTTAACTCCATAAAATTAGGATTTTTGGCACAAAATACTTTAAAACATTGGTTGGTTTTCTCTACAAATTACTAAAAAAGGTGTTATATCTTGAAAAAAATTAAAGGCCTCTAGGAATATTTTATAAAAATAAGAAAACTAGAGGGCTAGAAAAATGGGGTAGAATAGAGATATTTTTCAAACCAAAATATCTAATAAGTTTGATATTATAATAATAATAATAATAATAATAATAATAATAATAATAATAATAATAATAATAATAATAATAATAAAAAATGTGAAGACAATTCAATAAATATTGGAATATGATTCATGTCAAATTTATTAAAATGTATGCACATGATAAGAAGACAAATATATCAATACTCTTTCCCTTTATAGCTAGGATATAAATAATAGGTTATAACATAGATCCTACATATACTTGGAAGGCATAGTGACAATACTTCGGGTGGGCATGAATAGAGTAATCCATACTCAATGTCAAGGTCATAGGATTATAAATCCTATGGATAAGATATGGGTTATGGTTCTTAATATACCTAAATATAAATTAATGATATAATATGATGAAAAAGGGGTATTAATGATATAGTAAAGAAACTGCATGCAAGGAACTAATGAAAAGGGTAATCAAGATCCAAGATAACAACTAACACTAAATTAAACAAGAGATAAGTGGAACAATGGTAGACCATAAGTTCAATTTATATATCCTATAGTGGAAATAACAAGAATAATAATCCCTATAATATACTAACTTATTTGGTATAAGGAAAAACCTAGGCAAGGACAATAACAAACGTGCTACCATAACCATAATCTAAGTAGATCTATATAATAAGTAAATAAAGGAAATATAATAAGGATAGAAATACTTCCTTTGGATTGAATTTTTAATGCATCAATATCATCCTTATCTAGTTTAACTTTTAAGGAAATTTTGTATGACATATACCACAAATGGAAAAAATAAGACATAAATGTCCTTAATTGGGGACTCCAAATACTAGGGAAATTTTGTAGTTCAATACCTCTTATTGAGCTTCAAAAATCTTAATCAAGTTTTGAACTCCAAGAATGATACATTAACCCCTAAATCTTCTTTATAATACTTAAGAGTTAAAAAATGAGCATAATTAGAGCATAAGTGTTTTATGAGTTGGGATGATAAATATGACCGATATATATGGATCAAAACTTAAAAATAATATAATAATATAAGGTGATGAGATTGCCTTGGTCGATATAGTAAAAAATGGTGTTAGATGAATAAAAATTATAATAGATAGGATGATATAATACAAATAATAGGGATTTACTTAGAACTATATCTTCCAATTTGAAATAATACATGGATAAACATGCATGAAACATCTTGTGTTGGATAGTTTGATATAGTAGGAATATAGGGTGGATAACAAAACTAGACATAAGGAGATGAAGAAGGAAGATAAGAAGAGATTTAGGGGAGGTTATATTGATATTAATGAATGTATAAAACAATATTATGCAAAAATATTGCACAAAGTACCATTATCCAACCCCACCCATTTTTTGGTGCACTCCTTAGGATGTGCACTCAAGGATATTGATGCACTTATGCATCTTACAATATAAATTTATAATAAAATGTTAAAGATAAAAAAATATTAGGTGTACACACACTCTAAATTGATTTATATCTACTCAAATACTTGCATATTGTAACAAAATTGTACCTAATAACTATGATATAGTAGACCAACTTCAAAATACCCATGACAAAATTTATAGATTAGAGTTACTCAAAAGGTCACTTATTTTTAAAGACATGTTAATGATGCCTTGAGTAACACTAATTTTCAAAGAAATATTGAGCCAAATTATTTTTATTATATTATAAAAACTTTTAAATATTTAAAAAATATTGAATCCTTTGAACTAGAGGATTTACCATATAAGGAGATGATTGACCCAAACCTTTCGTAGTATATTCAAGCTATTATCAACCATGGTGGAATTAAGAGAATCATTATAGATAATGGCTAAGGATTAAATATTTTTAGTGAGGACAAACTTAATGCATTTATAACTAATTTTTATAATCTTATATATTTTAATATGGTTATCAAATGGTATGAAAATGGACCATGAAGACCCTGAGGCACTATTACATTGAACATAATTATTAGGCCTAAAAATTTAGCTATGCCTTCTGATGTAGGTGCATGTATATAGGAGTTTCAATTTTGTATGTTTTTATCTTATAGAGGTCTAGGAAGTCATATTTAGTTAATAATAATAATTTTTTGTGCTTCACTTTCTTTTTAAAGGTCATATTGGACTATTTTTTAGTTTTCCTACCAAAATTTGTAATTCAAAAAAATTCAAACTTGTTAATGCTGTTGGAAGGGCCTTTTCATGTCCTAAAGTAAGTTTTTTGTCATGGTATTATTATAAGGGTATTATAGAGAATTATAATGTGTTTTAAGTATTTTAATGACTTAAATACCAACTTCTTATGTTAAATTAGTTTGTGGTCAAGTCTTGGGTTAAGTTAACTAGTAGTTAGGAAGTTAGAGATTGATAAAATGAAGGAGAAAGAAGTGGAACTAGACATTATTTGAAGATAAAGTAATAGATGCATATAAAAATTATATGGGATAATTTATTAGAGTTAAATAATCAATAAGATTCAGGAAAAGAAATAATAAATCATTAGGATTTTGGCAAAGAAGAAGAAGGCTATAAAAAAATAGAGTTGTAAGAATAGGCTATGTAATGTTTGAATTCAAATCAATGTAAAGAATATTTATTTGAGTATATTATTGAAAAATTAAATAATATATCATATCTAAAATGTTGTCTTGGTATTTTTAAAACATATATATTTATTTGGAAGGTATTTATCATGTTTCAGGTGTGAAAAGATACTACAAGCTTTCTACATTCCAGAAAAATAATCTACAACCAAGAAAAGTGTGTTTTTATTTCATTATTTTAGATTTTTAGAGTGTTAAATAAGGTCAAAAGAGTATGTTAATGGTGGGACAAGCCATATACAAATTTAAGTTTTCAAAAACATATCTTAAAACTCAAATTATCTTATTTTGATTGTTCTAGGCTTATGTATAGACCTGCTAGGGTTTTCAGCACAAAAATACCTAGAGCTTGAAATTTAACCCTTAAAAATTATTGAATTTTTTTATAAAGGTGAAATAGGGTATTTTTTAAGTTTAATTTTTTTTTAAATAATATTTGAGACCTGAAGGCAAAGATATCCTAAAATATTAGATTTGTAGATTTTAGAAACCTAGAAAAGTTTGATTTTAGCACACTAAAACCACTTTATCTCCTAAATAAATAAACCAAAAGATATGAAAATTTGTATAGGGTTAAAATGGGATGTATTTTATCCATTAAAACTTTTTAAATAAGTTTATGGTTACTAAAAAGAGAGATATTTCAAAAATACATTCAACAGACCTATAGGTAAGGGGTTTAGAAGGATTTATCATGACTAAAAGATACATATCTTCTATAAATCATTTGAAAATTTAAGTAAAATTATGGAAGGTTATTTTTTATGTGGTTTAATTGGTTATATTTTCAAAATATCTCTTTAGATAAATTTATATCAAATAGCTCAAATACTTAGTCTACTGGCCTAAAAAACATATTTTGTGTTTTCAAGGTTAGAATAAGGTAAAAATTAATATGATGAGTTGATTTAAAATAAATTAAATGTGATTAATGAATTTATATAAATACATATCTTTGTGTTATCTTAGCCTATGATAAATAATATTTAATAAGGCTTTTAGGGCTAATCTTTCTCACAAGCAAATTATATGTTTGTTTCTTCCCTTACCCTATCACCATAATTTTTGGTATCAAAGATAGAGAGAGTTTAATTACTCATAAAATTGTAAAATAATATCTAATGAAGTTAGATATAATGTTTTACTTAGTCAACCATGGATACATGTTATGAATTCAGTTTCATTTACATTACAAAGATGCTCAATTTTTTTCCATGAGGATCATATTTATAATTACCTTGGAGAAGACACATCTTTCTAGTTTGTCAAAGATAAAAAAAACCCACAAAATTTATTATTACCACCTTAATATAACTCAAAAAAATATCCTATCACTTGAAAAACCTATTCCCATGGAAATAATGCATGTATATGGTGTGTGTGATAGTTTCAAGCCCAATGAGGATAATCATGATCATAACAACAATGAAGAATAAAATGATTACAAACTTGATAAAATAGATGAGAATTTATCAAAGATAAATTTCAAACCATGTGGTCCTAGATAATATCAAGATGATATGCACACAATTGGTATTGAAAAACCATGTATACTCCCAAATATTTGGGGTGACCCTTCCCATAATTTTTACTTAATGATATACTATTTTTTGAGGATAAATGTAAGAAAATTGTGACAAATACTTGTTTGAAAAATAATAAACCAAATCCAACTCTTTTTCCATCCAAAGTTACTTTTTTAAAAAATGGGAAAGATACATGTGTATAAAATATGTGATACTATAGTAGCCGGATAGGGTGAAATAAAAAAGTGTATTATAAAGTCAATAATCCCAATGCCTCATCAATTTAAATTAGGTCTTGGACATAATGTAGACACTACAAATAAAGATAAACCCTTATAAAATTACAATAATTTTCATTATTACAATTAGTATTCTACTTAAATGTATAAATATTTACATACTTTTACAATTATAACACATCTCATCAAAATAAATTTTACCATGTTACATCTTTACGACTTATACATCTTGAGATAATTGACAAAGATACTTTTGTTGAGATAATTATTGACATTTTTATCCCAAAAAATATAATTACATCTAATACCCTAAGGGAGACCCCCTTTATTTTTTAGGAAGAACCTTGAAACCTCTAAAATAACCCATTTCCCCTTATGCTTTATAGAATCCAAAACTCTAGATGGAATTTGCACTTGTGAAAATTGCTTCATGGGTTCTATATCTCATGAAGTACCCATATTCTAAAAAATGGTGGAATTTGGGACTCACCGTGTACTTTGCATGTTTTCACAATGTGCAAAATGTATGGTAGGCTTCAAATCCCACCACACAGCCAACCGACAAAATCCAAAACTCAACATACACTTTGCACATTTCACAATGTGAAAAGTGAATGATGGGCTCTAGATCCTTATAAAACCTACAACCCTCATTTTCATAGAACTTGAAACCCTCGATGCACATCACACATTATGAAATGTGCAAAGTGCATGATAGTCTCCACCTTCATGTCAAACCTATGAACCATGGGACATGGAGCCTTGAGTGTACTTTACACATTATGAAACATCAAAAGTGCCCCATGGTTTCTTCCCTCCACCAAAACTATCATCCATTCCCATGGAGAGTGGACCTACTCCAATAAAGTTCAACCTCTGCCACCAACTACTATAAATAAAATTAATACAAGGTTTTTTTTATTTAACCAAGCATGTTTAAGGTTTTAATTTATTTACCAATTATGATTTTGGAGATCCATACACCTATGGCATGAATTTGAACCTTGATCCATGTCATACCATACCATGCGATGCCAAATATCACACCTAGCTTGTGCATGCCATTTTCCAGTCGCTCTACATGTCTAAAAATTCCAAAAATAGAAAAACTCACCTCTTTTGCATGAGGGTTTCATATTTACATGATCTTTTTCAATTAGGTGTTTATGTTTAGACAAATACATCTCATCTTAGAGATTTTTTGTATAAAAAGGGTAGACCCCGTGGCCTGATCTATCTTTTTTCTTCTAGTTATATTTTTTGCATTTTAAATGTATTTACTACAAGATATAACCTTTGGAGAGAAATAAAGTTGAAGATTTCCCTTTCTTGTCTTGAGAGATCTCTATGTATGTGAAATATATTTGATTATTTATGGAATATTTGTCTCTTTGTTTCAATTTTAAGAAATTAGTCTATGGTTTTTTACCCTTTTGAAAATATTATTTGGAATAAATATCTTTTTCCCTTTTGTGAAAAATAGCTAAAATACCACCTCTGATTTCTATTTGTATGAGTATGTGATGAAACAAATTCAACATATTTTATACTCTATTGTGTTTATCAATCAAGCATTAAAATCCACTATTAAAATATTTGGTGCAATTACCATATTTTCAATTTTTTGTAAATTGCAATTCTTCAACCCTATTCCCAGTCAAAAGCCTAGTTAGCATCAACAGCACTAAAGAGCAAGATTTCCACAAAATTGGTATTTTATCAGTTTGCATCAGATTTTGTGTAAGGAATATGACCTTGTCCAAATATTAATCTCAAATTTCCAAGGTCCCACAGCTTTGGATGTTTTTCCATTGTATCATTAGGAAATTTCATAATAAGCTATAGAATCAAGACAAGTGCAATCCTATATGATAACATTTTTTGGCATGCTCGATGGGACCAAAAAATATAAAGATATTGGTGCTATTGTTAGAAAGTGTTGTACAAGATTAATTCATAAATCAACAACACCTAACAACTCTGCTGGCTTGTAGACTCATAATTTTAAGGTGACGTATGCCAAGCAAACAAAAAAAATCATCTACAAAAGGTAAGAGGGTTGATCTTTTAGAATTGTCATTTCCATCTAAAAAGAGATCAAAAGTAATCACCCCTTAGCCTAAGGTATATCCTATCATTCTATTCTCATCTCCTGTGGTAACTCCTATCAGTTTTATTTTCTCTTGTAATGGCTATAAATCTAAATTTTGTAGCCTTTAATATAGGTCATCCACTCCTATTGGCCTAAAATAATGATAAACCAACCTTGTCCTTAAAAATATTGCCATAGTTTACTGGTGAAACCTCTACCACTACTTCGTAGCACATACAAGATATAACTAACCTCTATTCAATCCATAATATGGTCCAAGATAATGTTAAAATCAGAATTGTAATCTCCTCTTTTAAAGGCAAATATTTATAGTGGTACAAAGGCCTTGATCTTACCTCAATCAGAGTTTGGCATGAGTTAGGAACTACACTATGTAACCATTTTGAAGACAAGAGTGGCCACCTTTCCCTAGTTGAATAGTTAGCCACTATTCAATGATCTCCTCATGAACAAATGATAGACTGCAATTACTATTTATAGAAGACCTAGAATAGGATCCCAGTCTTGGTCAAACCCAATACAAATAATGCTTTCTTGTATTACCTAAAATACCTTAATAATAATATATCTATAATGATCCATTCAATGGGTGACACCACACTTTCAATAGCTTATGATATTACAATAAGGGTAGAAAATTGGTTAATCCAAGACAAGAAAATTACACCAAGGCCACCAATGCCTCTTTTTCCAAATATAGCTCTTATTCCCCTAGTTTCACTCGCCCTAATTCCCACTATGAGCAAAGCAACTACTTTGACTCCTACACCTAGAAATGATCTACACGAGGTAAATTCATTACTTAAGAATTGCAACAATAAGTTAGTGGCAATGAAAAGGCAACAAGATTAAAATTAAAAACCATTTTAGCCAACTAACGCCACATACCAAGGGAATAGGAAACCACACCAGGGAGATAGTCATCTATATTAGAGAAAAAATTAGCAACAAGGATAGAATTAATAGCTAAGGCGTCTAAACGCTCATGCTTTACCAACACCAAGAGCCTTTAAAGCCATAGTGCCTATTAAAAATAATTTTGTTCAAGAGTATGAGTGGTGTTATCCTTGCAATCATCCACATAACTAGAACACTTACCCTAATGGTGTAATCAGTCAAGATTTGGTTTTATAAGGCACAACACACATGCAAGGATAAAAAAAAGAATCTACTTCCCAACAAGTAGACACACAAGAACCTGATCAAGGTGAAGCGACTCTTCTAAACTAGCAAGAGGATGATTTTAGTGGGATAAGCCAAGATGAAGCAATTTTTAATGGTGGGGGTCCTATAAAAGCTAATACACATTCTAAGAAAAGAGCAATAAAATTTGATCAGCCCCAAGGGTAAATCAAGCTTCAACTTCTAAAATTGTATCAGAACTAGTAAAGAGCAACGTAGTGTAGAGGCCAGTCTTTGTGCCTACGAATCAATTCAAAATAAAGGTGCCTACTCTAAATCTTATAAAAGAGGATACAACCCCTAAAAAATTACTAATAAAGGTTGGTAATATCCGTTTTAGCATAGTTGAGCAAATGAAAAAGACTAATCTAAACATCACTATGTGGGAATCACTATCTCTACCAGTATAAAGGGACTTACTAAGAGGCTTTAAAAAATTTCTAGATATTAGACAAGGTTCCAACCAAGGGACCAATAGTTACAACTAATTTATGTCAACCCCAAACTAATAGTAAAACTAGAAAAATGGTAAGCCTCGCCCTTTTTATCTTTCACTTATAATTGGGAAGCATCTGGTTTATAACTATATGGTAGATTCAAAGGCTAGTAGTTCAGTAATGCCCAAGAAATTAGTTGATGCATTGGGTATAAAATACACACTTATCAATAAAGGATTAGTGTAATTAGATGGGACTATTTTTCAAATAGTAAGAATAATAAATGGACTAAACCTTACTATTCATGTTTACCCAAGCCTATTAATTACATAAGACATTTTAGTCATAGATCTTTCCCCCTACTTTTCCATTTATCTCTCAAGATATTTCACTACAAAGATGGGAGGATATCTATCTATAGATTGGTCTCACATGCTCCTCAGAATGAGATATGGAACTAGGGTAACAATAAGAGTAGAGACAATATCAAATGATTATATAGATCCATACAATCCTATTCCTCCTATAGAAATGAATTATACATTTCAAGATTAAGAAGAGGAAGAAATAGATCATGAAGTTGCAACACCTATAAAAGAGATCCTAAACACTCATTTAGACAAATGGGGATCAGCCCTTTAATTCAATCCTTATGACTATATACATGAAATAGGGTTATGAACATATTGCATTCATGAGAATGATGCAATTATTTTAAACTTAGTCAAACCAATAAAAGATCTTCACGGGATGTGGCAATTATTTTTTTATGGCTCAAGAAGCAAAAATGGTCGAGGTGCAGGAATTATATTAATCTCCCCATAGAAGGAGAGCTACTTCTACTCATTCAGACTTCAATTTAGTTGTACCAATAATGTAGTTGAATATGAAGCCTTAATTTGAGGCCTTCAATTTGACAGAGAGAGAGAGGAATCAAGTTTTTATAGATATTCAATGATAGTGAACTTATTATCCACCAAGTTAAATAAAAAATCATGACTAAAAACAATTTGTTAAGGTCTTACAAACACAAATTTTGGGCCCTATTAGAGGATTTCACCACCTTGAATATACAAGCAATACCAAGGGCACAAAATAAATATGTTGACCACATGGCTTTAGTAGGATCAGCATATAACCTACAAGTAGAAATAAAGAAGAAAAACAACCAACATGTGAGGCTAATTATAAGGCCATCTGCTCCTAATATTGTAAAGTATTGGCAAGTCTTTGATAGTGATAAGTAGATTGTAATTTTTCTGAGAGAAGAAGTTGAGTTCTTATATAAGAATTATCCAAATCTACAAGACCAATATGGAGACCATTTCATCTAACTAAAGATAAATAAGGTGCCTATGGGTCTCATTACACTAGAGAGCATATTCAATTATGATGATCAGCTAAAAGGCAAGATAAAGAATATTACAGTCAATGAAGAAGAGTATGAACCAGACATCATCTTTGAAGGAAAATCTCTTAAGATAGGTAAGGTATGCAACATCTATGAAAATCAAGATTTGGTTCATTTATTTAAATATTATGATGATAACTTCTCTTGGAGTTATGATGATTTAAGAGGGTTTTATCCAAGGTTAACACAACACACTATAAAATTAGATCTAAACACAAAACCTATCAAGTAGAAACATAGGCTTATCAATCTAAATATTAAACCCTTAATGAAAGGTGAGCTATCTAAATTGATAGATGCTAATATAATATTTCTAATTAAACACTCATCTTGGGTAGTAAATATGGCCCCTATCAAAAAACAAAATAGTGAAATCAAATTGTGTGTAGATTTTAGGGACCTAAATAAAGCATCACTGAAGGATCACTATCCTCTTCCTCCTATGGAAAAAATCCTATAGATGATGTCAGGATCTAAAATATTCTTTCTCGTATATGGTTATTTAATCTATAACCAAATCCTAGTACAAGAATCAGACTAATTTAAAATGGCTTTCACCACCAAATGGGGCATACACACATACAAGAAGATGCCATTCAGTCCAAAAAATACAAGTGAAAATTTTTAGAGAGCCATGGACATGGAATTAAAATGTATAATAAATGAAATGATTCTAGTGTATCTAGATGATATTATAGTCTACTCAAAGCATGTTGATGCATATCTACACCACCTAAGAAAGATTTTCAAAAAGTGTAGAGAATTTGGGTTTTCCCTTAATCCTAAGAAGTGTGTGTTTTCAATGCATAAAGGGAAGATACTTGGACATATAGTTTCAAAAAAAGGGCTTGTAATAGACCTAAAAATAATTAATGATATATATTCATTAGCACTATCGAGCCACAAAAAAGGCCTACAAAGTTTCCCTAGAAATATTAACTTTGTGAGAAGGTGCATCCTAAATTTTTCCACCATGGAAAAACCCCTTACTTTAATGTTAAATAAAGGTATACTTTTTAGTTGGATGTAGGAGGGAAAATAAATCTTCAAATAAATCAAATAGGCCATCTCCTAAGCTCTTACCCTGGTTAACCTTGACTATGAGAGGGATTTTATCCTCTATGCATTTGGAGGGGAAGGAAGCATCTCGATAATTATGACTCAACACAATCAAGAAGGTTTGGAATAGCCATATATTTATTCAACCAATCTTTGAAAGATTATGAAAAGAATTATAATTTTGTGGAGAAATAAGTATATGCAATAACAAAAACACCCAAGAAATTTATGCATATGCTCTCCAATAACAAAATACATTTGATGTTAAGTCATTAGAGCATCAAATTTTTTTTACTAAGTAGGGAGATAAACAAAAAAAGAGAAAGATGGATTACCAAGGTCATAGAATATGACATGAATATCACCATCATAAAGCTTATGAGAAGAAAAATATTGTGTGAGTAAATGGCTACTAACATCAAGACTGATGAAGCAATATCTAACATGGTGTATGCTCAAACTACACCTTAGCTAGACAACCTACCTCCTTTCAATAGCTAGATTCAAGATATGACACATTTACTATGGACAAATGAGTAACCCTATGACTTTTAGTAGTAAAAAAAAGGTATTTTTGACTCTAATAATTTCCTATGTTCTTATTGATGGAATTTTATTTTAGAAGGACATGAATGGAGTCTTGTTAACATGTATTGATCATGGTTAAGTTCCCAAAGTGATCAAGCAATTTCATGATGGACCGTCAGTAGGACATTTTTTGTAAGGACTACGACCATTAAGATAATGAGAAGAGGCTACTATTAGCCTAAATTATTCAAAAATACCCACCAATAGATAAGAAACTATGAAAAGTTTTCTTATTTCACTATTAAGCAAAGGATAGTAACCCTTCCTCTCAGATCAATTCAATCAGATAACCATTCACTCAATGGGGATTAGATTTCATTGGCATGATCAATCCACCATCAAGTTCATGCCATAAATAGGTTCTCATAGAAACAAATTATTTCACATGATGGACTGAAGTAGTTATTCTAAAAGATGCCACTAAGACATCTATTCTAGAATTTATGGACAACATAGTTTCAAGGTTTGGTGTTCCTCATAACAAATAATGTTAAGGCATTTATGGGCATTCAAGTAAGTGAATGGGCTATAAAGCATAATGTGTACCTGAGCACTTTTTCAAACTATTAACCCTAAGGTAATGGCCTAGTTGAGTCAACCAACAAAAACCTCATCAAAATCATCAAATGAACAATGGAGGACAACTAGAGGATATGGCATACAAAATTCAAATTAACACTTTGGGCTGATAGGATTACTTTGAAAAGAGTCATTGGTAATTCCCCTTCATGTTGGTATATGGAAGAAAAGCATGAGTACCACTATCAATTGAAATTCCATCTTTAGAGCTTAATCACTAGTTGGACCTAATTGACAATTATGAAATAATGGTGAGACTGGTTGAACTCATGGAGCTTGAACAAATAAGACATTGGTCAATGAAAGTCTTAGAATCAAATCAAGCACAAACCAAGAAGACTTTAGATAAAAAATGCATTTGCAAGGAGATTCAATGAAGGAAACATGATTCTTAAGTGGGATGTAGATAAAGCAAAACTAGGTAGGCACACCAAATTTAATTTAATATGGAGTGGTCCATATATCATCACTTAGTGTAAAGGAGCTAATGCATTCTATCTCTCCAAGCTTGATGGAATATAACTACCAATCTTAGTAAATGGGATATACCTCAAAACTTGATTTTGAGGTAAGAACTCATTCCAAATATTAAATTTTGTAAATAATAGGGTTAGGTTATGTTTTTTAATAAGTGATTTTGCATAGACCAAGACACATTAGGAGTTATTTCTTTAGGTTATGTTGTTTTCTCCCTATTTTGTTTTTCTATTTTCTTGGTTTGTTCATGTCTAGGCAAATCCTAGTTTATTATTCCCTAGGTTAGAGTTTGTTAGATCAAAATTGACTCCATGCCCAATGTCTTAGAAGGCTACTAGATTGAAAATGATTATCAAGAAATCATCCCATAGAGGTCACTAAAAATGTTGATATTTTTGTCCCAAAAATATCATTTCATCTAATACCCTAAGGGAGACCATCTTTATCTTTTAAGAAGAACCTTGAAACATCCAAAAGAACCCATCTTTCCTCTTATGCTTGGTAGAATCTAGAACTCTGGATGTAATTTACACTTGTACAAATTAATTCATGGGTTCTAGATCTTAAAAAACACCCATCTTCTAAAAATTGGTAGAATCTAAGACTCACCATGCACTTTGCATGTTTTCACAATGTGCAAAATGCATGGCAGGCTCTGAATCCCACCACACACCTAGCCAACATAATCTAGAACTTGGTGGGCACTTTGCATGTTTCACAACATGCAAAGTGCATGATAGGTTTCAGATCCTACTAAAACCTATAATGCCCCTTTCCTTGAAACCCAAAACCCTCGATGTATATTACACATTGTGAAATGTGCAAAGTGTATGATAGTCTCTACCTTCTACCAAACCTATAAACCATGGGACGTGGAGCCCTGAGTGTACTTTACACAATGAAATATGTAAAGCGACCCATGGGTTTTTACCTCTATTGAACATATCATCCATTCTCATAGAGAGTAGACCTACTTCAAGCAAGTCCAACCTCCACCAC
Source organism: Torreya grandis (assembly GCA_037957365.1). NCBI lineage: Eukaryota > Viridiplantae > Streptophyta > Pinopsida > Cupressales > Taxaceae > Torreya > Torreya grandis. Next base: position 2,876,794 of record JARHVA010001721.1, on the reverse strand, counting down.
CAACTACCACAACTATAATTAATATAGGGTTTTTTTCTATTTAACCAATCATGTTTAAGGTTTTCATTATCATTATTTATTCACTGATTGTGATCTTGGAGCTCCAGCCATCTACACCATGACTTTGAATCTCAAGCCATAACATGCCATGCTATGCCAAAGATGACACCTAGCTTGTGCATGCCATTTTCTAGCCACTCCGCAAGTCTAAAAATACTAGAAATAAAAGAACTTGCCTCTTTTGAAAGAGGGTTTTGGATTTGCATGATCTTCTTCAACTAGGTTTTTAAGTTTGAACAACTAAATCTCATCTTAGAGATTTTTTGTATAAAAATGGGTAGACCCCATGGCCTAATCTATCTTTTCACTAATAGTTATATTTTTTACATTTTGAATGTATTTATTGCAAGTTGTAACCTTTAGAGAGAAATAAAGTTGAAGATTTGCCTTTCTTATCTTGAGAGATCTCTGTGTGTGTGTGAAAGCTATTTGATTATTTGTGGAATATTTTTCTCTTTGTTTTAGTTTCAATAAATTCATCTATAGTATTTTTGTTAAGCACAAAATATACTGAGAGGGGGGGTGAATCAATATATTATATATCTTATAAATCTTTCCTTTAACTAAATTCCACTTAATCAAACATTCAAGATATGCAATAAAACTCAAACAATAAAAATCACACAAGATAGAGAGAGACACTAGATATAACATGGAAACCTAATGTGGGAAAAACCACAGAGAATAAATCTCAAATATATTCATGAGAATAAACCCACAGGAGCACCATACCCCTTTGCCAAGTACAAACCTCAGCGACAATTCGTGAGCACCAACCCACATGAGCTTCAAACCCCTTTGTTGAGCACCAACCCAACACCTATTCATGAGCACCAACCCATAGGAGCACCAACCCATTTGCTGAGTACCAACCTAGTAACAATTCATGAGCACCAACCCACAAGAGCACCAACCCCTTTGCCAAGCACCAACTCAGCAACAATTTGTGAGCACCAACCCACAGGAGCACCAACCCCTTTGTGTATACCACACACCTATCTCTCAATGTTGTTATCTCAACAAATGATAGATCAATACAACATCTCCTTCCTCTCTCTCACCTTTGCTCTTCTAATCTAGATATAACAAATACAAATCATATTCATCTCTCACAATTGCTCTTCTAAGCTAGATATTACAAATATCAAATCAACCTCTATCTCTCATATTTTTAAATGGCTTCTCAAGCCTTTATTTATAGCTTTCCAAATGACCTTTGGCCTTCCCCCTTTGTGACCCTTCAATCCTCATGGAAAATGGTGCCAATCTTGGATGACCCTTCATATCCAAGCATTTGAAAAGTCATGTGGTGACCCTTCATGACCAAAAACATCCTTCCCACTTTTGTCCTTAACTTTGGTGACTCTTTGTATTCCTTAAAGTGTCCCTTCATGAGAAATTGCACCTTTACTCTTTGTCTTCACTTGGTGACTCTTGGTATTCCCCAAGATGACTCTTCATGGGAAAATGTGTCCCATCCTTCTTTTGTCTTTACCCCGTGGCTCTTCGACTTTTCCATGGGCCCTTCTTTTGTCTCATATGCAACCAAAAATATATTCGTTAATATTAAATAAATATTAACTCACATTAGCCAAGATAAACAATATTAAATGCAATGGGGCCTTTATCACCAATAATGCTAAACCTTTGACATCAACGACAATATTTCCAACAATTTTACCCTCTTGAAAATATTGTTTGAAATAAAGATCTTTTCCCATTTTATGAAAAATAGCTAAAATGCTACCTCTAATTTTTATTTATACGAGTCTGTACTGAAATAAATTCAACATATTCTCTTCTCTATTGTGTTTATCAAGCAAGAATTAAAATCCACTATAAAAATATTAGGTACAATCACCATATTTTTAGTTTTCTATAAATTTCAATTCTTTAACCCTTTTCCCAATCAAAACCCTAGTTAGGATCAAAAGCACTAAAGAACAAGATTTCCACAAAAATGGTATTTTATCTTTTTGCATCAGATTTAGTGAAAGGAATCCAACCTTATCTAGAGATTAACCTTAAATTTCCAATCTCCCACGACTTTGGAGGTTTTCCCATTGTATCATTAGGCAATTGCACAATAAGCTAAAAAATTAAGATAGGTGCAATCCTATGTGATAACAATAATTATTATTTATAATTTTGATAATGATGAATCCCTTTAATAATATGTGGGATTATATATATATATATATATATATAATTCTCATCATTAATAAATATTCCCCCATAAACTTAGTCACCATGCATATTTTGGTGAATGTGAGCCTTCTTTTTTGAAGCTAATATCCCATTAGTTTGTCCTAATTATTTACGTCATAGTCCAATATTGAGGATTGATCCACATTAATAAATGAGGGAAAAAATGAGTTTAATTATGGTACCAAATAATATACCAAAATAATATTACTTAATACATTAATGATAACTCAAGAAGATAAAGACCATAGATAACTTTTGAAAAAAATTCCTAAATTATTTGCTTGGACATATTCTGAGATGCTCGGTACTAATCCACCCATCAAAATTCATAATCTAGTTATCCATTCTAATTTAAAAATAGTTAAGAAAAATATTTTAAATATTCATCCTAAATTTTATTCATTGGTCAAATAAAAAATCCAAAAACTTTTAAATGCAAGGTTTATATGACCCATCAATTATTTGCCTTAGAATGTGAACATTATCTCAAATGCAAAACTTGACAGCCAAATTGGGATATGATTATATATTATATACTTAAACAAATATTTTCCCAAGGAATAATTTCCCTTACGTAACATTGATATGACTTTTTAATCTCTCATTGGTTATGAGAAGTTCCCCTTTATGGATGAGTTCATTCGCTATAATCAAATTAAGATAAATCCTATTAATGAATATAATACTACTTTACTACCCCATGTGGCATAATTTTATATGTTTCCATGAATTTAAATGTTTATTATAATTAACAAAAGGATATGACACATATATTCCATGATTACACGTATGCCATTTTTGAATACTAGCTATTGATATTTTGGGAAAATCAAAGCAATGTGAATACCATGTTAAATACTTACAAAAAATATTTATGTGATTGACAAATGAAAATGTTAGATTAAATCATAAGAAATGTGTATTTGGGGTTAAAATTTAAGGTTATTGATTTCATTATCTCCAAATTCAATATTGAGGTTGATCCTAAAAAATTACAATCCATTATTGATATGCCTATGCCCATAAAATTATACAAATTGAGAAGCTTTCAAAATAAATAAATAATCCATTCAATGGTTTATTGCTCAGTTGGCAGAAAAACTCAATCATTTTATATATTAATATGGAAAGACACATATTTTGAATGAGATGAATAATTAAAAAAATATTATTGATGAAAAAATAATATTTAGATAATACACTAGTCATGATGCCACGTACACCAAATATACCATTATTACATTACATATCTATCACTAAGTATGCCTTGGGTACCCTGTCAACACAATATCATGATGAAAATTGAGAGAAAGAGAACAATAATTTTTACATTAGTCCCACATTTATTAATTATGGAAATAAATAAAATTCAATGGAAAAGTTGTGCTTAGCTATCATGTTTGTTGAACCAATAGTTAGACATTACATACTTAATACTAAGACTCATATTATTTCAAAGATTGATACTTTGATATACATCATGTCTAAGTCTTACCTCTTTAGACACATAGATAACAGAGTCATGATTCTTATGTAATTTCATCTTAATTTTATACCATAAAAAATGATAAAATGGAAAGTCCTTTTTTATTATATAATTGTGACTCACCTTTTAGATCACACTCTCATGAATGATGCCTTTTGAGATGAGTTTTTAATTTTCACCAATGTGAACAAAACATGGATCATGTACTTTGATGGATCCAAATGTGATTCATGTGTTGGGTCTAACATTGTATACAAAATCAATAATAAAACAATTATTCCTCAACATGATAACATGAAGTTCTAAAACCTAATATCACACATACAATGGTATGTTTATCATAATCTTTTATTTATTCAAAAATATAAACACATAAATACGAACCATTTTTATAAGTTAATTGTTGTGTGAAGGATCATATTGATATGTAATAAAGTACAAATTATAAAAATGATGATGATGATGATGATGATGATGATGATGATGATGATGATGATGATGATGATGATGATAATGATGATGACGATGATGGCAATGATGATGATGATGATTATGACGACAATGTGTTAACATTTTTAGCCTCACGGGTACCTTGGCATGATGATTTCACTTGTTATGATACACATACTTCAACTTGTATAGAATATGATGAAGATTTTATTGAATATGATTATATCATTTATTAGTTTAGTTCTTTCTATATATCTTGCATGACTTTCTATTTCTTTCCTTTAAGTTATTTTTATTTTATCACATTTTTTTGCTTGTGCCTTCCTATTATTTAATTCTTCCCTCCTACATCCATTCTTCCATAATTATAAATTTATCTCCTCTTGTTTTCATTTTAATTATTTTGGCCCCTCACTTTTGACTATTTTATCCCATCCCAAAGGCCTACACTAACTTCCACATGAGGATAACATGTTTAATTTAGAACCATGCCTCTAAGAACAAAATGTTTTGATGGAAGTTGTAGGTTACTAGGGATCCCCCTTTATATTTTAATCCTAGTTATTTTTTTCTTTTATTTGATAATTTCATTTACTTTATATATGTACTAAAATTCATTTTACTTTATCATGTTAATTAATTATTAAAAAAAAGCTAAAATATAATGGTTATGTTAGATTGCACACTATATGCTCATGATTATTCACATATTGAAAAAGGTTATTGTTATAAATAAATTTTCACCCTAAGGAGGAATAATCTAGCCTCCTTAAATTTGATGTAACATTGAAACATATCAAGGTTATGGGTGACCTATTATAGAGGTTAATCTATAAGTTAAAGGGATAAATCCCCTTGATGAATCACATAGGCTCAAACACTAATCTACCAATTTATAGGAAAAGGGCAAGGAACCTATTCGAATGGGGTTGATGCACTGAATATGTGGTCTTACACCTATATATCATACACTAAAGATATAAACTAAAACATGAATTCAATTTCACTACTCAAAGAGGAAGGTCTCTAGGCATGAGTGTTTCACATAGAGGCTAGTGCATAGTGCATAGACCAAGAATTTGATCCATAGGTATATAGAGACACTAAGAATGATTTATTCACTTGTAAAACACGTAATTTCTTATTCAAACTATGTGACCAACAAAGATGACTACTACTTCAATAGAGATAACTAAGAAAAGATAAATGAAAGGAAATAATTAATTTCACTAGTCATTCATCAACCAACTAAGCACATCTACTAGACACAATCCATGAGGAGGAAAAACTCAGTTTTATTTAAGTCAAAAGCTAAAATAAAAGTGTTTATCTAAACAAGTGTTTACCATACCTAGGTGGAGGATATACTATCAGCCAAACAAGGCTCAATTTATAGAAGAGAAGAAGGAGAGAAGGTGTAAGAGAGAGACAAGTGTGAAAATAAGTGTTACAAATAGAAAAGAGTATTAAACTACTCCATCAAGTCCTCAACGACAAGTTTTGATCCCTTGAATATGCTCTTATGATCTAAGTGGCATAGAAGTTCAAATCTTTCTTGACACCTTATCTTCTTCTCCAAAACTTCCCTTTGCCTTGGCTTGTGAATGGACAAGTGGTACACTATTGGTCATGTCATGTTTAAATGATCTCTTACTTTGATATTGAAACCTTTCATTTGATATCTAAAGGTTCCCTTTGACACATCACTTTATTCTCTTGCTAGGTGTCTTGAAGTCTCTTTGTATCACTAGGCCAATCTTGTTTACAAGTGTCAAAACTTGAGTTTATCTTCTTAAATGTATTATCTCTCCATGGATGGCCTATTAACATCATATTAGACCTGGAAAAACTCATTTATAAGCTTCAAACTACCCTCAAGATCTTGTTCTACACCAAAAGCTCTCACTTGGACTCATTCTTTATATCCCTAAAAACATGTAAACCTCCTTATGTATAATAATGTACAATGTTTATTGATAAAATAAGCACATATTTGAGGACAAAATATGGGTTTAAAACTCTATGCCAAATTTCAAGACCTAAATCCAAGTGGAAGTGTCATTTTTCTACCATTCTCTCTCTTTAATTAGGCCTCCTTGCCTACAAATTAATTTTTGGACCAAAACAACTCCCACACATGTGAAACTTCTAGTAAGTGTGTGATTTACTTTACCTATGATAATTAAAACCTTCATTCCAATTTTTATCTCTTGAGACCCTATACAGATGGCTCAACCATAAAATGGTCAAAACCCCTAGTATACGCACTTATTCATGAATGAGAGACAATTTGTGTGTTTGGAAATAAATTTGAAATATTTATTTCATGGAAATATATTTTTAGGCCTGAAACATCCTTATGAAACTTCATCCATCAAAAGTTAGTCTCTTTAAGTACTTTCTAGGTCTATAGATAGGCCACTTAACTTACAAAACAATGTGTTTTTACCTTCTTGACCAAATACATGACTTGTAAAGCTTATAAATAATTGGGACATGGATAAGTGTGTATAACATTTATAACCTTTTTAAAGTCATTATTGACCTCTGAAATTAGTTTATAAACAAATTTATACCCTATATACCTATAAATACACCTATAATTATGTACTCTACCCTAGTCTGTACACCCCTATCCATACATATACTGAAAAATTCCATAATTTTTTTTAATGAGACCTAATAAGATCAAAAAAATCATTTTGAGGTAAAATATGTCCATTATTTTTCTTTGGAAGGCATCTTTCTCCCATCAAGTTCTTATGCAGGGTTTAGGAAGGGTGTTAGGCATGTTTTGTTCTTAAGGATTATTCATAAAAGACATATCCTCTTTCTCTCTCCTAATTTCATAAAGTGGAATTGGGGTTACCCCTACACCACCTATAAAAACAATTTTATACCATCCACTTTCCATGGAAGATCTAAGTAGAAGTTGGTAGATTCTCGGGTTACAAGCATGCATTCTATGAGGTCTAGGAAGAAAACAAGTCTGAGGGAGATTTTTTGAGTTTTTATTGAGATTAAAATGAATTTTTAAGGTATAAAAAATCTCATACCATGTTTTTAAATGGTTCACCATTTATTTTTCTCTCTCAAATAACTTTGTCACCTATTTTCATACATTGAGGGTTTGAAGGCCAACTGGTGGTTTTGACCCTAGTTACTGTGTTAAGTATTTTATCTTTATTAAAGACGTCCATGACATTATAACATATTTTTTTTGAGTCCATACCACCTCCTTGGGGTCATAATATTCTTATTACATCTTTAATAAACCAATTCTTCACCATTTTAATACACACAAGCCTATATGGTCTTTATTAAATGCCATGACTAAGCTATAGGTGATTGCAGGGTTTAGAGAGTTTTTTCCTACTATGAAAAATTATATAAATAATCCATAATTTTAATCACATTAACCCTTATTTTGGATCTCAAATAACCATCTATAATTCAATATTTCTTACATTTTATGTGGGAAAGGAGACTTACAGGTCTGTAGACCCGTAGATTACATTTTTACATTTTAGGCACCTTTGGACCATGTCTTCCTTGAGAACAAGCCTCCAATTTCCTCTACCATATTTCATGGACTTTTGAAATTTTCAATTCACATTTGAGGTTTTTCTTATTCAATCTCATAAACTCTTTCTAATTCATCACTACTTATAGATTTGAAGGTGTTTGTTTGTCTTCTAACTCATTCTCCTTCTCATGCTTGGTTACTTCTTTTAATGATGGAGACAATTGATATGGAAGTAGAAGAGACTAATAAACTTAAATAATTACACACCAAGGATACAAAAACATTGAAAACTTTTATTTTACCTCTATGCTTAGGGTAATATACATAGTCCAAAACAAACTAAACCATTGCATATTGATTGAAGAAGGGGGTGTTAGACTGATCATAGAGAAACATTGGTGGATATGAAAGGATTTAGGTGAAAAATAAACATGATAAAGTATCTTGAGAAACATGCTTATATCTATTGAGTACCTTGAAACATCAAGAAACCATGATCAACAACTTTAAAAACTAAATTATAGAGATGTTTTTGCTCATTTCTTAATGCCACATGTGCCAACCTGGTGGATGGAGGTGTAATATGTTTCTTTAGACATTTTAGGATTATTTTCAATTTATTTCATGTATCCAATGAGTTCACACTTGCATGTAAATTAAACAAAACTCAGCCTATGGGGATTTGAGTCACATTTTGACCCTTCAGGATCTTAGTGATTTATCATAGAGATGGGGACCTTAATATGAAAAAAAATAAAAATTATTTAAATCCAACTAATACCCATATCTTTGGTCAAAATTTGAGACTCCAACTCCACTTTTATGGCCTATACAATTCACTTGAAAATGGCCTTCATGAGTTTGTGAAGAGAGTGATGGGAGAGAGAAAGAGGATTTTTCCTTCCTAAGACTTGTGTAAGCTTACTAAGGGTGAATATGAATTTTATAATATTAATGGACATTTTAAAACTATTTTCACCTACAAATTGATCTCCTAAGGCTATATAAGTGCCTTAAACTCCCTTCTTTGTAATTGAAACTCAAGATTTTGACCAATTTATGACTTGATGACATATGGAAAATTATACAAATCCCTTAATAAACTTGGAAATGTGTTTTTATGGATTATACACTTTGGTCAGCTTTTTCATATGTTGGAATTAGCCAAAAATCACCTTTCTCTTCATAAACATTACCTTAAAGTCCACATAAGAACCTTAAACTTTCCAAATCAACATGAAATGTTTAAATAATGTGATCAAGGCATGAAATGGCTTTTAGGGACACCTAAGGACCTATTAAACCACTTTACCAATTTTCATCACTCTATGACATGACTAAGTTAGTAAAATGTAAAGATAAACTGTTACCTTAATTTCTCCAAATAAACCTTAATGTTTGCTAGTAGGGATTTAGAAAGGATATTAGAAGACCAAAAAATACATGAAAAAGCTATTAATAGGGCTAAAAATACATGACAAGAAATTTTTTTTCCTATAGGGGTTGACATTTTTCCCTTGGGGGTCAGAATTGGTCAATAAATTGGTGATTCATGGGGGTAACATGCTTGCTATGCTAAATAGACCAATAGCCTTGTCCTTCTAATTGGAAATGGAGTAATTTGCACTTAGATTCATACCTAAACTATACCATGACCATGACAAAACAATTTGATTAGAATTCCAAACACATAAAACAAGGAGAACACACACAAATCAAGGGAAACAAAACACATACATGTGCTATTTAAGCATGCAAGGAACACAAAACACAACATAAGAAAACTAATATATAAAAATGACCTAGGCTTTTATTTTTCCTCCTAGGTCAAAGGGGAAGTCTCTTGGATCCTTTACTCCATGAGATGAAGAATGGCATGAAGCAAGCTACCTCTTGAGCCTTGGTCTTGTTGTTTTCATCTTCTTCTTACTTTCCAATCTTTTTTGCATGCTCTCAAGTGAAGTGGTAGTAAAAAACTAGTCCCCTATGAAGATAAAATTACCATATGGATCTATATCCTTCACATGATGCCTCTTGATGCTTGTGCCTCTCTCAAACATTACCATCTCTTGAATCATTGGAGAAACTTCATTATTAGCCTCTAGGGATTCCATGACATGTGGTACTTGGTCTTGAATGATTTCATGTGGATCGTCACATTATTTCTCAAGTAAAAGGGCAGCCTCAACACCACCTTAAATCTATCCAATATGATATACAAGCCCTTAAAGAGCCTAGAAATTATTACATATGTATAGTTACTACTGCCAAAGGTCCACACCATCTTAACCCTTTTCTTGGAGATGTATTGTCTAAATTACATCTTTAGAGACTTATTCTTCTACTGTAATAGTTTGATCAATTCACTCATTCCTCAAAATTACATTCTTGATCATCCTTGAAAGTTGAATTGGTTCTTTCTTCTCCAAGTGGAGTAACAATGGTTAATCCTCATCATAGACACTTGAATAATCTTCATCACACTCTCCTTGGACCTTACTTTCAGTTGTAACTTCTTCTTCATTTGCCTCCCATAGGACAAGTTCCTCTTGAAGAAGGAAAATGGTGGGAGGGTGATGGATAGGTTTATGACTTGGAGAGGGATTATGAGGTATTATGGATGGATCATTAATTGTATTTGGAATGGAAGGTTCTTTTAGGAAAGCTTGAAGGGAAAGTAAGTTCATATGGGCTATAAGTGTTTCATTCCTCTCAACCACCATTTCATCTTTCTCATAGCCTTCTTGAGGCTCTTCAATAGCTACAAATTGATTTTCAATATTATCAATTAGGACCTCCTTATTTTGAAAAAATTATTAGATAGACCTCTAATATGGAGTATATTTATATTCTTCAGGAGAGAGAAATTTGGTTTAAATAGGATCAAGGTTTTCTTTGAATTCAATCTCTTGAACTTGGATCTCTTCCTCTTGCTTCTCCCAAGACTTCACTACTTGGTTCCAAGTTGGGAATTTGACACTGATATGTTCTCTTGGAGATTGAATTATCTCTTTTGGAGTTTCTTCTTGAGGATATAAATCATAGGAATGTTTATAAGGAACATAAGGGGTTTCTTGAAAATTTTGATCAAACTCATTTTTTTGACTTTCCCAAATCACCATCCTCTCCAATAAAAAATCACACAACTCATTCCTCTCTAGTGGATCATTAGATACAACTGCAAACCACCCATTCACTTCTTCATAATGGGAAGTTGAACAAATCTTTGATGATAATTCTAGTACTTTTCTCTCCATTTCATTTCAAAATCTTGGGAAGATTATGGAAGAGGAGTGGTTGGCTAGCATGGTTGAAGACAAGGTTGTTTATATGCATTATCATATCCACATGGAGATGATGTAGGATGATCACAAGGTTGATATGGATCACAATAAGAGTGATGTTCTTAGTAGTAAGGAGGATGACAAGATTCATAGGGCTATCGAGGTATGTATTTGGGCTGTCAAAGATGATTGTAAGGAGTAATAAAGGACTAATATGAACAATCATGATGTTGGTAAGGTTCATTATAGGATTTATAAGGCTCATGGTGAGGTTGATAAAGAGTACTATAGGCTTGAATATCTTTAAATACTTGCATGAAATTGAACTCTACTTCAAACTCAACCATAACAACCTCATCAAGACAATTAATTGAAGATAGAACTTACTTTGAATAAGTGACTAGGCTAACCAACTAATTGAACATGGAGTCACCATTGATGTTTTGAATTCCTCTAAAGGTTGAATTTAGAAGAGCACCATCAATAATTCTTCCACTACTTTGGACCTTAGTCTCACTGAGCATGCCAAAACTATTATCAATCAAATTTGTACCCTAAGGAGGGCTACTCTATTATTCTTAAATTTGATGTAACATTGAAAACCCTCAAGGTTGTGGGTGACCTATTAGAGATGTGAATCTCTAGGTTAAAGGGCTAGTTCCCTTTGATGAATCACTTAAACTCAAACACCAATTTACCACTTAATAGGAAAAGGGAGAGAAACCTATTATAATGGAGGTAATGCACCAAATATGTGGTCCTACATCTATATATAATACACTAAATACATGAATTATAACATGAATTTAATTACACTACTTAAATAAGAAGGTCTCTAGGCCTGAATGTTTCACATAGAGGCTAGTGTATGGTGCATAGACTAAGAAGCTGATCCATAGGTCTCTAAAGACACTAAGAAGGAGTTATTCACTTGTCAAACACACAAGTTATTATTTGCATTATGTGATCTACAAATATGACTACTAATTTCATAAAGATAACTGATAAAGGATAAATGAAAGGAATAAATCACTATAATTAGTCATTCATCAACCAACTAAGCACATTTTCTAGACACAAGTCATGAGGAGGAAAAAATAAATTTTATTCAAGTCCAAAGGTAAAATATAAGTATTTATTTGAGTAGGGCTTTGCCATACCTAGGTGGAGGATACAATATTAACCAAACAAGGCTCAATTTATTAAAAAAGTGAGAGGAGAGAAGGCATAGGAGAGAGAGAGACAAGTGTCCAAAAGAGAGTTATAAAAAAAAACAAGTATTAAACTAACCCATCAGGTCCTCAAGGACAAGTGTTATTCCCCTAAGTATTATCTTCTACTCTAAGTGGTATGGAAGTTTCAAATTTTGCTTGACACCTTGTCTTCTTCTCCAAAACTACCCTTTGCCTTGTCTTGTGGATGGACAAGTGACACACTAATGGTTAGGTCATGTTGAAATAATCTCTTATTCTATTCTTGACACCTTTCATCTAATCTTTGAAGGTTCCCTTTGACACATTGCTTTATTCTCTTGCTAGGTGTCTTGAAGTCACTTTGTCTCACTAGGACAATCTTGCTTATAAGTGTCAAAACTTGAGTTTGTCTTAACTAATGCATTATCTCTCCATGTATGTCATATTAACATCATATAATACCTTAAAAAAATCATTTGGAATCCTCAAACTACCCTCAAGATATTATTCTACACTAAAAGCTCTCACTTGGACTCATTCTTTGTATCCCTAAAAACATATAAACCTCCTTATGTAAAATAATGTATAAAGGTTTTGATAAAATGAGCACTTATTTTAGGACCCAATATGGATTTATAGATCCATGCAAAATTTTAAGACCTATATCCAAGTAGAAGTGTCCTGTTTCTACCACTCTCTCTCCTTAATAGGGCCTCCTTACCTAAAAACTGACTATTGGCCCAAAAAAAGTCACACACATGTGAAATTTTTGGGAAGTATGTGATTAAATTTTCCCATTCTAAGGCCAATCTCCATGCCATTTTTTATCTCCTAAAACCCTGTATGGATAGGTCAACCATGAAATGGTAAAAAACCCTACTCTAGGCACTTATGCAAGCTTGAGAGATAATTTGAGTGTTTGGAAATAATTTTTAGGATCTAGTGCATGGAAATAGTTTTTTAGGCCTAAAACATCCTTAGGAAACTTCATCAATTAAAATTAGGTCTCTTGAAGTACTTTCTAGGTCTGTAGATATGCCACTTAGCTTTAAAAATAGTGTGTTTTTACCTTCTTGACTAAGTAGCTGACTTGAAAAGCTTATATATAATGTTGAGGGACATGGAGAAGTGTGTATAAGGTTTTATAACATTTTTTAATTCATGATGGACCTCTAAAATTGGTTTAAAAACTAATCTATACCTTGTATATCTATAAATACACCTACAATTATGTATTCTACCCTATTCCATATACCCTTGTACCTACATATACCAACCAATGCAATGCAAAGTTTCTAATGATACTTGATAAGGTGAAAAAATCATTTGGAGGTCAAATATGTCCATTAGGGTCCATTAGAAGGCATATTTCTCCCATTAGATTCTTATGCAGGGTTTAAGAATGGTTTTAGCCATGTTTTATTCCTAAGGATTGTTCATAAAGGATAGATCCTCTTTCTCTACCCTGATGACATAGAGTGGAAGTGTCAAGACCCATAAACTAACTATAAACACCATTTTACACCAAGCACCTTTTCATGTAAGATCCAAGAAGAATTTGGTAGCTTATTGAGTTACAAATATTTTGTGAGGTTTAGGAAGAAAACAAGTCTAAGGGAGCTTTCTTAAGTTTTTATTGAGATGATAATGACTTTTTAAGGTCTAAAACATCTCATACCATGTTTTTAAATGTTTCACCAATGATTATTATCTCTCAAATAGCTCTTCCACCTATGTTTCATACATTGAGGGTTTAAAGGCCAACTAGTGGATTTGACCATAGTTACTATGTTAAGTCTTTTATATTTATTGAAGAGGTTCAAGACCTTATAACATGTTTTTTTGGAGACCCTAACACCTCCTCGGGGTCCTCATATTCTTATTACATCCTCAATAGACCAACTCGTCACCATTTTGATACACATAGGCCTGTATGGTCTTTATTGAATGCCATGACTGAGTTGTAGGTTACTGTAAGGTTTAGAGAGTATTTTCCTCCTATGAAAACTTCTATCAAAACTCCATAATTTTCATCACATTCACCCTTTTGTTTAATCTCAAACCACCATATCTAATGCAAGAGTTATTTCATTTTTCATGGGAAAGGAGACCTATAGGTCTGTAGACATGTATGTCTACCTTTTTTACATTTTAGTCACCTTTGGACCATGTCTTCCTAGAGAACAATCCTCTAATTTCCTCTATCATATTTCATGGATTTTTGAACCCTTTCAATTCATATTTTAGGTTTTTCATACTCAATCTCATAAACTCTTTTTGATTCATCACCATTTACAAATTTGGAGGTGCTTGTTTGGCTTCTTAACACATTCTCCTTCTCATGTTTGGTTACTTCCTTGAATGATGGATAAAAGTTATAGGGAGGTATAAGAGAGTGAGGAAATTAGATAAGGAAATAACAAGACTCACAACACATTGAAAACTTTTATTTTACCTCTATGCTTAGGGTAATGTACACAGTCTAAAATAATCTAGACCATTGCATGTTGATTGAAGAAGGTGGTGTTGGATTGAGCATGAAGAAACATTATGGAGCTAAAAGGATTTATGTGGAAAGGAAACATGATAAATTATCCTAATAAACATTCTTATATCTATTGAGTGCCTTGAAAGATAAAGAAACCATGATCAACAACTTGCAAAACTAACTTGTGGAGATGATTTTGCTCATTTCTCAATGCCACATGTGCCAACCTAGTGGATGGAGGTGTAATATGGTTCTTTAAAACTATTATGATCCTTTAAAATTGATTTTGTGTGACCATCAAGTTCACACTTGCATGTGAATTACAAAAAACTCAACCTTTAGGGATTTGCATCACATTTTGACCCTTCAAGATCTTAGTTATTGTTCATAGAGTTTGGGACCTCAATATGAAAAAAAATACCAGGTGTTTGAAAGCCATTAATACCCCTATCTCTAGTAAAAATATGAGACTCCAAATCCACCTGTACAGTCTATACTATTCACTTGAAAATGGCGTTCATGAGCTTGTGAAGAGATTGATTGGAGAGAGAAATATTATTCTACCTTACTGAGACTTGTGAAATATTCCTAAGGGTAAATATGACTTATGGAAGATGAAATTATGTTATTATACTCTTTTCACCTATAAACTAATCTCCTAATGTCATAAAACTACATTAAACTCCTTTATTTGGCTTTAAAACTCAAGATTTTGACCAGTTTATGAATTAATGACATATGGGTAGTTATATAACTCCCTCAAGAATATTTAGTCTCAACTTGGGCACTTGCCTAACTTCATTTAGTAGCCAAGTGTTCCCATTCTACATCTTGACCTGAACACATCCTTTTCCTACTATACTGCAAGGCTCATCATCACCAAGATAAACATGCCCAAAATCCCCTTAAACATAATAAATAAAATAATTTCTATGTGGTGTAGCATGAAAATAATCCCCTAAATCTAAAACCCAAGACTCAATAATATTATATATGGAGAGAATTAATGCATCCTGATAAACATTACATGTTACCACATTCACCTCCTTGTTGTCTTCCTAATTTTTATTCTTGTTCTAAATTTCCCAATAATCCTTCTTTACATGCCAAATATTTCCATAGTGCCAACATGCCATCCTATTGTTTGATTTTGACCTTTCAATACCATTTGACTTTCCACACTTTCCTTTTCCTTTATACTTTTGTCTCCCTCTACTCTCTACTGCCAAAGCATCACCTAAAGTAGAAGTCTCCCCAGAGATTTTCTATCACATTTCCTCACTAAGGATTAATTCTATAACATCCTCAAAATTCAACTTGGTATTGTTAGATAATGAGTTTCTCACAACCATTACCAGACTATTTCAACTCTCTAGTAAGGAACATAAAACAAGTAGATCCCTGACTTCATCATCAAATTCAATTTTCACAGAGTTCAACATACTCACAATCATATTAAATTCTTTCAAATGATCATTAACTAAACCATTTTTAGACATCTTCATATTAAATAAAATTTTTATTAATTTTTTTATATTAAAAGTAGAGGGTTTCTCATATAACTTACCTAAGACCTTCCATGGTCTTCTCCTATGATATATTAAACATGACCAAAGATAGAAGGCATAACCAGATGGCCCCAAGTGCTTTCCTGTCAAGTAGCTCCCAAGCCTCATCTATCATACCCACTAGTTTCTTTACTATTCCTCCCAGTGGAGCATGGAGGTCCTTCTGATAGAGGTAATCCCCCATTTACATCTTCCATAGACCAAAGTTCTGCCCATTGAACTTTTCAAGTTTTGATCTATTATCATTAGCCATAGCTCCCATTTAAACTAATAACCCTTCCTATGATTCAACACTTTAGAAAATACAACTTGAAGCTATGATACCAATTATTAGTAATAAATCAAAAATTAATGTAGAACAATTTCACAAACTTGCAATACAAAAGCTATGAATAGAGATACATAAATAACATAAATTAAAATGCACAACAAGAAGATAGGATTTAACAAAGAAAAACTTGCTCAAATCTTATTATAAGCCAAAAAGAGTAAAATCCACTCTCAGATCAGTTTTCTCACAATTATAATTCATAAATATTGTTTAGAGCTATGTGTTAGGAATAAATACAAAAATTGATGCAAAACAATTTCATAGAATTGCAATAATAATAGATATAAATAGAGATATAGAAAGAACAAAAATAAACATGCAAAATAAGAAGACCAAATTTAACGTGGTTCACCCAATGTGGGCTACATCCACCAAGAAATACTTTCTCAAATTTTATTATAAGACATGAGAGTAGAAACCACTCTCAGATTAGTCTTCTCATAATTACAATGCACAAATATTGTTTGGAGCTACGCTCAACAAACCCTCCTGAATTCATACCTAAATTCACATACTCTATTCTTCCTTCTCAAACCCTTATTCTCATGATGCATTACCTATGAAATATCTATCTATACATAATACATCAACAAAGTAGTATTACAAAATAATGGGTACCAAAACCATGGGTATAATCAACTCAAAAATGATTTCCCATTAAAAGGGGTCCAAAAAAAAATTTGGGGGCTACCACCTCCAAACCCTAGAGAGAATACATATAGAGTGTATAGTACATTTTAAATGTATAGCATTTGAAATATATTTTAATTAAGAAATAGGCTCCATAACACAATTATACACTCAACAAAATCTCTCAAATTCATACCTAAATTTACACACTTTGTTCACCTCAAAAAATTCCATTCTTATGATGTATTACCTACTACATCAATAGGCAACTGACATAGTAGTTTTACAAAATAATGGGTACCAAAACCATGGGCCAAGTTAACCCATATTGGTTCCCCATTAATAATGGATTATGATACCACACATATACAAGTATAGATAAACCACATATCTATACTCTTGTAAAAAGGGGGTCCAAAAAATTTAATGTACAATATTTGAAACATATTTTAATGTGGAAATAAGATCCATAACATAACAATCTCTTAATTAGAGACTAATTTTATTTGAGCAGGCTTCCTAACCCTTCACTATCATTTGTGAAGGCCAACCAAAGCTAAACATATCTTTAGTTTCTCCCTTGTGACCACCTTGGTCATCATGTCTGTAGTATTCTGACTAGTATGAATCTTCTCCAGGTTCAACTTATTTTCCTCCGAAGTTGTCCTAATGAAATATAACCTCAACTATATATGCTTCATCCTAGAGTGGAAAGTGGAGTTCTTTGATAGGTGTATAACACTATAAATATCACTATAAATCTTTCCTTCCTCCTACTTATGCCCCAAATCCTCAAGCAACCGCTATAACCAAATCATCTCTTTGCTTGCCTCTATGGCAATAACATACTCATCATCTATTATTGACAAAGCCATAAGTTTTTATAGTCATGAAATCCATCTCACCATTATATCACCTACATTAAATACATATCCTATCATGCTCCTCCTACTGTCTAAATCTCTCTCCATGTCCAAATCTACATAACCATGCAAAGTGGTGTCCAATCCACCATAGCTTAAAACTATCCCCATGGTCCCTCTCAAGTGCTAAAGGATCCACTTCACTACTTGTCAGTCCTTTTTACCTAGATCACTCATGTACCTACTTAATGCTCCTAATGCATGGATAATATATAGCCTAGTGAACACCATGGCATATATAAAGCTACCAACTACTAATGAGTAAGGTACACAAGACATCTAGATTCTCTCCTTCTCTATCTTGGGACACTGCTCCTTTGATAACTTGAAATGGCCTACCAAAATAGTTCCAACCAGTTTATCATACTAGATGCTAAACCAACCCAATACCTTTTAAATGTACTCTTATTGAGATAAATTTGAATTTTGTTCCTTCCTATTACAAGTTATTCTCACAACAAGGATTTGTTTTACTACTCCCAAATCCTTCATAACAAAGGAATTACTAAGTTTTTCCTTGAGTATCTTTATTTATTGCATGTTCTTACATGCAACCAACATTTCATCCATATATAGACACAAGATGATGCAATTACCATCATCAAACTTCTTGATATACATGCAATAGTCTGAATGACACATGGAGTATTCCTGCTCCATCATAAAACTATCAAATTTCTTATACCACTATCTTGGATCTTGTTTTAGACCTTACAAGTTATTCTTCAGTTTACAGACCATGTTCTTCTTCCCTATGACCTCATATCCCTATGGATTCTCCATGTATAAATGCTAGTCCAAATAACCATGAAGGAATGTAGTCTTTACATCCATCTACTCTAAATGCAAGTCTTCCACTGCTACTATCCCAAGAATAATACTAATAGAAGTCTTCTTCACCACTGGAGAAAAAATATCATTAAAATTAATTCCCTTCTTTTTTTTCAAACCCCTTTACCACCAATCAAGCCTTGTACCTTTTCTTTCCTCTATCATCCTCTTTAATTCTATACACCCACTTGTTCTACAATGCTCTTTCACCTTCAAGTGGGTTTACCAGATCCCAAGTCTAATTTTCCATGAGAGATTGATGCTCCTCATCCATTGCTTATTCCCATTTCTTCCTAACATCTACCTACATTTCTTCTTCAAATCACTCTATCTCTCCATTGTCAATTAGTAATAAATAATTAAGATATGGATAAAAATGTTCAAGTTCCATTCTTACCCTGAAAGACCTTCTCACCTTAGGAGTTTGGGATTCCTATGGTGTAGGTGCTTGAACTAGTTGCTTGGACACTTTACCATCTATAATGTCCTCTAACACTATGTAATATTTTCTAGAATCCTCTTTATGATCCTAAAACTATTGTTTATATGACTTTTTCATTAAGACTAAATCCTTAGACCAAAATATATTTTTATCCTTAAGACTCCAAATTTGGAAGCCAAAGTTATCCTCACCATAACCAATAAAGGTGCATTTTTTAGACTTAGCCTCTAACTTGGTCCTATCATATTTATCATAAATAAAAGCTTCATATCTATATACTCTAAAAAATGAATAATAAACCTTTTTACTAGACCAAGATTCCTTAAGTTGTTAGGTTGTGGAGCTAAAAGCTTCACTGATGCAGACATGGAGAAGGCCATTGGAGGACTTGCTGGAGTGTCACAGACACCGGTGTTGGTCAGGCCAACCGATGTTAGTAGAAAGGAAATAGGAAGCAACCGACATCGGTCAAAGATCGGCCGATGTCGGCGACCCCCAGGCAGACAGGGACCGACATCGGTCGCCTGTGTGGTTCAACTGCGAGTATTTTACGGGCAGTTGGTCAATGAACCAAGTGTTTGCATGTCAAGAGCTAATTATAGACTGAGAGCTACGGATCTAATTATTGTATTAGGTGTCTAATTATTTTTTGAATGAGATCTATATATTAGACTCATGGTTGTATTATAAACTTGTGCTAGAGAGTAAGAGAGCAATATTATAAGCTCCTTCTGTGTGTGAGGTGAGCAATGGTGTGTTCCTCCTAGTGCCATAGTACCAAGTGTGGGTGTTGGATTGGAGAACAAGTAGGGTTCTTCAGGAGTGTATGATCTTGGTCATTAGGTGAGCATGGCTTCTATAGGAGATCTACATGGTAAGTAAGATCATTGATTTGCAGATGTATGTGTGTGCAAGGTCAAGGTTCACAAGTGTGCAGAACCAAGTTGATTTGCAGGTGCGCAAGATCAGATAGGACAACAACACAACAGGGAGTAAAATCAGGCAAGATCTACTTGGAGTACAGTGTGTACTCAGATAGAGCAAGAGAGGAAGGCAAGGAAGATCCTTTCATAAGTAAGGTCTAGACAGGTGTAGGTTTTTGTAGGTTCAGGGAAGATCTACTTGGAGTACGTTTGTGTACTTGTGGAGTGTGTGGAGTACTTGTGATGTGCATGGAGCACGGGTATAAGGTGAACACCAACTCAGTGTTTGAGTTGGGTGTTGGGACCTAAGAGAGAGAGCTTTGAGGAGAGAGTTACTATTCACTTGAGGTGTGGGAAGCCTCTGAAGAGGTGGTGGAGAAGAAGTGGCATCTTCTTTATTGTATTCTTTTCTGTAAGAGTTTTAATACAAGTTGTGTATTGTCTCTCATATCATGTGTTATTTCTAGATTCTAGTTACTTGTTGATTTTGGTTAATTCTGCATATTAAGTTGCTTGTATTTGGTAATCAATTGTGTGCTTCTGGTGTTTCATATTCCCAACATGTGGTATCAGAGCAAAGGTTGTAAGAAGTGGTTTTGTGTTTGGTTACAGGTCACTCTCAGGGATTTCTGATCGAGTGGGAGTAAAGCAATGGCAGATCAAAGTAAGCTAAGAATGGAGGAGTTGAAAAGCACAGATGGTCACCAACGGTCATATGGAAAGAAAGAGTAGGTAAAAGAAAATTATTGGTTTGTGGAAGATCAACATGAAGGAACTAAAGAAGTAGATGTTGCAGGGGATGTGGCACAGGATGCTTTGGAAGGTTTCTTGGATAAAGTTGAACCTTGGATAACAGATTCGGTTGCCTCTTTCCATGCAGCCCCAGATAGAGGAGCTGGTGAGCCTTGCCATAGAATAGGCAAAGGGGAAGTGAAGCTGAAATTCCAGGCGGCCAACACATGGGTGTTGAAGGAGGTCATGTAGGTCCCAGGTTTGGAGATGTGGCTAATTTCTTTAGAAGAGTTGGGTGATGAGAGATGCATGAGAACTCTCACAGCAGATGCACTTGAATTAGCTGGTGGTAAGAAAATAGGTACTCTTTATCTACTTGTTTATATTATTGATTCTTCTTTTGCTGCGGAGACGTGGCTTCGTAGGCTTGGTCACATGAGCAGGAAGGAGATGCATGTTATTAAGTGGAAGATATATATATTTGACAGACTTAAGAACTGGAAAGCCTTGGTGTTCTTGGAGGAGATGGCGGATAGAGACCAGTGGATGGGGCTGGAGACTTCTGAGCAGGGCAGTTTGGACATGGGGATTGATTCAAAGGAGCTCGCAGGTAAAAATTCATCACTTACAAATAACACAGGTACCGGCGTCGGTAGGAAAACCAACGTCAGCAGTAGGTAAGACAGACATCGGTCATAAGGACCGACGTCGATAGCAGAAGACACCGACGTCGGTAGGTTGGTAGTTAGGGACAGGCGCATGGAACCGACGTCAGTTGGATGTAGACTGTGTGGTGATCAAGGTCGTTCACTGTAACAGATTTTGGGTGGACAGCAAACTGTCAAGGAGTCTCAAACACCCATATGGAGGATTGAAGACGTAAGTAAGCCTCAAATTCATTGTTCCTCTTCTTTACACTCATTGCTTACTGTAGAGCAGGAAAGATCTAGGAAACAGTGGGAGTGTGGCAGGTATATGATGCAGAACCAAGCAGAGACTTGGTAGGGTTGTTAGCCGGTATGAAAGCACAGAGATGAATAGATACCTTAGTTGAAGAATAGAGAGAATGAACATGTGAGATGAAAGGCCAGGCATATGGTCTTGAGGAGCTGCAGGACAGTGGTACAAGTTTTGACAGGTGGAGGACGAAACATGGCTTTAGTCAATATCAGGGTAACCACTATGGTTTGACTTACTAGGGGGATGTTGATTGTAACATCATTTTATTGCTGTATGTGGATAATATGCTCGCTAGCAGGGGTGTACATATAGGGTTTTACTGAGCTAAGGGTAAGATTAATTTAGTGGTTTGCTATGAATAATTTGGAGTAGCAAAATTCTTTGGCATGGGGGACATGGAAGATCACAGGTTGATTTTGTTTACAGTGGGAGCTGATGTGAATCAGGTGTTGGCGAGATGCAGGATGCAGAATCAGAGCACACCAAAGGCTGGACAGTTCAGTGTCTAAAATCACATAAGGTCTTGCATAGACCTAAGTTTTCCCAAGCAGTGGGAGTTGTCAGAGAGTTAGGAGCCAATTCAGAGAAGTGAGTTCTCATGGATTTTGAGAGGGACCAGCAATAGGGATTCATGCTATTTAGGGTTAGGACTTCACTACATGTGTTTGTAGATTTGGATGTAGTAGGGTACTCGGATGACAAGAGGTACACCACATGTTGTGTGGTGGGTGGTCTTCAGGGTTGATCTTGAAGAGGGATACAAACCAAGAAACAGATTAGACGGGGTATAGGTATAGGTATAGTGCAACTATTTATCTCCAAGTGGGAGATTGTTAGGTTGTGGAGCTAAAAGCTTCACTGATACAGACATGGAGAAGGCCATTTGAGGAGTTACTGGAGTGTCACAGACACCAGCGTCAGTCAGGCCAACTGACGTCAACAGAAAGGAGACAGGAAGCAATTGACGTTGGTCAGAGATTGGCCAACGTTGGTGACCCCCAGGCAGATAGGGGCTGACATCAGTCACCTGTGTGGTTCGACTGCGAGTATTTTATGGGTAGTTGGTCAACAAACCAAGTGTTTGCATGTCAAGAGCTAATTATAGACTGAGAGCTGCAGATCTAATTATTGTATTAGGTGTCTAATTATTGTTTGGATGAGATCTATATATTAGACTCATGGTTGTATTATATACTTGTGCTAGAGAGTAAGAGAGCAATATTATAAGCTCCTTCTGTGTGTGAGGTGAGCAATGGTGTGTTCCTCCTAGTGCCACAGTACCAAGTGTGGGTGCTGGATTGGAGAACAAGTAGGGTTCTTCAAGAGTGTATGATCTTGGTCATTAGGTGAGCATGGCTTCTATAAGAGATCTACATGGTAAGTAAGATCATTGATTTGTAGATGTATGTGTGTGCAAGGTCAAGGTTCACAGGTGTGCAAAACCAAGTTGATTTGCAGGTGCGCAAGATCAGATAGGACAGCAACACAACAGGGAGCAAAATTAGGCAAGATCTACTTGGAGTACAGTGTGCACTCAGATAGAGCAAGAGAGGAAAGAAAGGAAGATCCTTTCATAAGTAAGGTCTAGATAGGTGCAAGTTATTGTAGGTTCAGGGGAGATCTACTTGGAGTACGTTTGTGTACTTGTGGAGTGCATGGAGTACTTGTGATGTGCGTGGAGCACGGGTATAAGGTGAACACCAACTCAGTGTTTGAGTTGGGTGTTGGGACCTAAGAGAGAGAGCTTTGAGGAGAGAGTTACTATTCACTTGAGGTGTGGGAAGCCTCTGAAGAGGTGGTGGAGAAGAAGTGGCATATTCTTTATTGTATTCTTTTCTATAATAGTTTTAATACAAGTTGTGTATTATCTCTCATATCATGTGTTATTTCTGGATTCTAGTTACTTGTTGATTCTGGTTAATTCCACATATTAAGTTGCTTGTATTTGGTAATCAATTGTGTGCTTCCAGTGTTTCATATTCCCAACACAAGTATGCTCTTATTCAAAGAAGATGAAGGTCCTCTATTTATTAGATATACAATCATGTTTATTGTTTCTACCCAAAATTGAAGGGGTAGTCCTACATGTAACCTCATGCTCCTAGTAGACTCCATGATAGTCCTATTCATCCTTTTTAAAACTCCATTATGTTATGTAGTTCCTAGAACTATCCTCTATCTATGAATTCCATTCCTAGAATAGTAATAAAAAAACTCATTATTATAATATTCCCCACCATTCTAACCTAAGACATTTTAACTTTAGGCCTATTTCATTCTCAACCAAGGCTTTCCATCTTTTAAATTTATTAAACACATCATATTTTTTCCTAATACCATACACCCAAACTTTCCTAGTTGCATCATCAATAAAAGTGACATAATAAGATGAGCCACCAATAAAAGATACCTAAGTTGGCCCCAATACATCTGAATGAACCAACTCAAACTTATTCTCCTTCCTCATAGGTCCAATCTTGAGAAACTTTACCCTTTTCTATTTTACGTACACACAATCTTCACAAAAATCTAAATCAAACCCTTTCAATACATGTAACCTATCCTTCAAAATTTGTATGCCCTTTTGGCTCATGTGACCAAGCCTATTATGTCATAAAGTTGCATCTACATCTATAACAACTAAATTAAAATAATTGATCCAAAACTCAAAATTTTTGGTTGAAATATATTTCAAGAATACATAAATAGTAATGCTATCTTTGAGAAGAGATGTTTTATTGCTCACAAATTATAGATACAAACATATGCCTATCTCTAGGAAGAGATGTCTGATCTCTTTCTCAAGATACATATTTATTTATACTTATTTTGAAGTCTAGGGGGAGGATGTGGAAGGTCACCAATCTCAAGGGAGATGAAGTGGTTTGAATTCCATGATTTACAACAATATAGAATTCAAGAAATTACTATTTTTAGAAACTTTCTATTTTTAGATTGCACTATTAAAATTAAAATTTTATGCACTTCCATTGGTTTTTTGGGGGTTAAAAAAATTATCATATCTAATGCCATATATCACATTCTCCTCATTATTAGCTTTCTAATGGTTCAAATGGGGAGTCAATTGAAGCTATGGTTCAAAATTTATGTCTCCCAGAAGTTCTACCACTAACTGGGGTAGAACCGTTACCTAAATTTTTTGCCTAAAGTATTGCCCAGATCATTCCTCCCTCCTTGAGAAGCAATTGTCCCCATTGCATTAATATTCCTCATCAAATGTGGTAATTATGTCTTGATTTATTTAATTAACTTTGATGCTATTGCTACCTCAGATCTCCCATGAGGTGTGTATTTCATGGTGGAGAATGGAATGGCTACATCAATTGGTGTCATGGGTTGGAACCCAAAGCATAATTGGAATGAACTATGTTTGGCAGAGTTGTGTAGTGCCTGATTGTGTCCATGTTATATGAAAATAATCCCCTTGTCCCATGTGCATGGATTTTTGAGGTGATACATCTGAAGCATGTGAATAATCAAGCAATTTACCACTTTTATTTGACCATCCGTCTGTGAAGTGAAACTCCCATGGGTGACTTGAATAAGTCATCATATTCTCCCATGGTTTGAACCATCTACTTCTATTATTGTGTTGATTGTGTAGTCAGGGATGCAACATCAGCCTTCTTGAATTTCTATGGTTTGACCACCATGAGAACCAATATCTTACATTACTTAGCACTAATTAGGGAGACAGATGTGGGAGGTGGTAACGCTAGTACCCTGTAACACCATGTTCCAAGAGTGAGGTTGATTCTTTGGGTTCTTAATTCATAGATACCATGTTGATTATACATTAATGGATGACTAAGGAGTACATCACAAACATCCAGATTGACCACATCACAAAATAACTCATCTTGGAAAGATTTTATTGCATATGAAAGAAGACATTGGTGGGTGACATGGAGGTCTCTCCCTGGGCTCAACCATTCAATACTGTATGGCTTTAGGTGAGGCTTCATGGATAGATTTAGAATTTTTAAAATATTAGTAAATATTAAATTCTTTTGACTCCCACTATCAAGAATGAAATGCAAAGGCTTACTTTTCACCCATAACTTAGAGTGAAACAACCTTTCCTTTTCATTTTGCCTCTCCTCATAGGTCTGTGATGAAGCAATGATGGCATCAGGCTTAGTATCTATAATCTCTTATTCATCCTTTTTGACTATAGGGTTTGCATGAGGTAGAGTAGTAGATGTTGAGGATTGTGACTCAGAAAGTAGGGACTTGATGGCTCGACATTCTTCTTTGGAGTGAGTTCTAGTTTTGTGGTAATCACACCATTTCTTAGTCTTTACCTTCTGGGGTTGTTTATCTTGAAAGTTCCTTTTCTTCTAATTTTAACCTCATGTTTGACCTTCTTTATCACTTTTTCATTTTCAAGGTTGACTCTTCATATTATTTCTTTCATGCTTCTACTCAATCTTCACCATGAACTTATATGCCTCACCAAGGGTTTCCAAATTGAAAATTTTTATTTCCCCCTATATGTACCATTGTTGTCCACCATGATATTTTAGAACCTTGTGTTTCTCACTTTCCTAGATACCCAATCTCATAGATAGAGAATGAAAAATGTCAGTGTAATCTTGAATAAACTATTCTTTACCTTGGCAAAGTTTTTGCCACTGTATATACAGATCATCATATGTTCCAATGGATTAGCATTCTTCTTTTACAACTTATATGAAATCATCCCAAGTAGGTTCTGCCTCAAGGCCAATATCATTTGTACTGAACCTCTTCTTATACACTTCCCACTAATTTTTGATAGGCAATGATGCTTTCAACAGATCAAAAATGATCTTCTCTTCATCAATAAATTTATTTATATAAAAATAGGAAGACAATTGATCCAACTAATTTTCTACTACATCAACATTGATTTTACCTTCAAATGTAGGGATATCAAAATTCATCTGAACCTTGAAGGGTGTTAAGGTACTGAAAGGATGTGGGGGTGAAAATGAGGAGCCAGAATTTCCCATCAAGATTTTTTAGAGAATTTGGGTGAATTATTGTAGCATCTATGCTTGATGCTGCTAGAGGGCTTCATTCACCATTTCCTTGAAAATATTAGATGTCTCAGTGTTGTCTTCCATTTGAGGTCATTTGAAGCAAATAGGTGGATAATCTATAGGATCTGTTATTTATTACCCAAGCTTCTTGTAGCCTGACGTCATCTTTATGATCATACATCTCAATAAAAATCACTATGAAACCACTAATCCAAAACTTTGAAGTTTTATTTGAAAGATATTTCAAAAACACACAAATAATAATGCTATCTTTGAGAAGAGATGTTTTATTGCTCACAAATTACATATATAAACATATGCCTATCTCTGGGAAAAGATGTCTAATCTCCTTCTCAGGGTATATCTTTATTTATACCTAATTTAAGGCATTGGGAGGATGTGGAAGGTCACCAATATCAAGGGAGATGAATTGGTTTGACTTCCTCGATTTACAACATAGAATTCAAGAAATTACTATTTTTAAAAACTTTCTATTTTTGGATTGCACTATTAAAATCAAAATTTTGGGAACTTCCATTTGGTTTTCAAGGGTAAAAAAATTAATAATATATTAATGCCATCTGATTGTATTATCCTCATTCTTAGCTTTCTAATGATTCAAATGGGGAGTCAATTGGAGCTATGTTCAAAAGTTATGGCTCTCAAAAGTTTTGACACCAATTAGGGTAGAACCATCACCCAAATTTGTCGCCTAAAGTGTTACATGGATCAATAATCATCACTACTTGATAAATATAGTGTACCAACCTTCTTACCTCATAATACCACAAGATCACCCTTGGTCAAATTCTAAGAATATGATGTAAAAGTCTACATGCTTCATTGCCTTACTGCCTTGTAGATACCAAATTCCATCTCAACTTAGGTGCATGCCTGACATTCTTTAGTAGCCAAGTGTTCCCATTATACATCTTGAAATGAACACATATTTTTCCTACTATATTTTAAGGATCTTCATCACCAAGATAAACATGTCCAAAATCCCCTTGAAAATAATCAATAAAATAATGCTTATGTGGTATAGCATGAAAAGAAGCTCCTGAATCTAAAACCTAAGACTCAACAATATTATCTATGGAGAGAATTAATGTATCCTAAAAAACATTACCTATTGCCACATTTACCTCCTTAGTGTCTTCTTTATTTTTATTCTTGTTCTGAAGATCCCAACAATCCTTCTTTGCATGCTCAATCTTTCCATAGTGCTAGCATGCCATCTTACATGTGTTCATTTTCCTCTATACTTTTATCTCCCTCTAATCTACACCACCAAAGCATCACCTAAATTATAAGTCTCCCTATATATTTTCTATCACATTTTATCACTAAGGATTACTCATATGACATTTTCTAACTTCAACTTGGCATTGGTAGAGATTGAGTTGCTCACAACCATTATCAGGTTATTCCAACTCTTTGGTAAGGAATATAAAATAAGTAGAGCCCTGACTTCATCATAAAATTCAATTTTCATAGAGTTAAACATACTCACAACCATATTAAATTTATTCAAATTATTATCAACTAAACCATTTTAAGACATATTCATATTAAATAACTTTTTCATTAAAAATATTTTATTAAAAATAGAGGATTTCTCATATAACTTCTCTAACACATTCATGAGACATTTTGTGGTCTTCTCCTATTATATATGAAATATTACCAAAGATGCAAGGCATAATTAGATGGCCCCAAGTGCTTTCCTATAAAATATCTCCCAAGCCTCATCTATCATACCCACTAATTTCTTTACTTTCCTCCCAGTGGCATGGAGGTCCTTCTGAATGAGGTATTCATCCATCTGCATCTTCCATAGACTAAAGTTTTTCTCATTGAACTTTTCAATGTTTGATCTATTATCATCAACCATAGATACCAGTTAAACTAATAACCCTTCTTATAATTCAACACTTATAAAATACAACTTGAAGCTCTGATACCAGTTGTTAGGAATAAATCATAAATAAATAAATAATAATTTCACAGAATCACAATAACAAAAGCTATGAATAGAGATACATAAATAACCAAAATTAAAATGCACAACAAGAAGGTAAGATTTGATGTGGTTCACCTAATGTGGGATACATCCACCAAGAAACACTTTCTCAGATCTTATTACAAGCCAACAAGAGTATAATCCACTCTTAGATCAGTCTTCTTACAATTATAATGCACAAATATTGTTTGGAGTTGCACTTAACAAACTCTCCTAAATTCACACTTGAATTCACACACTTTATTCAACTTCTCAAAAACTTGGTTCTTTTAATGTATTCACTAATACATCAATAGGTAACTGACATAGACTTTTTATAAAGCAATGGATATAAAAATGATGGATCTCCATTAATCATGGGTTATGACACCACACATATACAAGTATAGATAAACCACATATCTATACTCCTAGAAAAAGGGGGTCCATAAATTTTTCATGTACAATATTTGAAATACATTGTAATATGGAAATAGGCTCCACAACATAATAATCTCCCACTTGGAGACTTAGTTTATCTGAGTAGTCTTCTCAACCCTTCACTATCATCTATGAAGGCCAACCAAAGATGAACATAGCTTTAGTTTCTCCATTATAACTATTTTGATCATCATGTCTATAGGATTTTGATTGGTATAAATCTGATCCAATTTCAACTTCTCTTCCTCTAAAGCTATCCTAATGAATGGTGCCTCAAATGTATATGTTTCATCCTAGAGTGGAAAGTAGAGTTCATTGCTAAGTGTATAACACTTTGACTATCACTATACAACTTCCCTTCCTCCTACTTATGCCCCAACTCCTCAAGCAACTGATATATCCAAATCATCTCTTTGCTTGCCTCTATGATAACAACATACTCACCCTTTATGGTTGACAAAGCCACAAGTTTACATATTCATAAAATCCAACTCACCATTGTGTCACCTATAATAACTACATATACTATCATGGTCCTTCTACTATCTAAATATTTAGCCATGTCTAAATCTACATAACCACACAAAGTGGTGTCCAATCCATTGTATCTTAAAATTGTACCCATGGTCCCTCTTAAGTACCGAGGATCCACTTCACTACCTACCAGTTCTCTCTACCTGGATCACTCATGTACCTACTTACTACTCTCATTGCATTGGCAATATATGGCCTAGTGTATACTATGGCATACATCAAGCTGCCAACTAATGATAAGTAAGGTACATAGGACATATAAACTATCTCCTTCTCTATCTTGGGACACTTCTCCTTTGATAACTTTAAATGGCCTACCAAATGAGTCCCAACCAGTTTAACATCATGCATACTAAACCTCTCCCAGACCTTTTTAGTGTACCCTTCTTGAGATAAATTTAGCTTTCATTCTTTCCTCTTTTGAGTTATTATCATACCAAGGATTTGTTTTTCTACTCCCAAATCCTTTATAGAAAAGGAATTACTAAGTTTTTCTTTGAGTACCTTTATTTCCTACATGTTCTTACCTATAACCAACATGTCATCCACATACAAACATAGGATAATGAAATTACCATCACCAAACTTCTTAATATACATGCAATGGTCTGAATGGCACTTGGAGTATTCCTACTCCATCGTAAAACTATCAAATTTCTTGTACCACTATCATGGAGTTTGTTTCAAGCCATACAAGTGATTCTTCAGTTTACACACCATGTTATTCTTCCCTATGACCTCATATCCCTATGGCTACTCCATGTATAACTCCTCCTCCAAATCACCATGAATAAATGCAATATTCACATCTAGCTGCTCTAAATGCAAGTCTTTTGCTACCACTATCCCAAGAATAGTCCTAATAGAAGTCATATTCAACACTAGATAAAAAATCTTAGAAATCAATCCCTTCTTCTGTGTAAACCCCTTTACCAAAAAATATGCCTTTTACATTTTCTTTCCTTCATCATCTTCTTTAATTTTATACACCCACTTATTCTATAATGATTTCTTACCTTTGGGTGGGTTTACCAGATCACAAGTCTTATTTTCCATAAGATACTAATGCTCCTCATCCATTACTTATTCCCACTTCTTCCTGACATCTACCTACATTGATTCTTAAAATCACATTGGCTCTCCATTATTAGTGAGTAATAAATAATTAAGAGATGAAGAAAAACATTTAGGCTCCCTTCTTACCCTAGAAGATGTTTTCACCTTAGGAGTTTGGGATTCCTATGGAATAGGTGCTTGAACTAGTTGCTTAGAAACTATACCATCTGAAACGTCCTCCATCACTATGCATTCTTTTTTGGAATCCTCCTTTTGATCATACAACTACTCTTTATACATGATTTTTTCATTAAAGACTACATCCCTAGACTGAAAGATTTTCTTGTCCTTAAGACTCCAAATACGAAAGCCAAAGTCATCCTCACCATAACCAATAAAGGTGCATCTTTCAGACTTAGCCTCAAACTTGGTCCTATCATCTTTATCAATATGAACAAAAGCTTCACAGCCAAATAATCTAAGAAATGAATAATCAAACTTCTTACCAGACCAAATTTCCTTAGGTATGCTTCCATTCAAAGAAGATGAAGGTCCTTTATTAATTAGATATACAGTCATGTTTATTGCTTCTACCCAAAACTAAATGGGTAGTCTTGCATGTAACCTCATGCTCCTAGCACACTCCATGATAGTTTTTTTCATCCTTTTTGACACTCCATTATATTATAGAATTCTTGGAACTACCCTTTTATTTTGAAATCCATTCCTATAATAGTAATAAAAAAATTCATTGCTACAATATTCCCCACCATTATCTGACCTAAGACATTTTAATTTGAGACTTGTTTCATTCTCAACCAAGGCTTTCCATATTTTAAATGCATTAGACACATCATATGTTATCCTAATACCATAAACACAAACTTTCCTAGTTGCATCATCAATAAAAGTGACATAATAAGATGAGCCACCAATAGAAGATACTTGAGCCAACCCCCATACATCTTAATGAACCAACTCCAACTTATTCTCCTTCCTTGTAGGTCCAACCTTGATAAAATTTACCCTTTTTTTTCCATACACACAATCTTTATATAAATATAAATCAAACCCTTTCAATCTAGGCAACCTATCCTTCAAAATTTGCATGCCCTTTTGGCTCATGTGATCAATCTTATTATGCCACATAGTTGCATCTACATCTATAAAAACTAAATTATAATAATTAGCACTACTTGATAAATACAAGGTACCAACCTTCTCACCTCTTGATACCATAAGATCACCCTTGGTCACCTTCTAAGAATCTACTATAAAAGTCACCATAAAACCTTCACTACTTAACTACCCTACGGATACCAAATTCCATCTCAACTTGGGCACATGCTTGACATCCTTTAGTAGCCAAGTGTTTCCATTCTACATCTTGACCTGAACAAATCATTTTACTACTATATTGTAAGGCTCATCATCACCAAGATAAACATGTCTAAAATCCCCTTGAACATAATCAATAAAATAAATCATATGTGGTGTAGCATTAAAAGAATCCCCTAAATCTAAAACCCAAGACTCAATAATATTATATATGGAGAGAATTAATGCATCCTAACAAAGATTACTATTTGCCACATTCACCTCCTTGGTGTTTTATTGATTTTTATTCTTGTTTTTAATATCCCAATAATCCCTCTTTTCATGCCCAATCTTTCCATAGTGCTAGAATTCCATCTTACTCTTTGATTTTAACCTTCTAGGACCATTTGACTTTCCACACTTTCTTTTTCCCCTATACTTTTGTCTCCCTCTACTATCCACCACCATAGTATCACCTGAAGTATAATTCTCCCTAGAGATTTTCCATCACATTTACTCATTAAGGATTACTCCTACGACATCCTCAAACTTCAACTTGGCATTGTTGGAGACTGAGTTGCTCATATCCATTACTAGGTTGTTCCAAATCTTTAGTAAGGAACATAAAATAAATAGAGCCCTAACTTCATCATCAAATTAAATTTTCATAGATTTTGACATAATCATAACTATATTAAATTCATTTAAATGATCAACAAATGAACCATTTTTTGACATCTTCATATTAAATAACTTTTTCATTAAAAATATTTTATTAGAAGTATATGATTTATTATATAACTTCCCAAATGCATTCATGAGACCTTTAGTGGTCTTTTCCTATGATATATTAAATGTGACCAAAGATGCAAGGCATAATCAGATGGCCCCAAGTGCTTTCCTATCAAGAAACTCCTAAGCCTCATGTATCATACCCACTAGCTACTTTACTTTTCCTCCCAATAGAGTATGGAGGTCCTTTTGATAGAGGTAATCCTCCATTTTCATCTTCCATAGACCAAAGTTATGCCTATTAAACTTTTCAATCTTTGATTTATTATCATCAGCCATAGATCCAACTTAAACTAATAACTCTTCCTATGATTCAAAACTTTAGGAAATACAACTAAAGCTCTGATACTAGTTGTTAGAAATAAATAAAAAATTAATGTAGAACAATTTTATAGAATTGCAATAACAAAAGATATGAATAGAGATACATAAAGAACATAAATTAAAATGCATAATAAGAAGACAAGATTTAATGTGGTTCATCTAATGTAGACTACATCCACAAAAAACACTTGCTTAGATATTATTACAATCCAACAAGAGTACAATCCACTCTCAAATCATTCTTCTCACAATTAAAATGAACAAATATTTTTTGGAATTGTGTTTAACAAACTCTCCCAAATTTAGACCTAAATTTACACACTCTATTCACATTCTCAAAAACTTTGTTCTTCTGATGTATTACTTACTACATCAATAGGTAACTGATATAGTAGTTTTATAAAATAATGGGTACCAAAACTATGGGCCATGTCAACCCATAATAGTTCTCCATTAATCATGGGTTCTGACACCACACTTATATAATTATAAATAAACCACGTATCTATACTCCCAAAAAAAGGGGGTCTATAAAAATTTAATGTACAATATTTGAAATACATTGTAATGTGGAATAGGATCCACAACATAACAATCTTCCACTTGGAGACTAATTTTCTTTGAGAAAGATTTTCAACCCTTTATTGTCGTCTATGAAGTCCAACCAAAGCTGAACATAGCTTCTATTTCTCCCTTGTGACCACCTTGTTCATTATGTCTATAGGATTTTAATTGGTATAAATATTCTCTAGCGTCAACTTCTCTTCCTTCAAGGCTATCCTAATGAAATCATACCTCAACTATATATGCTTCATCCTAGAGTGGAAAGTATAGTTATTTGTTAAGTGTATAGCATTCTGACTATCACTATACATCTTCCATTCCTCTTGCTTATGCCCCAACTCCTCAAGAAACTGATATAACCAAATAATTTCTTTACTTGCCTCTATGGTTTCCAAAGCCACAATTTTATGTAGTCATGAAATCCATCTCACCATTGTATCACCTATATTAAATACATATCCTATCATGCTCCTCTTAGTGTGTAAATATCTAGCCATGTATGAATATATATTACCATGTAAAGTGGTGTCTAGTCCAATGTAACTTAGAACTATATCCATGATCCATTTCATGTACTGAAGAATCCACTTCACTCCCTGTCACTACTCTCTACCTAGATCACTCATGTACCTACTTATTGCTCCCACTATATAGGCAATATCTAGCCTAGTGCACACCATGGCATACATCAAGCTGCCAACTACTGATGAGTAAGGTACATAAGACATATATATTCTCTACTTCTCTATTTTGACTTCTCCTTTGATAACTTGAAATGGCCTATCGAAGGAGTCCCAACCAATTTAGCATCCAACATACTAAACCTCTCCAAAACCTTTTTAATATACTCTTCCTAAGATAAATTCAGCTTTTGTTTCTTCATATTTTGAGTTATTCTCATACCAAAGATTTGTTTTATTATTCCCAAATCCTTCATAGCAAAGGAATTACTAAGTTGTTCCTTAAGTACCTTTATTTCTTGCATGTTCTTACTTGTAACCAACATGCCATCCATATATAGATGTAAGATAATGTAATTACCATCATCAAACTTCTTGATATAAACACAATAGTCAGAATGACACATGGAGTATTCTTGCTCCATTATAAAACTATCAAATTTCTTGTAACATTGTCATGGAGCTTGTTTTAGGATATAAAAGCTCTTTTTTAGTTTAGAAACCATGTTCTTCTTCCCTTTGACCTCATATCCTTGTGGCTGATCCATATATAAGTTCTCTTCCAAATCACCATAAAGGAATTTAGTATTCACATCCAGCTACTCTAAGTACAAGTCTTCCACTGACACTATTGCAAGAATAGTCCTAATAGAAGTCATCTTCACCACTAGAGAAAAAATATCATCAAAATCAATTCCCTTCTTTTATGTAAACCCCTTTACCAGCAACCAGGCCTTGTACCTTTTCTTTCCTCCATCATCCTCTTTAATTATGTACACTCACTTGTTTTGAAATGCTCTCTTACCTTCAAGTGGGTTTACCATATCCCAATTCTAATTTTCCATAATAGACTGATGCTCCTCATCCATTGCTTATTCCCACTTCTTCCTAAAATATACCTACATTGATTTTTCAAATCATTCTAGATCTCCATTGTCAGTGAGTAATAAATAATTAAGAGATGGAAAAAAATGTTCAGGTTCCCTTCTTACTCTAAAATACCTTCTCACCTCACGATTTTGGGATTCATGTGGAGTAGGTGCCTAAACTAGTTATTTGGACACTCTACCATCTATAATGTCCTTCAACATTATGTAATATTTTTTATAATCCTCCTTATGATCTTGGAATTGTTATGTATACATGAGTTTTTCATTAAAGGCTACATCCTTAGAGTAAAATATTTTTTAATCTTTAAGACTCCAAATCCAAAAACTAAAGTCATCCTCACCATAACTAATAAAGGTGCAATTTTCAAACTTAACATCTAACTTTGTCCTATCATCTTTATCAATATGAAAAAAATATTCACAAATAAATACTATAAGAAAGGAATAATCAACCTTCTTATCAGACCAAGATTCCTCAGGTATGCCTCCATTAAAATAAGATGAAGGTTCTCTATTAATCAGATATACAACTATATTTACCGCTTGTGCCCAAAATTGAAGGGGCAATATTACATGTAACCTCATACTCATAACATTATCCATGATAGTCATGTTCATCCTTTATGATAATCCATTCTACTATGGAGTTCACAGAACTATCCTTTGTCTACAAATTCCATTATTAGAATAGTAATAAAAAAATTCATTGCTATAATATTCCCCACCATTATTTGCCCTAAGACATTTTAATTTGAGACCTATTTCATTCTCAACCAAGGATTTCCATCTTTTAAATGTATTAAAAACATCATATTTTATCCTAATATGATACACCCAAACTTTCCTAGTTTCATCATGAATAAAAATGACATAATAAGATAAGCCACTAATAGAATATTCCTGAGCTAACTCCCATACATTTAAATAAACCAAGTCCAACTTATTCTCATTTTCATAGGTCCAACCTTTAAAAACTATACCCTTTTTTGTTTTTAATACACATAGTATTCACATAAATCTAAATCAAACCCTTTTAATCCAAGCAACCAATCCTTTTAAATTTGCATGTCCTTTTGCCTCATGTGACTGAGCCTATTGTGACACAAAGTTGCATATGCATCTATAATAGCTAAATTAAAATAATCAACACTAATTGATAAATATAATATAACAACCTTCTCACCTCTTTCTATCATAAGAGCACCCTTGGTCACTTTCTAATAATCTACTATAAAATTCACCATACAACCTTCACTACCTAATTACCTCACGAATACCAAATTCTATCTCAACTTAAACACATGCCTGACATCCTTTAGTAGCCAAGTTTTCATATTATACATATTGAACTGAACACATCATTTTCTTAATATATTACAAGACTCATCATCACCAAGATAAGCATGTCCAAAATCCACTTGAACATAATCCATAAAATAATGCCTATGTAGTGTAGCATGAAAATAAGCCCCTGAATCTAAAACCCAAGACTTAGAAATATTATCTATGGAGAGAATTAATGAATCTTGAAAAACATTAAATATTTCCACATTTAACTCCTTGGTATCTTACTAATTTTTATTCTTTTTCTAAAGATCCCAACAATCCTTCTTCACATGCCCAATCTTTCCATAGTGCCAACATGCCATCCTGCTCTTTGATTTTGACTTTCCAAGATCATTTGACTTTCCATGCTTTTATTTTCCTCTACTCTCCACTACCAAAGCATCACCTAAAGTAGATGTCTCCCCAAAGCTTTTCCATCACATTTTCTCTCTAAGGATTACTCCTATGATATCCTCAAACATCAACTTGGCATTGTTAGAGACTGAGTTGCTCATAGCCATTACCAAGTTGTTCTATCTCTCTAGTAAGGAAGACAAAATAAGTAGAGCCCTGAATTCATCATCAAATTCAATTTTCATAGAGTTAAAAATAAAATTCATTCAAATGATTAGTAACTAAATCATTTTCAAACATCTTCATATTAAATAAACTTTTCATTAAAAATATTTTATTAGAAGAAGAGGGTTTCTCATATAACTTCCCCAATGCATTCATGATACCTTCCATGGCATTATCTTATGATATATTAAACATGACTAAAGATGCAAGGCAAGTACTTTCCTATCAATCAGCTCTTAATCCTCATCTATCATACCCACTGGTTGCTTTACTTTTTCTCCCAGTGGTGCATGGGGGTCCTTCTAATAGAGGTAATCCTCCATCTACATATTACATAAACCAAATTTCTACCCATTTAAATTTTCAACCTTTGATTTATTATCATTAGCCATAGCTCCCACTTAAACTAATAACCCTTCCTATGATTCAACACTTCAACAAATACAACCTGAAGCTTTGATACTAGTTGTTAGGAATAAATTAGAAATGAATGCAAAAAAAATTCATAAAATTATAATAAAAAAATATATGAATAGAGATATATAAAGAATAGAAATTAAAATGCACAACAAGAAGATAGGATTTAACATGGTTTATCCAATGTGAGCTACATCCACTAAGAAACACTTGCTCAAATATTATTACAAGCCAACAAGAGTATAATCCACTCTCAGATCAGTATTCTCATGATTACAATGAACAAATATTGTTTGGATCTATGCTCAACAAACTCTCCCAAATTCACACTTGAATTCACACACTCTGCTCACCTTCTCAAAAAATTCATTCTTTTGATGTATTACCTATTACATTAATAGGTAATCGACATAAAATTTTTACAAAACAATGGGTACCAAAACCATGGGCCAAGTCAACCCATAATGGTTTCCCATTAATCATGGGTTGTGACACCACACATATACAAGTATAGATGAACCATGTATCTATACTCTTCGAAAAAGGGGGTCCATTTTTTTTGAAATACATTAAGAGTGTATAATACATTTTAATGTAAAATATTTTAAATACATTATAATGTGAAAATAGGCTCCATAATATAACATGTCATAGTATTTCCAATGTCCATTGTCTCTCTCCTCATTATTTTCTATAAAAGCTACCTTGTATGGATTTATAAAGGATCCTCAACTTGGGTATGGTGAATCCATACTCATGTAAACACTTGTAATTGACTTTGATATGAATTTAATATGATTTATATCCTTTATTAATGCTATAACTAGTGTGTGCTTATGATGGTTGATGAATGTTAGTAGTAGTGTTTTATATCTCTTGCATTTATCATATTTCCTCACCTATTTATAGGTTATAGTCATCTCAACATGTCATATGGAGTGTATTACATGGCCATGCATTAGATAAGTGTGGAGATTACTTCACTAGTGTATTTTATTTCTCTCTTGATCATCCCCTCTTAGCCATTGTATTGATTTTCCCCTCTATATTGCAACACTAGTGCTTATAGACTCATGTTGAGTAAGTGAAATAGGTTCAGTCTTGATTCATGATATTAGTGCAACATAAGTAGGTGGAGGGTGTTATTTTTTGTGCATCACCTCACATTTTTTTTAGTTTTCTCCTATCCCTTTGCCTATTCAAGAAAATAGGTCTAGTATTAGTTTTAAGGTGATATCATTAAGGTATATAACCCTATCTAGAGGTTCAATCCACCCTTTAAATCACCCACAACCTAGGATTGTTCCCATGATATAACTTAAATGAGGATGTTTGAACAACCTCCTCAAGGGTGAAAATTTTGTGTATAACAATAAATTTTCTATTTAATGTGTTCTTATATGCTTGGTGTTTTCATATATGTTCATGTGACTTCTATATTTCTATATTTATCATTTATCCAAGCTTGATCATGTGGTTACATTTCTAGTTTTATGTTTGTTGTAATGGTTGCATTACATACTAAGTCTTTGATGCATGTGACTTTCTTACTCTATGCTTGATGTGCTCCCTTTTCTTGTCTATGTATATTTTTTATTTGACATGTTTTCTTCATGTTGGGTGTATATGTGTAGGCTAGGATGATAAATAACAACCCTATCTCTTTATCGACTAGGATACATATAACGTCATAATAATAGAGATTCCATATAATTAGATGATATAACAACAATGCTAAAGGAGGATACATATGTTTTAGAGGGTAATCCACAATCAATGTCAAGGGTATAGGTTTTCAAGGCCTTTGACTAAGATATATGGTATGTTACTAGCTATATCCCATGATAATTCAAATGATATATCAATAATAAAAAAAGGGGTATATCAAGGATATAATAAGGATACCACATGTAAGGAAATTAAAAACAAAGGGTAATGCTCTAAGATAACATTAAATCCTAAATTAAAACAAGGTAAGTGGTGTGTACACACCCTAGTTTGGTCAAACAAACACAAGTACTATGTCTTTTATTGCTCTTTCACAAGAAGGTATTGATAATGAATGTGAGTCTTGTTCATGTGATAATTTTGGTATTTTGATCTTTCTTATGAATTATTTATCATATTTTCTATAATTAGATTAGCTAAATGTCATGATATCCTAGTCATAGGCCCCCTAGCCTATTTTCCATAGTTAGAACTTAGTTTTATAATTTCAAGACACTAGCATAGTCTTGGATAATAACATAGTATGTTAGTGTCCACCTCAGTTTTAGTGTCCAACAATCACTTTTTTGACTTGTCATGGGTACTTACCCTTCCTTAAGTCTCTTATTGTGATTTGATATTTCTTTTTTACCTTGTCAACCATCGAACATGTGTCTCATAATCCAATTAAGTTACTTTTATATAAAGAGCCTCACAAGTCATGTTATAACTATCACTTACTATTTTGGCACATAAATACTTAAAAATCCATCAATAATATAACCCAACACTCTACATATTAATCAAAAACACAAATAGACCTACATGCTTGATCAAAGAAGGGCCTAATAAAAAGTAATTCTAGCATTACATGCACATTGATTATGGACATTCCCTAAGGGATAAATACATGCAATATGAGACCCTTATCATTGGGGTTAATGTAGGTAATGACCAAGACAATAGGGTTTCTATCATATGTAATATTAACATCCCACAAACCATATTTTCCCTTCATTTTGCATTAGGGTTTACCTTATCAATTTTTGTGTAATAAATTAGGGTTTTTTTAATTATGATTTTTTTCTTGATTTTTTCACATCGTAACAAATCCATATCAATTAATATATTAGGGTTTAATTAATTTAACATATCTTAAATTTTTTTTAACAACCCTCAAAAATCCTAGATCCACATACTCGATCCTCATACACTTAAAAAAAATTATCCCTTAGGGTTTCAAGTAAAATATTGATTTTTCCCCTATACATAGGGCTGAATTTTTCACATATTTTAACACACACACACACACACACACACACACACACACACACACACACACACACACACACACACACACACATTGTGGATTATATTTTCCCTATTGTTTTCTTATTGTACATTTTTTACATTCTTATTTTTTGGTAAGTTTAAAATTACTTCATAAGAAACCTCTTTCTCATCACCTAGTTGATCAATTTATAAACTTTTCACATAATTATAAAAATGAATGGAATTTTTTTTCTTATTGCACACTAGCACACTAGCACATGATAATGAGTATGATTTAATTTATAATGATGATGATTATTATTATTGTAATGTTGTATCTAATGATTAATATGAGCATGGAAATGAAACTATTAATGGGGATAGGTTAAATGCATTGTATTATCTTTCTCCTTTCTCTTTTCCTACTTATCCAAATCACATTAACAACATAAGGGCAAAAGAGTGCCTTATAGGTAGTACTTTATTTGAATGTGATCCTAGATTGTCAACCACTTTTTCCACATCCTTATTCAAATTAAATCAATACAAAAACAATAAAATCAATTTACCTTTGCATGGTTCAAGTAATATTGAACATGATGTTCCTAGCATGGAAACGCAAAATACAAATTTTTTTACCTTTCTCAATTCAATTTGAAAAAGATGTACACAATATATTACACCTTTTCCAGATTTGTAAACTAAAGTAGATGATATTGTATTGTCACCTTCTTTTAAATTTCAACCTAAACATAGTAATTCCATACAAAATTTAGATAATTCAGATATCTCTAACCCTTA
Organism: Torreya grandis; assembly: GCA_037957365.1. Taxonomy (NCBI): domain Eukaryota; kingdom Viridiplantae; phylum Streptophyta; class Pinopsida; order Cupressales; family Taxaceae; genus Torreya; species Torreya grandis. The sequence goes on along the minus strand of JARHVA010001721.1, from coordinate 2,835,012 downwards.
TCCTTACTGTCATAATGTGCCAAATGAAAATATGGTTGCTACTTCTTCTCCCCTTGACTCCAAGTTTTAAAATAATGATCATAGATGCATTCCAATTATAGTTAGTGAAAATAAACTTTGAATTTCACCTATATGATGATATATTTCATGGTATAAAAAATTTAAAATCTTATTCTACTCTTTCTCTTAGTGAGCATGAAAATGATAATTCTTATACTTTTACCTATACAAGTGAATTAAATTCTAATTTTGATGAAAAATGGAATAATGATGATTATTATGACTTTAGTGTAGAAGATATTAAATCTAGTCCTCTCTATAATTCACCCTTATCTCATATATAAATTTATTTCCTATTATATTTTAATTAAATCAATAATATGTCTTCATATAAAAGTGTACAAACTTATACTCATGTTCATAGTTTACATGGTTTACATTAAAATGATAAAAATGTGTCTTATATTCCATTAGCATTTGATATTACTTTACCAATTAACAATATCAGATATACCAATGAATCTCCCTAGTCTTAGTATAATATAACCCATTTCTCATACTAACCTCCATGAGGGTGATAACCAATTTCACTCTCACTAGGTCCAAGCTATCACCCCTCCAAAGGTTATGGTGAGTAAAACCAAAGGTCCCTAATGAAGTGTACCAATGGATAAACTTAATAATATTATTTAGGAACTAAATTAACCTCTTTATTATGTTAATATACCTTCATAAGAGGTAATCTCTTTGATGCATACCATGGGTGATTTATAACAAGTACACCAACTCACCTTGGAAAGTAAAGCATACTACTCTTGGGTTGATGTTAATGCTATTAAATCCAAACTTATCCCATGTAAAATATTCAATAAAAAGTTACCAAATTAGTTTTAGATACCAATATTACCTAATTATAATGGAACTTAATAAGTGGACCAAACCATCAAGAGTTGCAGTCATGACTCTTGGCTAGGGTTTTGGTCTATACCTCAAACAATAGGCCAATTTCACTTCTAACCATAAGAATTATTTATAACTTGTTGGATAATGTTTATGGGATGAATTCAAAGGTGTATGATACATTTTAATTTAAATAATATTACTAGGATGATCTAAAAAATAAAAGTTACAGGCAAACCTATTGAATAAGGTTTAGGCCAAGGCCAAATGGGAGGTCATTCACCATTATAGCATGAGATGTGAATTAAAAATAATTTAGGAATGATTTTAGGGTGAGTTTAGAAGTTTTAAAGATTTTAAATCATAAATAAAACATTAGGAAAGCAAATTTTGGCTTGAGAACAACATTAGCCTATGAAAATTGGAGAAAAGAGCTTGATAAGGTGATTTTAAGTGTTCATATATTTTTTGATGCTTTTCATGGGAAAAAAATAGTTTTATAGGATTTATAAATGTATATAACAATCATTTTGTGTTATTATATGGAAATTCCAATTCAAACCTACATGAACAATGCTTAAGAGGTCAAATTGCTCAAAATGCTTGTTAAACCCTTGTAAAGACTAGTTTGAGGAGATGAAGTTAGAAAGATAATATAATGGACTATTTTGACTAGAATTATGACTCTAAATTGTAAATGACTCCATAAATATACTCCTTATGCTTTTTGACTATATGGACCTATACGAATAGGGTATAAAATACGCTATTTTGACCATTTTGTGTGTTTTTCAAGATAAAGGAGTTTTTAAGAGATGAAATAAAGTTTGGAAGGAAGATATGGAATTTTAATAACTAAATATTGTCATTTTTTTCCAAGTAAAAACTCCTAAGTGTCCATACTATAACTCTCATCTCAGCCAGTCAAAACTAGCATAGTAGAAAAGCTAGTGAGAAGGGAAAAGATCTTTAAGTGAGGTAATTTTAAGATGTCCTTAATTATTATAAGGATATATATGGTATTTATAGGTTTTATACACTCCATCTTAAATATTTTCATGATAAATTTATGCCAATTTTGAGGACAAGTGTGCAAAGTGCATGAAAGAGTAGTTTTCTTGATAACAGATGATGATAGATCAATTTGGGATGATTCTAAATGACTAAGACTAAAACCAATGAATGGAGAGGAATGAATGAAACCATTACCATTATTTAAAATAATAATAACTATCCCTAATCAGTTATGGGATGTTTAAATAGTTCTAAATTATGAAGGCATTTTTTTGAGCCAAGACAAGGAGTTTTATGCCACTTTTTATGAAGTTTATGCCTTGAGTTGACACTTGTGCTTCATAAAATTGCGTGGTTCATCAATAATAGTCTTATCATGCACAATTATATGATTTTATTATATTTAAAAGTGTCCTTGTGACCCTTTGACTTATATCTTCTCCTCTCTCTCTCTAATATCTATAAGAGCTACCATTTTGGCTTTTGCACTCTAATACCACAACATGTATGGAAAAGATTTACTAGTTTGAAATTATACTTTCCTTAGAAAATAAATGAAATATAGTTTGATTTCATACATCATATTTTTAAATCATGTGAATATATGTATAGTGAATGGTTAAGAGATATTCATTTATCCTTACTTTCTCTCAATCCTTCCATGTTTGATGCAAGTGATTCCATACATAGCAGGTCATATGAAGTGTTGTGAAATATATGGACATGTTATTAAGTGTAAAATGAATTATTAACATATAAAAAATGATATATGTTTCCACTTACCTTGAATAGTCTTCATACATGGCACCTTCATATTGAAATACTAATGTTAGTGCATTTTAGGATTCATAGACTAGTATTGTATGCCTTGTCTTAAAAGTGATGGAGTATAATAGTCTTATGGTAAAAATCCTAGTGAATCACCCCTTAGAATAGTTTTCATTTCATTAAAATTCTAATCCTTTTCCCCACAAGAAATTAGTTAGTATATGTGAATGCATTTCAAGGCATATTTAGGGAGTTAGCCCTTCATTCTAGAGATTCATCTCACCAAATTGACTACCCACATAAAGTGATATGTTTCCATTGTGCCACTTGGATGAGGAGAGCTGATACATCTCCTAAAAGGGTTAAAATCCAAGTGAAAACATTTTTTGGCATGATCGGTGGGACTCTTAGTCCAAGAGGTTGAAATATTTTTGGTGTTATCTTTCAACAATCAGCCTTAGGAGGCATCTATCTAAACATCACTTTGAGATTACATAAACTATCAAGCAGCTCAGGTATTCCTTTTGAATATTTTTTATGATCATTCCTTGAATTTTAATCATATCCTTTGAAGATTACATTTGCTTGTGCCATTTCCTATCAACAAGAACAAGTTATTAATCATCCCTATCATGACGTTTATCATCTCCAACATGAAGTGTAGCATCCCATTCAATAAGAAGACTTGTGGAAGTTATATAACCCTTCATTTCCCTCTCCATATGGACACAATGTTGTTGAACAACCCTATGTGTATGGCTACCAAGAGAACTATCAAGAAACACCTCTCTATCAATCCCAATATGAATCTTATCCTTCATATCATAATGCCTATCAACCTCAAGAGTATTCTTATGAATCTCATCATATGAAATCAGATGTTTCCATGAATTACACACAAGGATATCATTGGCAAAGTGTAGCTCCTACTTGTGTAGATATTTCTCTTTATAATCAGGCCAATAATTCACTTCCATATGAGCTTACTAGTGATTTTATTTTTTCCAAACCCACTCATAATCCTTCTCCTTCATCTACACTCTATTTACAACTACTTCACCTAAAATACATGAGCCTATCCATAAAATTTCCACCTCACCCTTTCTTGAAGAAGAGCATATTTTGAGAGAAGCAAGTGAAACAGATCAAATTCAATTCATGGTTGTTCAAGAGGATCTCATGAGTAACTATGAGGAGGAGATCATCATAGGGACTCCTATTGGTGAAAAAAAGGAAAATACACAAGTTTTTGCCTCCATATTTGAAGGAATGTGTATTCATGAAGAATGTGGAAAAGACTTGAAGATAAAAATATTTGAAGAAGACTCCATGTTTGATCAAGAGGTTGTGAATGGCCATCTAAAACATGAAGTGGAATGTGTTATCAAGATAGATAGCACTTTCAAATCACTCCTCAAGAAGTGGTCATCTTAAGAGAGTGTCATGAGACTAAGGTAGAGGAAATTGCCCTTGAAGATGACATCCATGGGGAAGAAGATTTATGGAAAATTTTTAATGCCATATGCAAGGAATTTGATAGTTTGGGTAAAGTTTTTTATTCTCTAAAATATTGCATAGCTAATGACAAGTTTGCTGATGAATCTTAACATGATATTAAGTATTCAATCAAACATAAAAATGAAGTTCTTTCTACTAGTCAAGAACCTATTATCATGAAGTCACTTGATGATGCTAATATACAAGAAGTTGAAGATATGGATAGTGATGTCAAGGTAGACCTTGTTATGCCTAAAATATATTCAAGAGCTTTATATGAGGTAAAAACATATTCAGAGATGTGGGAACATGGTGGAGGGAAGCTTGGTGCTTCCAAACATCAAGCATACTATGTCAAGGAGGAGGACAAGGCTAAGAGGACTATCATATTATCAAACTTACACATCAAAGCCCAAGTACATGAGAATTTTGAGACTATTTGGATGTAAGAGGATTTCATTTCCTTGGTCAACCTATATGGAGTTGCTTGGTTCTCATTGAATGTCATGCCAATAAAATTAGAAAACACCATGAAGAAGATGGAGGCATTAATGCTAAAGGATAAAAGGATCTATGTCTCACTAAATATTTCATGTCATGAATCAAAGAAGTTTTAAAACTTACCCTTTGATCCAGGAGGGATTTTTTTTAATCTTAAGTTGGTTAGTGTTTGAGTCAGTTGTTTAGTTTGGTGTGTGCAAGCTCCATAAGTGCTCATAAAATCACATGTGTATTTTCTTAGTTTTTTTTGTCTTGTGTGTTTCTTCTTGTTGGTTTTTCCTTATGTTTTGTATGTTTTCAAAAGAAAGGTATGTGTCAAAATTCATGTAAATGTGACTCCATATCCCAATAGGTTAATAAGTCTACTAGTCTAGTTAGTATAATAGGAATATTACCCCTATGAGTCACTAATTTATTGACCAAATTTGACTTTTAGGTCAAATTGGGGCACCCCTAGGTAAAAAATTGAGTTTTAAGTGTTTTAGGGGGTTTAATATTTGGTCATAAGGTATATCATAGGCCTTTTAATGTTATATTAGCCTTGGTCATTAATTATATTAGCCAACATTGAGTCATTCTAGGGGTCAAATTTGATAATTTAATGACTTGTATGGATTTATAGGGAAATGTGAAGGTTAAAATAGGTTATGTCATGTGACATGTGTTCTAGGGAGTCTTTAGTAACTATTACTAACTAAAAATTGGTAGGTTCCTCAAAAAAGGGTAGTTTTCTTGAAAAACTTGAGCATTTAATGAGGTGTACAAAATTATATAGCCTCTTACAGTTTGGGGAATTTAAGTAATGTATCTTGGTATTACATACACTCAATTTAGTTATAATTTTGATCAAAAACTCCAAAAAATGAAGAAAACCACTTATCTCTCCTTCCAATAGGCTTGGTAAGAAAAAGTAGTCTTCAGGTTTGTACTTGATATGGTTAACATGAGAGGTTTCAAGAAAAATTATCCTAGGGGTGTATTATACACGTGGTTAGATTCCATTTGAAATTTTATTGTAGAGGAATGGTGGTCTGATCTTTATGAACCATTCCTAAGAAGTTGACCTTTCAAATATGCTTGCTAATATAAGTATCCTATAGGTTTTACCTTAGTTTGAGAAATTACATATAATATAGCTATTGATGTTGATTAATAAAGATTTTAACCTCATTATATAATTCTCCCCATGATTTTTTTCAATTTTAGAGTTGATTTGAAGAGCCAATCACCTCAAGTTTGTAGACTAGTCCCTTTCTATGTTATTGGGAGGTTTCCACTACTTGTAGCATCTTCATGCTTTGGTAATGGCTTTAAAAGGTGGGGATAGGTTCATTACCATGTTATGAAAGTTTTTAAAATACACTCACATTTAAATTTTATTCCCCAAATCAACATTATCATTATATTTTCAATCACAACTACACATACAACCAATCTACCTTGTAACTATAATATATAGTCAACTAGGTGCTTGCAAGTGATTTTCACATTGAAAGAGATGTTTTTGAACTAGTATTAAACTCTCCTTGATGGAAATAATGAATTTTAGTGTTTGAAATTTATTTTGGGTTATTATTGAAACCATTCATATACCCTTATTGCTCCATTCTATACTCAAAGCTTGCATACAACTCTAAATGCACTTATAGGTGCTTTCATGGAATATCCTCAATATTGAAAATAAAGTATATGATTTTTTTTTTGAGTTTGAAGTGTGATTAGTTCATTGGAAGGAATTGAGATAGGCCTAAGTATACATTAGGATCAAATGTGATGCTCACTACCTTTTTTCCTACTTTATTACCTGTGTATGATAATGGTCACCTATAGGTGATCCTAGTCAAAGAGCTAAAGAGGTTGTTTATGGAAACAAGTGAGGGGACATTTATTAAATTCATAACATGTTGGTTGATCACCAATTTTTTTTTGAAGTTTCAAAAGGCATATGAAGGCATAGATAACTTTTTAGAAGGCAATGATTGCAAGTTTAGGGATCAAATCCCTAAAATGAAAAAATAGAGAACCCTAGATTTTTGTAGATATCTTATTATAAGGTTTCAAAAGGCTTTGATGAAAAATGGTGATCAAACCTTGTAGTATCATCATGTAAAATGGACTATGACACGTTGGGGAGGCAAAGGATTAAGGGAAGATGGTTATAATAAGACCTAAAATCACACTTTTATACACTATTTCAAGGTAGTAAAACCTATAGGTTGAGCTCTAAAGAAGATATCTAGTACTCAAGGAAGCAGATGAAAGTATATATCCATGAACAAATTATATTATTAGGTGAAAGGCACCTTAAGGAGCATAAATAATAAAAAAATATGTTGATATGAACTTTTAAGAGTCTAAAGACACCTACAGGCCCCTACACAGTCAACTGTAGTTGACTGTGAGGGGCAGAGAGTAAGAAAGTTTAGGTCATTTATGTGAACTTGACCTAAGTATGAAAAACATGAGCTTAAATTATGGATAGATGACCATATAAAAATTTAGTGGGGTTTGTTTAATGTTTTCAAGACCCTCATATGCATTTCTAATCCATATAAATGGCCTAAATACACACCTACAACCAAATATAGGAGCACATAGTCCAAAAGGTAGGTTTGAGTTGGAGTCACCAAGGTTAGTAGATGTGAAAGGTGTTCAAATTTTCCACAGGGTTGAGTAATGAGGTGTCACCTTGAAAGAGAGTAAAAATCACCTACAAGGTTTTATTTTGCCCAACACAGTTGACTGTGTTGCTAGTGAGCATGAAAAATGATGGTTTTTGTGTTGGCATTATCTAAACATGATGAAAAAGTATAAAACCATTGCTAAATGAGATTAGTGATTTTAAGGGGTCTCTATACATCATGATCAAATTACTTCATGTAAAATGAACACTTATAACTAACTTTAAGTGATTGAGTTAAATAATTAGCAGAGAGTTAGTGTTCTTAGTATGAATAAAACATGAACATGAAGCAAGTGAACCTACCATTTATAGATCACCATGGTAAACATAAATACTAGTTATAATCTTGTTTTAAAGGTCTAAATATATCAAAATTCACCACCCTAAATAAGCTCAAACATAGTCTGGTAGGATAACACAGTCTTATGAATTCAAAAGTATGAGGGGTGCGTCAGAGGTCAAAGTATTAGAATATTGATTGAAAAAACTCTATAATGACTATAAAAATGTACATAGGCATTTTAAAATGTATATAGAGAAAATAAGTGGCTCAAACAAGCTAAACATAGTCCACTTTGGAAATTCCTACACATAGTCCTTTTGCATAAGCCTATTTTGGGTTTTGGGTGAGTTGAGAGGTATATTGACCTGATCAAGAACTCAAAATTTGTAAAAAGATACTTTTGGAATTGGATAAAATACTCAAGTGATCAATTTTTTTTTATGAAATAGGGGAGTACCCTCTATTTTATCTCAGATAGAGATCACTCTCCTTATGCACAAGCTGACAACTTTTAAGGAATGGCAATGGCCAGGTGATTTGGAGGTTGGTCAGGTATATAAATAAGGCTTAAAAATTTGTAAAAAATATAAAAAAACATGAAAATAATTATTAATAAGGATGAAACTTAATAAGTGGACCAAACCATCAAAAGTTATAGTCATGACTCTTTGGTAGTTTTGGCCTAGAGCTCAAACAATAGATCAATTTCACTTATAACCCGAAGAATGATTTATAAATTATTTTATAATGTTTATGGGATGAATAAAAATGTGTATAAATCATTTTAATTCAAATAATCTTAATAAGATGATCTAAACATAAAAGTTATAGGCAAGCCTATTGAACAAGGTTTAGGCCAAGGCCAACTGGGAGGTTATTGACCATTCTAGCATGAGATGTCCATTAAAAATAATTTAGGAATTAGTTTATGGTGAATTTATAAGTTTTAAATATTTTAAAGTGGAAATAAAACTTAGGAAATCCAATTTTGGCTTGAGAGAAACATTAAGCTTGTGAAAATTGGAGAAAAGAGCTCGATAAGGTGATTTCAAGTGTTCATATCTCTTTTGATGATTTCCATGGAAAAAATAAGTTTATATGAGTTATAATAGGTATATAAAAATCAAATTTTGTCGTTAGATTGAAATTCCAATGTCAAACCTGCGTGAAAAATGCTTAAGAGGTCAATTTGCTCAAAACCCTTGTTAAACGCTTGTAAAGACTAGTTTCAAGAAATGGAGTTATAAAGCTAATATAATGGACTATTTTTACCAATATTATGATTGTAAATTTTAAATTAATACATAAATATACTCCCCATGATTTTTGGATGTATGGACCCATACAGATAGGGTACAAAATAGGCTATTTTTGACCATTTTATTTATTTTTCAGGCTACAAGAGGTTTCAAGAGATGAAATAAAGTTTTGGAGAAATATATGGAATTTTAATAATTAAATATATTAATTTTATTCTAATTAAAAAATCCTAATTATCCAGACCAGAGCTCTCATCTCAACCAGTCAAAACTAGCATAGTGGACAAGCTAGTGAGAAGGGTGGAGATCTTCAAGTGAGGTGATTTTAAGGTGTCCCTGATGATTATAAGGACATTTATGGTCTTGATATGTGTCATACATTCCATACAACTTATTTTAATTATAAAATAATTCTAATTTTGAGGACAAGTGTGCAGGGTGCATGAAAGAAGAGTTTTCTTGATAATAAATGATGATAACTCAGTTTGGGATGATGCCAGATGAATATGCCTATAAAAAATTCATGGAGAGGCATGTATAAGATGATTAAAATTATTTAAAATCATAATAACTATCCATAATTATTTATGGAATGTTTAAATAGGTCCAAATTATGAAGGTAGTTTTATGAGCCAAGACAAAGAGTTTTATGCCACTTTTCATGAAGTTTATGCCTTGAATTGACACTTGTGATTCCTAATATTACATGGTTCCTCCCAAATCCTATTTTAATGCACAATTAATTTATTTTCTTAGCTTGAAAAGTGTCCTTGTGACCCTTGGAATTTATCTTTTTCCTCTCTCTCTCAATATCTATAAGAGCTACCATTTTGGATTTTGCACTCTAATACCACACCATGTATGGTGAATCCCTACTATTTTTGACAATTTACTTGAATTATAAAATAAATTAAATCTATTTTGAGTTCATAAATCATATTTTTAAAGTGTGTGAAGATATGTATAGTGAATGGTTAAGAGATATTCATTTATCCTTGCTTTTTCTCAATCCTTCCATGTTTGATGTAAGTGATTCCATGCCTAGAAGGTCATATGAAGTGTATGGACATGTTATTAAGTTTAAAATGAAGTATTAGCATATATAAAATGATCTATGTTTCCACTTACCTTAGATAGTCTTCATACATGGCACTTTCATATTGAAATACTGGTGTAGTGCATTCTAGGATTCATATACTAGTGTTGTATGCCTTGTCTCAAAAGTGATGGAATATAATAGTATTATGATAAACATATTAGTGAATCACCCCATATAATACGTTTAATTTAATGAAAATTATAACCTTTTTCCCCATAAATATTTAGTTAGTATAGATGAAATAATTTCAAAGCACATATAGGGAGCTAGCCCTTCATTCTAGAGATTCATCTCACCAAATTTACTACCCACAGCAAGTGAGATGTTTCCATTGTGATAATTGGATGAGGAGAGATGACACATCTCCTCAAAGGGTGTAAATATAAGTGATGACAATAAGTAATGTAATTATGAAAGGAAAGGTTATTGTAAGGAAATTTAAGATAAGGAATGACTTGTCACGGATAAAGTTTCATAATTATAAGTGAAAGAAAGTATGGAGACATAATTATCACATGATCGAGTAAATTAATTGATTTAAGTTACCTTAAATATCCTCATATGACATAATAAATGATCCTCCTTCCCAAAGATTTCTAATATTGGTAACTAAATCTGACTCCTAGATATTTTAGGAGCTAGATATTAATTCATTATTTTAAAAAAAATGCTCATCATTCTATGCATTCAAATCTTACTATTCATGCTTTTCCTGAATACCAAGTTGATTACCCAAAAATCCAAGAAATCCATCCAAATTTTATAAATGGGATAGAAAAAGAAGTCTAAACCAAAATCTATAGAACTCCTTCTTTAAGATGAAGTAGTGGAAAACATGATTCAAGAGGTAGGATGGATGGATTTTATTAAAAAAATTCATAGATATGATGAAAAATTAGTAGGAGAATTCGTCATAAATTTAGAGGGAGAGGATTCTAAAGTGAAGGGATCAAAATAACACTAACTAAATCCATTATCAGTCAATTATCTAGAATTCTTAAAACTAGTATGTATATAACCATCAATCCTTCATATAAATATTTGAATCGATCTCAAACTCTCAAGGAATGAATGAGTGGATTAAAGAGGAAGTATTCTATAACCTTGGAAGAATTTAGCTTACTAGATTATTAAAATTTTCACTTGTGATGGGAAACAAGGATTAATATTTGGAGATGTAATGAGAATTTTAAACTGTATTAGACATGTTAAGGATAAATTTAAGTGGAGGGTGAATTTACCTCATTTTATTCATGTAAATTTTATGTCATGGCATAGAATTATGTCCAAAGGTTTGGATCAGTAATGTACTATGGGTTGATTCAACTAATTTTCCAACACCACTTTCTAAAGAATACTAATGGAGAGGCAAAATGGTATGCATTTTTAGATAGGAAGATATACTAAAATTATAAAATTAAGAGAATACCATTATATTCTTCTCTCACACCTAGGTATGGTCTTAGGGAAACAACCACACTAGAGGAACCATCTCTAAAGCTAGAAAAAAAGATATTGAGAAAAATAGATACTCTTAGAGCCACCTCAAGTGAATCATTAGAAACAAAAATAAAAACCATTCAAATTATTAAAATATTTGATGATGAAGAATAATATCCAAAAATCCCCCATTCTAGAGTCTTGAGATAGAGTGCAAGAAGAAAGAATCCAATTGAGAAGTCTAAGTTAGAAACAATGTGAAGAAGAAGGAGAAGACTTATCCTCTCTGAAGAGGATAACATTGACAAAAGATAAGATGTTATAGAGATACTTTAACTTTTTAATCATGAAATACATATTGAATAAATTGAGGCAATCCTAAAATTAAATAACCTATTGAGGAAGAAATAATAAGAGAGGAACAATCCATAGGAATTGAGGAGATTGTAGTCATGGCTGAAACATTCACAATTGAATAACTTATGGAAGAACCTCCTCAAACTTCATCCTCTATGATATTTTTTGATAAGGTCAAGGCCCTAATACTATAAGAATAATAAAAACCCTCTAGACTTGATGAATAGGAGAAAATGAAACAAACAATGACATTGTCTATAATAGAAGCAACTATCAAACAACAACAAGAAGATATTGTCTTCCTCAATCACATGTTAAAAGGTAAGGAAAAAGTTATTTTATATTTATAACAAGAGTTACAATATACTAAGATTCAATCCCTTAATAAAGGTAACGAGATTTATTATTTTAAGGAAATGATATTAAAAACCCTCATAATAACTCCCATAACCCAAATAGATCATAGTGTGCAATCCTAAATGGTCTATAATGACATTATGGCTACCTGGGAAGAAACATGTCAACATATAAGGGAATTTAAGAAATAACATAAAAAGATAAAAGTGGAAATTCAAGAAGAGAGAACAAAAAATAAAATGTCAAATCTATGTTACAAACAACTTATGAAATAGGAAAGAAAATCCTTGCCTATAGAAGACCTTCCTCTAGGTATGGTCTCTTCTTACAAGAGCAGTTTTATAGATATAAAATAATGAGAATTTAAGTGGGTTATGACATGATTTTGAGGATGACAATATGTTTTTAGATTCATGTTATCCATCTCCCCTAATCAACTAAATCTCGTATGTGAATTTTTCTTTTATAACTTTATTCGAGGGCATATTTCATCCTTTTTGATCAACTTGTTTGTAGGATAAGTTAAAATTGGGGATTATATCTCTATTTTACAAAATTAATTTTATTATAATGAGAGGATAAAGGAATATTTTGTGCAAGTCAAAACTATTGGGATCCTTATGAGGCTTGAATTCCCTATTCCAACAAAACCTATTCCCATTTTATGAAATCTTGTATATAATCCATGTATTAGAGAGAATTATAAAAAACACAAGTATAAATGCAAATATTATTTTAAGAAATATACTAAAAATATATTAACCAAATCACATACTACATGTGACAAGATATGGGATACATTAAGTATTCTTTTGAAAAGAATAGATGGCATTTATCATGTTAATATTTGTTGGTGTTTTAGAAGAGCCAAAGCTATTAAAGAAATGATATAGGAATCTGGACATACATATGGACATAATTGGATTGGTATGAGGTATAGACCTCCATTGATCCTTATTCCTATGTCTCCATGGATAAACACAACACCTTAAGCATTAGATCAATTTAAGAGATGGAGGGTCCAATAAGAGAATTTTAGGGCTATGATAGTCTAAAAAAATTAAGCTAGGCATACTATGACATTTATGATCTTTTTAAAACACTAAAAAACATGGTACTTGATAGAGAGTAGATGGGACCCTAGCCTGAAAGAGGAATTGAAAGAATTAAAGTGTGGGGTACATGATGACTCCATGACATGGCTCATTATATCCAACTAATAACCTCCTTTTTCCCTAATATAATTCATTTAAGTGGATTTGGATGCTCATAATAAGACTCATTGTTAATTTAAAGTAGAGAATGAGTTATTTACCTTGATTATATTGTGTAAATAATTGTTATTTGTTTTTACCACTATGTTATAATAATTACATGGAAAAGACACCATTTTTTTATGTACAGGTAAGAATTAAGTACCATAACCAAATAACTACTAAAGATAAGTTTTGAAGAACTTTTTAGCTCTAAGGAGTTGGTGAGATAACTTACTAGACATTTTGTTTAGCTCCAAATATCCTTAGATTGGTTCTAGAAGTCACTAGTCTAGCTTTGGAATTTACCAATTCATCTCAAGAGATCTATAGTCAACCTGTAACTATAAGTATATACATGCCTTCTACAAAGATGTGCATACAAGATCTAAATAATTTTAAGACATTTTTAGAAACACTTTGAATGGTAAATATAGAATTTATAGAAATATTATATCTATATATAATAACTATATTTATATAATCCTCTCATAAAGTGAATATAAATACTATGTTTTACTCTATTATTTGAATGATATTACAATTGTTATAACTACCAAGGAAGTTCAACCCATTCACTAGTAGTAGACAAGAAATCATACAAGAACCATAATCCAAAACTTTCCACCTATTTTCATAAGAATGTGGAAAGGATGTTGTTATAAAATAAAAGAAGATCTTAGTTAGGATATCATATTGTTAGTTGTTATCTATCTTTGAATATTTTTTTTTAAATTTTGTGATATGTAAACAACATCATTTTTATTATAGAGGTAGTAGATAATTAAGGAGTGAACAATTTGAATATGACCATTTTTTAGTATTGTAAGTGTATTTCCATATTAATAAAAAGCTAAGTTCATGAATTCTCTCCAAGATTAAGATTGTTTGATCCTATTCTGAGGAGAAACAAAGGCCCACTCATCCAAAGAAGAAGTATCTATTTGGTATTTATTTATTTATTATGCACTATTGTGTTTTAAGTTTGTTGTACATTTTCATGCAAAGTAATATTTCTTGTGTTTAAACTACAGGTTTTTTTTTTTGTGTGTGCATACTTATATTCAACAAATTAATTTCAAACATTTCCATTTCAAGAACTTAACTTCCATACAATTTCATTTCCTAAAAAAATTATTAAAATTTGTGCTTTACATTTGTGCAATTTTAGCTTGGCAAATTAGATTAAATAATGTGTTTTACATTCATGTAATTTCAATTCCAATAAACCATATTAGTAGTGTGTAATCTTAATTAAATAAATAATGTGTTTATTTTTCACAAATAATTAGATTAGATTTTAATTAAAGCAAAGTATATGCTAAAGTAATAGATTAGATGATCCATAAATAACCCCCAAAATAAGACTATTATCTATAAAACTTTACATATACTATTGCAGATAGTTGTTGGACATTGCCTTGATTAACATGAAATATATCAACTAAATTAAAAAGACATAATTAACCTCATTACAAAGTACCCAAGGGAATTGAATATGCTAATGAGATTAAAATGAACATACGGGATTAGAAAGTGACTTGAATAAAGTAAAAGAAAAATAAAAAAGAGATTGTGGAAAAGTTATAGAGAAGCAACAAGAGTAGTTAAATGGTAGTTTTAAAAATCAATTATAAAGGAATATATTGTTTGGAGATGAGGAAGGATAATATATTGAAGAAGTTTTATTGAATCACATGATTAAGACATGTTCAAGTTCAAGTGAGTGAGATAGCTTAGACAAGGATCTTAAATCCAAGGGGACACATCCATTTGCCTGTTTTTTTAATAAAAGGAATAAATGTAGAATTTTATAGATATAATTCATGGTTTAAAAATTTTACAAATAAATTTAGAAGGCTAAGTACAGAAATGGAGAAGTATTTCAAAAATAAAATTACTAACATGCCAAAGACTATTGTAGCTAGTTTTAAGACACCTATTAAGTTTATTTTAATGCATCCTATTTTGTTAGGTGCAAACATGGGAAACATAGATCTCAATAAAAGTTTTTTTTTTAAAATCTTGACACTA
The DNA here is from genome assembly GCA_037957365.1 of Torreya grandis. Classification (NCBI taxonomy): domain Eukaryota; kingdom Viridiplantae; phylum Streptophyta; class Pinopsida; order Cupressales; family Taxaceae; genus Torreya; species Torreya grandis. The sequence goes on along the minus strand of JARHVA010001721.1, from coordinate 2,819,567 downwards.
TATGATGGGTATTTAGATACCTAATAATATTTGTTAACCTATGAGATGAAATGATAGGTAAAAGGTGTCACCATGAATCATGCAAAGAATTGTAATATCATAGGAGCCTTAATAGGGAGATCTCTAGAATTGATGTACAAAAGTAATCCAATAAAAAAATCCTTATAAAATGTCAAAAAAATAATGATTGGAGAGCTCAAGATGCATAAATGTGCAAGCCAAACTATTCAGGACCTGAAAGAGATTCATTATAAATCAAGAGAATTAGTCTAGGATTACAACCACATGTTATCATGTGTCATAAATCTAGTGAATTTATAGTTTGAAAATGTATAAAAATGCCCTTAGTTTGTTGAAGGATTGTGATATAAGATTAGGTTTGTTATTGAAAAAACCCAATTCACTAATAAAGATGAGTTAGATTTGTTGCCATTCAAATTGAGTAAATAATATACTATGGAGAAAGTCCAAAACCTACTACAAGAATAGATGCCAAGTTAGATTTTTTATTTTGTAATATGGATGAATTTAATGAGAGAAATAAACCAAATTGTCTATATGGTGCACTTAGTGTGGTAAAGAGGGACATCACATGAATGCATGCCTAAAATTTAAGGTAGAGTTCATCAAAATCTATCACTTCATACCAAGTGTCACCTATTATAATAATATATATAATAAATTTACAACATGTATTGTAATTTATATAAATAACATAATTAAGATGAGAAAATTTTCACAAACCTTTAGGAGTTGAAGGAAGGCATCACTAGGAATGTCTTCATAGTAGTTGCATAATAGGTTCCAACTGCCAAACTAGAAGTGACAAATACAAGTGTGGAAATGGTAAAAAGTGTATCATAATTCTATGTGGATTCCACAATATCAGCCTTTGGGTCTCACTGGATGGACATTATATTTGGCTTAGTATCAGGATAGATGAGCACATCCATCTCCATAGTACTAATAACCTTAGAATTCTACATCTCCACCACCATAATTAGGATTGGCTCCACCTTCCCCTCAATATTATGGATATCATCAACAAGGGTGTGATTATAAAAGGGAGTATATCAAAAATAATATTGAGAAGGATAGTAGGGAGGAAACATAAACCAAAGATAAGATGATAAACATATGAGAGAACCCATTATCTACTATATGTGTGGTGAATAAAATCATTTTACATGAAATTGTGTTTCTAATATGTAAAGATAGACATATTATGTTTATTTAAAAACATTAGGGTCTCACAATATCTAATATTATCCTATTATTGAAAATAAAATGAAATAAAAACTAGTTCATAATACTAATATGGTGAATTCACACTCAAAATGCCCTATGATTATGTAACCTGTTACTCAGAATCACTACAAAGAATAAGGATTTTCACCCCTAGTCATGCCATAATATCCTCTAATTCAAAAGGTTTGATATAAAAATATCCAAATCCAATCAGATAAAAAATCCTTAATGTCTAAAGCAATGCATTTACTAGAAAACATATAAAATTAGAATGCTTTTGAAGGAAATTTTGCAGTCATGGATGCAAGAATGTATGATTAGACTATTCACATACTGAGGTAAGATGAAGTAGTTACTATCTTGATGGATATTATTAAAATAGTACATACTTTTTGAAATGAGGATATATCATAAAATATCACTAATTTTTTGCATAATCTATTAGACTACATTAAATAGAGAAAATAAAGAATTTGGAGGGTAGTCTGGTATATAAAAACCAAGAGCCTTGGGATGTCAAATCTAGAATAGACATAAAGCTTTCTAGATAAGAAGTCACAAATGTTGTCTTTAACTTTATAAGTATAATGAATATGTTTCTTAGGTCTACTTGGGAGGCCATTAGGAAACCAACTCTTAGCTATAACCCTATTACATTGAGTCCCACATACTACAAATGGGTAAAATCCATATGTGGAGATCAAATAAGATGATCTAAGTCTTCAAGGATATTTCTAAGTCATTGATACAAATACCAATGAAACACATTACCCTACATTTATTGAGAAAATTGAGCATACAATGATCAAATGATAATCAATATAGTAGATAATCAATTAGAGGTGCATCAAAGGGACACAATTATTATCACACCCTTGAATAATTCTAAAAGTAAGCCTTAAATCATTTCTAAGGAGCCTGTATTTCTATATGCCTATAGGTGAGATAATTGGTTTAAGGTTGGCACATAACCAAAGCTAGAGGCATTGTACAATAGAGAGTTCACATATTTCACACAATAGGCTCAACCCATTCCCTAGTTATAACATACAAAATAGTTTTTATATTGTCCTATAAAAAATGAAACAAGTTTCATAGTTCTACATGGAAGAATGCAAATCTCTATCTGTGTGATCTCAAACAAGGTCAGAAGTAGATATATTGTACCAAGTGACTTCAAAAAATATGGAATATATAGAACCCACCCATGAGGGAACTTTTGATGGAAAGTTGTGTTTTCTATTAGTGGGGATTCAAATGTATAGACACTGAAATGGGCATGTGGAGATCATGAGGTAAGGGAAATAAGAATGGTATACACTAATGAGAGATAATTTCCATAATACTTTGCAACTAAGGATTTAGTGTAATTCATCTCTAGGTTAGAACACCATGTAATCGATATAGATTAGTGAGTCAGTGCACTAAAAAATGTACACAATGGTGTTATTGTGACATGGTGGGAAATTCACCATTATAATAAATTGCATTAGGAGGATCCTTGTAAAATGATGAGAGATTAGTTCTAGGTAGAGCCTTTGATCTCTGATCAATGGCCATTTTTACAGAAGGACAATGCCCTTAATTACATCTCCATAGGGGTGTATATATATATTATCTTTATAGGGTGTGGGACCCAAATACTAGGTGTATGTGTTTTAGCATACTCTAACACCTCTTCCATGAGAAGGGTACATACACCAAGAGTGTAGGCATGAGACCAAGAATTGGCCATATGTCCAACATGATTTTATACACAAATTTTGTATTTAAAGATGAGAACCCCATACTGTAAAAATATTGCCAAAATATGAAGATGTTTTTATGTCATGGATGGGAGGAAGAAATAAAAACTATGCAGGATCAAAGTTTACAAGAGGAAGCAACCAAGAACATGAACAAATATATAAAACATTATAGGTTAATAAAAATAGAGTTTTTTGTTGAAATATTGTAATAGGATTTTGGATGACATAGAATAGGTAAAATTTAGTGATAGTGAGGAGGATTTATATTTAAAATGATTCTTTGATCTCAAATTTTAGATATAGGAGCCTAAATTAAACATCACGGAGAAAATAAAGGATACATAGTTATCAAACCTAAATATTCATGAGAATAAAGTGGAAAGGACATTGAGAGACTTATTTAAAATGGGCGAAATAAAATATAAAGAGAATTAGTACAAAAGGTAGTGGAAAATATTGGTATATATCTATACCAAAGATCATGACCATAGGTGATTATTGGATGAAAAATTATTTTGTAGAGGGGGTTCAATTGCTACGTGTAGATACTAAAATCTGATTTATATAGCATATCAATCTTGTATACTTGAAAAATACCTATTAGGACTTTACCCTTTAGTTCTAGACCTTATTATTATCTAAAGGCTTGTGTTCACCATCTCATTATGCCAAATTATTTATCTTAAAGTTTGACCCTATCATTTTTGATGACCTAAAACTCTTACATAGTACAAAAAGCTAAGAATCTAATATATATCCTTCACTGTCAATTTTTATTCCTTAACAACTTCCTAGCATGCCAAACACTCGTGTCCCACATAGGGACACTTTGTTAACACAAGTGTCCAAATTATTATCTAGTGTGTGTAGCTCAAAATTCAACTAATTTGAACATATTTCAAATCTTACAGGTTAGCCCATTTTTTTATTTAATGATTCACTGAGATATTTTCAAAGGTGTGTTATAAATACAAAATAAAGACTATTCATTATCAACAGGTCATATCTAAATGCTTACCAAGAAAAAATATATAAAATTACATTTCAAGTATTTAAAGATAATCTATTATTCCTTATTTCTATATCAAACATAGGAGCAGTCATATTACATATCTGAAGAATTCAAAGAGCAACCCACGAGTAGTATTTATCAAGTTACAAACTAGATCATTGCATGTCTTTTCATATAGCATATTTTACCCTTGTGCACATAAAATCTAATACTTAGGGGAGAAATACATATGCCTGAGGCCCTTTTTGGAATATTGGCTATGTAGGCAACACTCATTAACAAAGGGTCCTTGAGGTCAGCTCAACTTTGTGAGCCCACCAACCCATTTGTGGTAAGGTACAAAGAAATTAGGTGAAGAGCTAGGGTATGATCCAAAAATACTAATCTATAGCCTATGCACGTGAATACAATGCATCAATAGAAAGGTGATAGAAAACCTTTTTTTTAATAAACTATAGTTAATTTTTTTTTAAAAATAGAGTTATTTTTAAAAAAAATTAAAATAAATTAGAGTTATTTTGTTTAAATAAATTAGAGTTTTTAAAATAAAATAAAGTTATTTTTTAATAAATCAGAGTTTCTAAAAAAATATAAATTAGAGTTAAAATTATTTATTTTTATATTAGAGTTATTTTTTCTAAAATTAGAGTTAAATTATATATATATATATATATTAGAGTTATTTTTTTATAAAAAATGAAAGTTATTTCTTTTAAATTAGAGTTTTTTTTATAAATTAGATTTATTATTTTTTTAATTTTTTAATTGGAGTTAAAAAAATTAACTCTAATTTAAAAATAAAAACAAAAATTTAAATATAATTTTTTAATTTGTTAACTCTAATTTATAAAAAATCTAATTTATATAACATATCAATCTTATATACTTGAAAAATACCTATTAGGGCTCTACCCTTTAGTTCTAGACCTACTTGTTATTAAAAGGTTTGCATTCACCACCTCACTATGCTAAATTATTTATCTTAAGGTTTGACCCTATCATTTTTGATGGCCTAGATCTCCTACACAGTAAAAAAAGATAAAAACCTAATATATATCCTTCACTATCAGTTTTAATTCCTTAACAGCTTCCTAGCATGCTAAACACTTATGTCCCACACAGGGACACTTTGTCGACACAAGTGTCTAAATTATTATCTAGTGTGTGTACCTCAAAATTCATCTAATTTAAAAATATTTCTAATCCTATACAACAACCCATTTTTTATTATTTAACCATTATCTAAGATATTTTCAAAGGTGTGTTATAAATACAAAACAAAGACCATTCATTATCACCAAGTCATATCTAAATTCTTACCAACCGCACACTAGAAAAGTACCTTTCAAATATTTAAAACTACTATATTATTCCCTATTTCTATATCAAACACAGGATTAGTCATATTATAGGTCTAAAGCATTCAAAGAGCAACCCATGAGTAGTATTTATAAAGTTACAAACTATATCATTACATGTCTTTTCATATAGCATATTGTACCCTTGTGCACAAAATCTAACACTTAGGGGAGAAATGCATATTCCCAAGGACCTCTTTGGAATATTGGCTATGTAGGTAACACTCATTAACAAATGGGTCCTTGAGGTTAGCTCAACTTCATGAGCCCTCTAACCCATTTGTGAAAAAGTATAAATAACTTAGGTGAAGAGCTAGGGTTTGATCCAAAAATACTAATTTATAGCGTATGCATGTGAATAAAATAAATCAACATAAAGGTGATGTAAAACCAAAAAAAACTTAGGTGCTCACTCTAAAATATAGTGAATAATCCATATCATATTTTTATTTTGATATCAGGACACCTACGTCAACACAAGTGTGCCAAGGCGGACACAAGTGTCTAGGCTTCTAGAAATAATATTTCTAGAATATGACAACTAAATTTTGATCTTTTTCTTGCCTATTTCTACCTTTGTATATATCAGATCTACCTATGCACATGTAGATAAGATAAGTATTATATCTTTTTGATGTTTATGAAATCAAACTAATATTTTGAATGTGATTTATACATTTAGCATAACTTAACATTTAATTTTGAATATTTATTTATTGAGTTTTTAATTAATTGTCCTACTTTATAATAGTTTTATTCATCCTTGTGTATAGGCCATTTTGCCCTTTAACCCTAATCCCATAGTATAAACATGGTTAAAATTTTAGTGAACCTGATCCCTATGTCTTCTCATGTAACTCCTAGATTGCTCCAAGGTTTTTAGTCTTCTAGGGTTTTTGTTTTTAGTGATTTGTAGATCTAAAATTTTCCATTTTGTTACGCACCTTTATTTACATTTATAAAATATGGAAAATGTTAAGAAAGATTATTTTGAAATCAAAGATAAATAAGACTTAACTAATCATCTAAATATATATAAAACGCATTATTACATGTCACATAATAAGAAATAAATAAACATGTTAAGGCTAGTGCATCCACAAGAAATAATGGTGAACCCTTAGATGGTAAGACTATTTCTACATCTTCTATGGTAACAATTAATACTTCAACCCAATTACCAATTTCAATTCCTACATCAACATAGGTGGTGTTTACATTCCCTTTGGTCACTTATAACATGTTAAATATAAATCTCAATGGGTATATTATACAAACTCTCCTCCAAGTTATAAAAGCTTTGGAATCTATGGTTAAAAACATTAAATAGAATGATTTGAAATCAACTCATGCTATTTATTGATAAGATGTATTACATAATCCTATAACACTCGATATATCTTTGCATCCTTTGCCAACTAGTTTTGTTGCACCTAAATTCATATTTTATGATGAAAAGGGTGATCCTGAACAACATATTCAATATTTTATATATGACTTGTATTGATTATGCCTCTAATGATAAAATTTTGACCAAATTATTTCCATAAAGCCTACAAGACTATGCTTTAAGATGGTTATATGACCTACCAATCCAATCAATGAAAGCATTCACACATTTAGTGGATAAATTTATAGCACAATTATATATCAACATCATTAAAAATATGGCATATGCATGAATTTCTAAGATAAAACATGAAACCAATGAACCTATCAATGAATATGTTGTGAGGTAAAAAAAAATTTGGCCAAAATGACAAATCCAATGGTAGATAAATAACTCCAAGACATATTTAATCAAATTTTGCTTGCTCCATTACATAATTCCATTGTTATCAAGAATTTAAAATATTTTGATTAATTTCACCATATTATTTGAGTTCATGAAATGAAAATTATTTGCTTGAATGATCTTAATTATATATTAAACACATCAACTATATCTACTACCAAGTTTCATATCAAACCAAACTACAATTTAAAACCTATACAGTCTAAAAAAGAAGAAATCACAATGATTAATGAAATATTATAGAAACCTAATTGAATCATATTATCCAATACAACTAAGAGATAATTTACATGATTACTAGAGTCTCTAACTTTGTTACTTAAGAATCTTTTGGAGTATCATATCAAATATGCATTATCAATAAGATATTTTATCTTATGTTTCAAGGTATAACATCTATTTTTAGAATGCATAGGGCCTTAGTGATAGTCATAATATGTATTAAAATCATATCCTTTTGGTAGAGGTCAACTCATATAAACATGTATAGGTAGTGTAGACCTATCTTCCCATATAGAGGGGGGGAGTTGACTACATCAAATAAATGCTATAGAGATAGAACAAGAGGGAGAGGGGTTGGACACCTATAGCTATAGAGAAAGATGACCCAATCTCAATCTATAGGGGCATATATATTTCCTTATATATATGGGGTCTTCTAAATAGATATAGAGTAGAGTTCCCCATCCCCATATATCAAACTCTATAAAGACTATGCCCTCTCTATATAGACATGGGATAGATAGGCCCTCTCTAGATAGATATAGACCTCTTTACCCTATAACTAATAATTATAATTTGCTACACTCAAGCCAAATAGATATAGGGCTTATAACTTATGAGGCTAGGGTTATTACTCATTGATAATCAATACTCGAGATTTTTAGTAGAGACACTGAGCTATCAATCTGACATAAGATCTTAAGGGAACCCTAATCTTGAAATCCTCACTCCCATATATACTTATTTTATCTTTGGGAAATGACCTAGGAGACGAGGAGATATTCTTCATCACTACCCATATATGTAGTGGGCCCCACATGATCCCACTTGAGAGGGCCAGCTAATATTGATCTCAACCCAAGAACATATTACATCCAACCTAAGATAGATAGTCAATCATCCATATCTTATCTTTGTGATGACACCTTGATGATAGATATGCCCATATAAACTAGACTAGACTAGACTAGATAGATGTCATGATGCGTGACTTCCCCTAATTCTATAGATTTAGAATGTGATCATTGTATCATGTAGATAAGATATGACATAAATAGACCCTATATATAGTGAAGGAAAAATAAATACTCTTTTTAATACATCAAGGGACTAGATGGTCCATCTATTATATGTGCCCTATCTATCTATTTGACAACATTGACAATAGGCCATACAGATCTATATTATTCTCTATGAGATAAATATGTTTTCCATATAGAGTAGAATATACAAAAAATATATATAGGGGGAATCTATATATCTATATGGGATATATAGATGGGGCTAGGGTCCTAGATAGATAGGACAATAGCTATCAACTCCTTTATCTATATCTAGCTGGGAACAATATCTATGGGGTGAGGGATGAGATATATAGAATTCTTCACTCTAAATTTTTTATATAATATAGTGAGGTGCACTATATAACTAGGGGGAAGGAACCACTGGCCAAGCAAGGACTAGGGCATCCCAGATAAATAAAATAGGGCTTGGGTGATGTTATGATAAATATTCACTTGATTGTAGTACCATATATATATATATATATATATATATATGTATGTATGTATGTATGTATGTATGTATGTATGATTGTGTGTGTGTATGCACACACACACACATATATGTATGTATATATATATATATATGTATATATATATGCATACATATATATACACACACATACATATATGTATGTATATTAGCATAGAAAATAGATATATATGGTCTTAGGGTGGGGATTGGATAGATATATAGGGATAGGGGATAGTGAGATATCTATATAGAGTGGGTGTATAGGGTAGGGATGTATAGTAAAAGGGGATAGGGCCTGACTAACATATATATATGCATACACATGCTCAAGAGATCTATATAGATTTAGATAGTGGTGGATGCCCATCATACCATCTATATTTAGAGTTTATCCATCTCAACTCGACATCTAATCCATAGTTTTGTAGGCCAAGGGGTCCCATAGATAGGGGAGGATAGGATGCCCAATATCTAATCTATAGTTGACTATCAGATCCAATCTATATGATATATATAAATGGTGTGATATGAATATGTGACCCATATGGTAATGAGATCCATCTCCACCTAAGTATCCTATATAAATAGATAAGGGGATATATATAGTTTTTTAGATTCTATATATGGGGGTACCCCTATCTATATATATTAGTTATTTATATGAAGGTAAATATATGGCTCTATATAGAGTCTTATACATATAGGAGTACCATACCACTCATATAGATAAGGCTCTATATAAGAGGGTAACCCTATCTATATAAAAATACTCTACATATGGGGGCACGCATATCTATCTATATAGAACTATATAGATGGGGATGGGGTTCAATCTAGACTAGACTATATAGGGACATCAATATGCATGAGGGCCCCCCAATCTAGAGGGTGGATAGAATCTACTATATAAGGATAGGGTAGGGGCATCATATTATAGAGGGTCATATCTATAGGGGAATATAGACTAGGCTATAGAGTGGTGCATCAATAGACTATATAGGTACATATTTACTAGACTATAGAGGGGTGAACCAATACACACACACACACACACACACAGACACACACACACACACACACACACACACACACACACACACACACACACCACACACACACACACACACACACCTATATATATATACATATATAGGGATAAGACATGAGATGACATCAACTTGATCCTTTATGTCCATTTAACATGTTAGTCTACATGGTCCATCTATGCCATATTTTATATACGTGATACATAAGGCATAGCTTAGTTGTCCATCTAGTCTATTCTATAGAAACCCCTATATATATATGGGATTATAGAGCAAGCCATAGATTATAGATCAAACCCCTCACCAACTATATAGTTAGATGGTCCCTCACCCCTATATATATATTTCCAATCCACACCCACTTAAATTATAGTTTAGTTAGATGTTCCTTCACCCCTATATATCTATCCAATCCCCACCCACATAAATTATAGTGATATTTGGGAAAGAGTACAACCCTATGTATCTATTCTCGTCCCTCAATGGCAATGTTGACTTATACAACCTCCCATGCCAATCCCCTATATATATATATATATATATATATACATACATATCCCATATTTAAATAATACCATATCCCATATATCATATTTATATAGAGGCCACCATATAGATTTAATGGTCTAGATATTTTGGGGGAGGCCAACATATAGATAAGATAATATTATCTACACTCAAGATAAAATAATTTTTGCTACACTTAAGATAAGATAATATTCACTATGATGAAGATAAGATATATATTCACTATGCTCAAGATAAGATAATATTATCTATGCTCAAGATAAGATAAGATAATATTTTCTATGCTTAATATAAGATAAGATAATATTCACTATGCTCAAGATAAGATAAGATAATATTTAATATGCTTAAGATAAGATAAGATAAGATAAGATATATAGGGAGGGGGGAAGGGGAGAATGGGCCTTCCCTTCCCTTAGCTTAAAATTAGAGGGTTTAGGGCATAGGACATAGGGCATAGGGTGCCTTATTTAAGGGGTTATGGGGTGACTATCTAGAATCTAGAGTTAGAAATATCAAGGAGGAAACTAAGCAAACCCAAATCCCACATTATATATATGGACATTTGAGATAAGATATATGGGGTTAAATATATGGATAGGGTCATCTATTATATATGTGATACAATACCTACCATTGGGTGATAGCCATATAATATATAGGGGATCTCTCCACTCTTCTCTTAGCCAGGCATATAGACCCATATATCTCTTCAAATCTTTAATCTAAGAGACATAGGGGGTAGCCCCATATACATAGTAAATAACTCTAGTAGATAGATAGACAAGATATATATATAGAGATCCCACCCACCCCATAAATAGATGAACTAGCTATTATATATATGCCTTAATAACTACCCTGACTAGAGTATAGATAGTCCCCCCCTCTCAGATATAACTTGATCTTGCCTTATATATCGAGGCAGGGTGAGGTAAAGAAACATGACCATATATCAATCTAATATATATATGGGGTGGGGGGTGAACATCATCAAAATCCCTTTATATTTAATATATATCATAGGGGATACCCCTCCCCACTATATATATGTTGAACTACTCCCCTTTATATCTAAACTCCCACATATATATAGAGGGAACTCAATTTAACTTAATAGTTAAGTTAGGTTAGGTTAAGTTAAGTTAAATTAAGTTGAGTTGAGTTACCTATATATGTGTGGGATTTTAGAGTTAGTTTATTATATATATAGCGGGGAGGGGCAAGAGGAAGGGCTCCTTGTGTGTGTGTGTGTGTGTGGGGAGAGAGAGAGAGAGAGAGAGAGAGAGAGAGAGAGAGAGAGAGAGAGAGAGAGAGAGAGAGAGAGAGAGAGAGAGAGAGAGAGAGAGAGAGAGAGAGAGAGAGAGAGAGAGAGAGAGAGAGAGAGATCCCCATAGATAAATTATAGAGAGGGTAGTGTTATCCCATTATATATATAGATAGAGGGGTTGGGCTTGATCCATTAACATAAATAGAATGATCCATTGGTCAATATAGAAGATATAATAGAGAGATAGGGAGGAATGCTAATGCCCTATAGATAAATGGTCAAGCTCAGTATCATCCACACACACACACACACATACATACATACATACATATATATATATATATATACACACACACACACACAAATACATACATATATATACATACATACATACATACATATATATACATATATACATATATATATATACATACATATATATACATGTACATGTGTGTGTGTGTGTGTGTGTGTGTGTGTGTGTGTGTGTGTGTGTGTGTGTGTGTGTGTGTGTGTGTGTGTGTGTGTGTGTGTGTGTGTGTGTGTGTGTATATATATGTATAGGGCATCACTCATCACTAAATATGGAGACCTAGATAGAGATGGAGAGAAATAACTGTGTGATAGTGGTTTTTCATTTTTACTTTATTTTAATTAACTTACTAAAAAATTAATGAAATACAAGGTTTATGAGGAATACCTAGAGATGTGAAGATTGTTGTGCACCACTTTAATCCAATGAATGAGGGAACTTCTTTTTGGCTTGGAAGAATAATCTACACACAAATAAACAACTTGTATAAAAATAGATTAATAAATAGATGGGTGAGATGTCTGATTGGGAACCAATCTTAGGAAGTTGTGAACTTCCTCAAGTGGATATTAGCTCACTATTTTCAGAATTAAGTGGATAAATAACAAATTAAATTACAAAAGATAAAGATGTGATATCAATAATGATTATAATTTTATTTTTATTTAAGCTATCAATTTAAGTAAAGTATTCATCCCAATAAGCTGTAGTAGCATTCACATCCTTTTATATAACATAAAGTTAGTCAAAAGTGGATTCAAGTGAGGGAGAGTAAATAATGGAAAAAATTGATAACTCAAAGGATATGTCACTCTAATCATCAAAAAGGGGTTAGGATACTATAGGCAGGTTAGTGATATTAATGATGTCATGAACAATACTAAGTGGAGTCATTTACATAACAAGACCATGTTTAATAAGATAGAAAATCAAAATTATTAAAGATGGCTCTAAAAATTAAAGGCTTGGGTTTTAAAAACCAACTATAGTGGATTGATGCCAATCCTATAGGATCGATGTCAATTCTATAGAATTAATTTCAATTCAGAATGAATCGATGTCAATACTATTTGAAACTGCACTTAATTAAAATAGAGACTAAAAATATGATAGAGGATAATGAAATTAGAAATGGGGATTTATGCTTATGCTCTATGAGTGGGATAATCAATAAATAATATAATTATAAAGGATAAATGAAATAAATAAGATATAATGTACCTTAAACTTGATTGTAAGTAGAATGAATTCTTCCCCATAAATGCAAATAGTTAGTCAATCTCATGATGATGGATGAAAATTGTATACAATAGAATTTTGGTAGAATGGTGTTAAGGCTTCCTTAATTCTTCCAAAAATCCAAGTAGCATTTTGAGGTTCAAAGTTTCTAGTCCCCAGGCCAAAGTTTGGCTGGGTATAAATGAATCAATGCCGACCTAGAGAATCTGTACTGATCGAGGGATAATTGGTAATGATTCACCCAAATTTATAGGTAAAGGTTTTATCCATGTTGGTTTATTCTAACTATAGGTAAATTTTGATTTTTGAGCATGAGTTTGTTAGGGATGGGGTTATACATAGGTAAAGTGGTTAAAAGGTTAGGATTCCCTAGGTTGTTAATAGATTTAGGTGGTTATGGAGGTAAAAAGGTAATTTGTAAAAGAAAATTTCTAGGTAACTAATGGTAAATAAACTAAACCTTAGGATAGGGATATTTAAGATATTGAAGTAATAATAAGGGCCTATGACACCTAAAAAATCATATACAGTGTACAAAACTATAGTGTTTACATTTTCCCCTTTTGTGGAGTGGTATGGAATACGTGTTGCAAGACAAAAATCGAGAGACGTTCAATGCCCCAGGTTTATGTGAGGAGGTATCCCCCTCAAAACAAGATCTAACATAGGATAAAGAGCTAGTGATGGGTTTGAAAAATATAATAGTGGATGGGATGGGTAGATAAAAAATTATTTTATGGTTTAGGATAATATTTTGTTTAATATCTTATTTTCATATGGTTTTATTTTACCATTGGATATTTTTGTTTAAGCCTTCATCTCAATTTAATTCCCACCATAATTCCTCCATTTTCAAAATATTAATTAAATATCCTATTTAATAAAACCATTGGATATTTTATTTTCAAAATCCAAGTCCCAAATTTTTATTCACCCCACTCTCACATGGCTGGTTTTAAAAGAAAATCCATGGGGTATTATTTTTAAAAATAATAAAACCATTATTCCAATTTTACCTTTTGTTTACCATGCCATGTATAGCCCCACATGTTATTTCTTCACACGTGGAACATTCCTTTTACATTGAATGGGGGTGAATTTGGTTTTGGTGGAATATGTTTTAATATGAGTTTGCATGGAGTTATTTTAAACATTATCCTTTTATGTTTGGCATCAAAACTCCTACTTAACATGCACCTTTATGTTTGACATTAACATCCATGGTCATGGTTTTTAGTTTACGTGGAAAGTTATGGCAATATTTTAAACTTTATCCTCACCTTTGTTTGGCATTGAATGGATTACCCATGGGATATGGCATGGAATTATGGTGTGGAATTAAACATGGGGTGTGCATGTTATATGTTTTAGGTTTGGAACTTTAACATTATCCTTCCCCATTCCCACATGTATCAACTAGTAAGTGGGATGTGGGTGAGTTAAGTGGAGCATGGATAAAGGTTTGTTTTAATTAAATGTTTTGTTTTATTTCAAAGATTTATCTCCTACGTGGGTCTTCCAATTGTCAAAAGTTTTGGTGGGAAGTTATGTTATTTATGGGGAGATAATGGTAACTTGGACCATTTATTTATGGGCAAGTGATTTGATAAATTAAGTATCTTATTTCAACATCCCATAAATTATGGGATTTTATTCCTTCTTATTTTCATGCAACCTATATAGAGTTTAACTGTACTTCGGGAAAATGAAGGTTGTTAGTCAATGTTGGATATTAAAAAAATTATTTCATTTTATATTTTGGATGATGATCTAGAGATAGATAATGAAGAACAAAGGAAATATAGATCGTATTTTTTTGTATAGGGGCATAATTTTGGAATAGCTCGATTGAGGCTATTTTGTCTATTGTAGAATCTTTTGTTATTCTATGTAAATTATAGAGAGGGATTTGTGAAAACCAAAAGGTAGTTTATAAACCTTTTGAGAGTGTTTATATCCTTGAAGAGAGATAAATTACCCTTTTTGGAGATATATATTTGTAGGTGATCATTTTGGAAATGAATGATATTTGTGATCTATGATCAGAGTTCTTCAAAGGTTGATCAACCAATTGCAAGATATTAAAGGATGTAAGTTTTAATCATTGTATTTACATCTTATTTAAATGGAATGGTTTGAATGAAACTAGGGATGTAGCTAATTGGTAAACTCCGTAAAAAAAATTGGTCTCTATTATATTATTTTATTTCAATTTTCTATTAGTATATCGATTTTTAATTACTATTGATATTTGAAATTTAATTACTGAAATTTAATTAAGAGACTATTTGAAAAGGATAAAAAGGTGAATTGAATGTTTTTTTAACTGAATAATAAAATTATGAGTTTATAAAAATACTCATTCAAAATTATTCATCTAATTTTACATTTAGATTAAAATAAAAGTCAATTTCTTTGATTTAAATAAATTTTGGAAAAATTACTTATTTTTAAAAATCCATTTTAAATAAATAGTATTTATTAGCAGGGGATAATTACTATTTACAGATCAATTTGGTATCAGAGAAGTTGATCAAAAAGATTTAACAGTGTGGTTTACCTATGGTTAATAGTTTTCTATTTGACAATTATTGTAGTTGGTTTAGATATGTGTTGAATACAAGAACAAATGAACTATGGGAAAGTTGTCAAAATAGGAAAAGCTCAATGAGATTGAGCCATATAATCAATAGATCCAAGAAGATAACTCTCTCTTGAGATCAAAATTCTACTCCATGGAAGAGGAGATTGAAAAGTTGAAATATGATTTGTAGACCAAGGATGAGCTCTTGGAAAAGTTTCATAATGGTGAAAGAATGAAGGAATTGCCTTCCACATTAGATACAAAAACAGTGATAGATGAAAACACTATAAGTAATTCATGTATTAATTCCTCTCATTTAGTTTTAGATATTACTTTTGGTGTATTTGAAAAATACACTAAGGGTATTGGGTCTAAACTGTTAGATAAAATGGGATTTGAAGGAAGAGGCCTTAGTAAAAATGGACAAGGCATAAATAACCCCATAAAAGTAGAGGATAAGCCTCATTTTTTAGGTTTTGGGTATATTGGTGAGAAAATTGAAATTGAAGAGAGTTTCAAATCCTTAGAAGGAAGACAAGCTTCTAGCTATCAAGTATATAATCCACTAACATTTCAGAATAAACCATCATAGGGGGATGAGAGGTGTAAGAGAACTGGAAGAAGAGGTATTGAGATTCCACTTCCTCTTTCTTACACAACACATAACACTAATAATTTGGTAAATTCTAAAACTTCTAATGCACTCTTCCAATTTGAACAAAATGGCTATGATATATAGAAAATGTGGTATGCTTTTCCTTGTACTTTTTATGGGTTAAGTAATCATTTTGTTGTTTATTATTGTAAAATAAAATCTTTTCTGAAGAAGTTGTTGCCTTTTGTGAAAGATAAGGTAGGTTATAATGATCAATCTCATCATTTAAAGATGAGATATGGTAAACATGTTTCCTCATCTATGAAGAAAGATAAGAGGAACTTATTACACTCATTGTCACAAGAGTGACATTGAGTTAAGAAATGTTGGAAATTGTAACCATCACACTATCCTAAGCTTGTTAAATATTCCAACATGTATTTAAATTGTGAAAATAAGGACTTATTATCATAGGATTTTTGGCCTAAATATCCATGTAGTTTTTGTGGATTAGATAATCACTATGTTGCCTTATGTTTGAAAAGAAAACTAGCTAGCAGGATATATTTGTTTTCTAGGGAGAAACAAATGGGTAATAATTATTTTACTCATTGTAATCTAAGTGGTCACAAAAATGATAAATGTTGGGTATTGTATCCACAACTATGTCCTAAGTATTTCAAGAAGACATCCATGAAGAATGATGCATCTGTAAGTAAACAAGTTGTTTCAAATCCAATAGTTTTAGAGATGACCCATGCAACTACTTAGATATTCACTGAGGAAATTAAACCACCTAAATAAGAAAATGTGATAAAGTGGGTTGGTAAGCAAATCCTTAGTTTCATGTTTGCATAGCTATGATATTTTATTATCATGAAAATGTTCAAAGTAGTATTTGAATTCTATTGAAAGGAATATATTTTAGTTTTGAACTTAATTTTTGGAGCTACTAGTTGTGAGAAAATCCGAATGACAAGTTTATCATACTTGGATTATTTTCACATATTTGTGGTTTTTCTAAGCTATATATTTTTCTCCTAAATAAGTTTTTGAGTTCCTGATGCATTGGTAAAAGGAATTAACTCATGTTTTAACTTGGATATATTCTCAAAGGATTTTAAGATTTGAATATGGTTTATTAGAGTAACCTGTAGAGAAAAGACAAGGGACATGCTTATCATACTTGGATTATTTTTCTCATGTTTGGGTTATTGGAAAAACTTCAGTTTTAAACCTTGACAACAGTATATGTAGATTATATGGGGCATGATCAGTATGTCTATTTTAGGAAAATTTACATTTTAGTATATATGTTATCACTTACATTATGCAAATAGAGGCTTATAAGACACTTTTCAAGCATCGTTTGTAATTATAATAATTATACAAAATTTATGTAGCCATGCATTTTTTAAGTCCCTCATTCATTTTGGGCATTTAATTATAACTGTCAAATATGGTTACAATTAACATGTGTATTTATTACACTAACAAACTGGTTTATAGTTACACTTGGTGATCATTTTGTAGTGATTGGCAGATTCACCGTTTTAGAGATGTGACATTTGAGAAGGTAGTTTACTCCTATCTACAATTTGGTATTGGGTAGATATTTATTTAATTGGAATTTTAGGTATTTTATTTTATTTTTGAGTCATTACCATGATATTTTGTAGTGATGTTTTATAGAGTGAACTGTTTGTAGGTTCAAAGAGTGTTTTGACCTTTTGGGGACCAAAAGGGTCTTATTGGGAAGGTTTGATCTAAAGATTTTATGGTTTAGGATAGTATTTTGTTTAATATCATATTTTCATATGGTTTTATTTTACCATTGGATGTTTTTATTTAAGCCTTCGTCCTGATTTAATTCCCACCATAATTACTCCATTTTCAAAATGTTAATTAAATGTCCTATTTAATAAAAACATCGGATATTTTATTTTTAAAATCCAAGTCCCAAATTTTTATTCACCCGCACTCCCACATGGATGGCTTTAAAACAAAATCCATGGGATATTATTTTTAAAAATAATAAAACCATTATTCCACTTTTACCTTGTTTTTTACCATGCCATGTATAGCCCCACATGTTATTTATTCCCATGTGGAACATTCCTTTTACATTAAGCTGGGGGTGAATTCGGTTTTGGTGGAATATATTTAAAATGGGTTTGCATGGAGTCATTTTAAACATTATCCTTTTATGTTTGGCATCAAAAATCCTACTTAACATGTACCTTTATGTTTTGAGTTAACATGCATGGTCATAGTTTTTGGTTTACGTGGAAAGCTATGGGAATATTTTAAAATTTATCCTCACCTTTGTTTGGCATTAAATGGATTACCCATGGGATATGGAGTGGAATTATGACATGGAATTAAACATAGGACATGCATGTTATATTTTTTAGGTTTGGCACTTTATCATTATCCTTACCCATTCTCATGTGGATCAACCATTAAGTGGGACATGGGTGAGTTAAGTGGAGCACGGGTAAAGGTTTGTTTTAATTAAACTTCATGTTTTATTTCAAGGCTTTATCTCCTACATGGGTCTTCTACTTGTCAACAGTTTTGGTGGGAAGTTATGTTATTTATGGGGAGATAATGGTAACATAGACCATATCATTTATGGGCAAGTGTTTTTGATAAATTAAGCATGGTGTTTCAACATCCCATAAATTATGTGATTTTATTCCTTCTTATTTTCATGCAACCTATCTGAAGTTTAACCATACTTAGATAAAATGAAGATTGTTAGTCAATGTTGGATATTAATAAATTTATTTCATTTTATATTGTGGATGATGATCTAGAAATAAAGAATAGAGAATAAAGGAAATATAGTTTGTCTTTTTTGTATAGGGGTAGAATTTTGGAATAACCTGATTAAGGCTATTTTACCTATTACAAAATCTTTTGTTAATCTATGTAAGTTACAAAGAGGGATTTGTGAAAACCAAAAGGTAGTTTATAAACCTTTTGAGAATGTTTGACTCCTTGAAGAGAGAAATTGCCCATTTTAGAGATATATATTTGCAGGTGATGATTTTAGAAATGAAGGATATTTGTGATCTATGCTCAGAGTTCTTTAGAGGTTGATTAACCAATTACAAGTTATTCAGGGATGTAAGCTTTAATCATTTTATTTACATATTATTTAAATGAAATGGTTTGAATGAACCCAAGGATGTAACCAATTGATGAATCCTGTAAATAATCTCTGGGCTCTATTTTATTATTTTATTTTAGTTTTCCATCAGTATATCAATTTTTAATTATTATTGATATTTAGAATTCAATTACTAAAATTTAATTAAGAGACTATTTGTAGAGGATAAAAGAGTGAATTGAATTTTTTAAACTGAATAATAGAATTCTATGAGTTGAAAAAAATAATCATTGAGAATTGTTTAGTTAATCTTACATTCAAATTAAAATAAAAGTCAATTCCTTTAATTTAAATAAATTTTGGAAAATTGACTTATTTTTAAAAATCCATTTTAAATAAATAGTATTGATTAGTAGGGGATAATTATTATTTATATATTAGATGATATAATATAAGATAATGTTCTCTACACTCAAAATAAGATAAGATAATATATATAGGGAAGGGGAGGATCACCCCCATCTATATATAGTTTTTTTGGCAAACCCCCCTCTATATAAACTAAACTAAACTATATATGGCCTCCCCTTCCTACCCCCTCCCCCTCGCCCTCCACCATCCCCCCTCTCTATATATATGAGGAGTTAGATAGATATAGAGGGGCTCTCACCCTCCCCCCAAATATCTAGTTCTTTTGGCTCTCCCCCCTCTCTCTATATATGGTCTAATTATTTTGGCCATCCCCCCTCTATATAAACTAAACTAAACTAAAATCTATGGGATATGGGTCTATATATCTATCTATAAATATGGGGTATAATTCATATCATGTAGAGAAGAGATGGCCTGATGGCCCTATCCATTTAATCTATGGAGCTTGAGATGGCCTATATATCTATCTAGCATGAAACCCCCCTCCCCTTCTAATATAAATCCATATAGATAAATATGGCCCATATCTATATATAAGGGAAGATATATCCCACTCCCCAATATAGAGGAACATATCCCACTTCCTAATAGAGAGGAGACTTATCTATTTATATCATTGGGGATCCCTATCTATATTATATAATCCATATCTATTTGGCCCATATATATAGAGGGGACCCCTATATATTATACACGTAATATGATGGGGTCCTATTTAGGGTCCCAAATATATAGGACTATCCCACTTGACATTAATAGAAGTGCCCCACCCTAGATGGATAACCTTATTGCGTGGGGTGAGGGAAGGGAACCTTCCTCTATAGTTGATATTCCCCTATATAGTCTAGTCTAGTCTAGTTTATAGGGTAGGGGTGTGCCCCCCTCTCTCTATATGGGATTATATAGACAAGGGCCATATATACTAGTCTAGACTAGAAAAAATCCCCTATATATAACTAGGGGAATATAGACTAAACAGATGAGGGATACAACTCTTCTAGATCTCCATGATCTCACCATACACCTATTTTATTATATACATGTTATAGATTGGTAATGATCAAGGATTTTGTTCTGGGTGGGGATAGGAGAGGCCCATATATTTGAGTCTTATCTTGGTTTGAATACTTCTCTCATGCTCAGAGTCTTGAATTAGATTCATCATGCTTGCACTTAGAGTCTTAATCCCTGAAATTACAATTAGTTGTATCCTTGATTCTTGAATTAGTTTAATGACTTCTATGGAGAATAGAGAGACTTTATGCCCATATAGTTATAAGGTAAGGGCCATATCCTATATAGATAGTTTGACTATTGAGTATAGATGGTGCATCTATGGAGAGATAGGGGTTGAATCTCCCCTCAATCTTTAGGTGCCCCATACCCCGCAAAACCCCTATGCCTTATGTCCTCTCAATTTAAGGGAATCTTATATATATTTATGTCACCATATCTATAGATAAGATTCTCCCCTCTAGATAGATCCATATTTTTGGTCCTTAGTCTTGGTATAATATATGTAAGAGTGGGCCATATCTATCTATCTATCTATCTATTGATAGGGGTTCTTGAGATTGGTATTATGTCTATAAGATTGGTCATTGGTCCTTAGTCTTGGTATCACATATGTAAGACTAGTCATGGGTCCTCAGTCTCATTATCACGTATGTAATATGGGTCACTAATCCTTAATTTGGGTTAGTGGGCCACCCCTACCCCATCTGTATATCTATTTATAACCATATGCCCCCTCTCTATATATGGTCTATCTGGATGTCCAATCCCCACCCACTTAAAATATAATATAGAGGGTGGATTGTTTAGTGGTTTTTGAGATTGGTATCACTAAGATGGGTCATGGGTCATCAGGATGGGTAAGTGGGTCATGATATTGGTTTGGTATTGGTAATAGTGGTCATTGGTAGGGAGATGGGTTAGTGGGTCATGAAATTGGTCTAAGGGCCCTATATATATGAGGAATGGTCATTGATCCTTAGTCTTGATATCACATATGTAAGATTAGCTATGTTAGTCATAAAAAATCATTCTATTTGGTCATGATTGGGGTCAGTCAGTATGCTTGTGGTCGAGAGTGAAGGATAGTATTTGGTCAGTATGAATCATTACATATCGAGAGTAGAGGACCCTATATATATATATATATATATATATATATATATATATATATATATATATATATATATATATATATATATATATATATATATATATATATATATATATATATGGTCAAGAGTAAGGTTGTATGGCCTACCCCATTTGATAGAATAGATGGGGATGGGGTTGGGGATGTTGCCTAGATATAGGGTGATGTAATCATTATATTACCTATCTAGCTAGTCATTTATGCAAGTATAGTAGTTAGTCATCAGGAGTTATGATTATTTTTAGGAGTGAGTAGTCAGAACAAACTTGTAATGTATAATGATTGAATTAGGGATAGGCATCATCACCATAAAAAATTAAGCTTCACCTAGAATGATTGTACTAATTGCTCAATTAGATCAACCTTAATTTGGGGTTGGTGCTCTCATTTAGCAATCTTCTATTGCCCTATATAGTTATAGGTTCCCCTTATCTAGAGATCATGTTATCTCTCTCTCTCTCTCACACACACACACACACACACACACACACACACACACACACACACACACACACAGGGCATGAAAGTGACATTATATAGGCCTTTATATGCATGCCCTTATTATTCCATATATATAGATAGAAATAATTCCATCTTAATAAACTAAACTACTAGAGAGATGAGATCCCCCAACCCCATCTATAGAGATTTGTGACCCCCCAAACCCATAGAGATCTAGGTGGGATAGATATGAGATAAACACCATATAAAGTTCAAATATTTCAAAATTATATATATATATATATATATGGACACCCCCTACCCCATAGTAATTGAGCTTCATCTAGAATGAATATAGCGATGAACATAATAGATTGTCTCACTCTATAGATAGATACTAATTGATATAGTTATAGTAGGAATCAACCCCTGTATGGAGAATAGGGTGATATCTCCTAAGAACCAACCCCATATATGATATGGAGAATAGATTTATTGATATCTCCCTCTTCCTAGTCATTATACATCAACCTAATAGTAAGAACCTCTACATAGTGGAGATGGTCCCACTAATCAATACCATTAAAATATTATTATCACATTAATTTTGTATAAATATATATAGCCCTATATATCTATTTGGTGCCCCAAACATCATGACCAGACTAGTTAAACCTTATTATCTACCACTTCAATCCACCGCTTGTCCAAAATATTGACTCTCATGCTTGGCACCAAGTAGGTACACCTCACTTTTTGGGATTTTGATATTTCACTTTACCTCCCCTAATCATCGTATAATGTTCCTGTAGATTTCTATATATAGTTGGGCCAACTAATAAAGCTAAGTTATGAACTATAGATATGAGGAGGTTGAGGGCCCCTATACCTACCTATCTTGATAGATATTAGGGCTCCTATCTAGTTAGAATATATATATATATATATATATATATATATATATATATATAGGGAGATCAAAAAGATATATGGAAATAACAACCACATATGATAGGGGACCATTAGGTGTAGGCATGACTATATATATATATATATATATATATATATATATATAGTCATGCCTACACCTAATGGTCCCCTATCATATGTGGTTGTTATTCCCATATATCTTTTTGATCTCCCTATATATTGGTCGACCTACCTATATATAGATAGGCCTAGTGAATTTTACTATGTATAACAATGTTTGTACATTCTATTTTGATGGATTTTATATATATATATATATATATATATATATATATATATATATATATATATATGTTTACTAGGTGATAGGTCATGTCTCCCTATCTCCATTTCTATATGGGTTAGGGGGGACCCCCTATCTTTCATCCATTATTTATGGGGAATGGGGAGGGGACCAATGAGAGTACATCTACTAATGACCCTATAATATATGGTTAGTAATTGGAATTAGTTCTCCTCTAAATGGGAGTAGGGAATTGGAATTGGTAGTATATTATATTATGAAATCTAGTTTATATATGGTGATCTTGTTGCCTAACTCTATATTATATAGTTTTCATGATGCTGACACATAATATCAAAGTGGTGTCCCATTACCATATATATGGAGGGGAGGGTTCCGATGGGAGTTATAAATAATAACTTATAACTAATGTATAGTAGGTTATATTCTTATTCTCGGTAGGTCAAGGGATTCTACCTAATATATGTGGGTACAATATCTATTTTTTGGCACCTCCCTTTATATAAATATGGGATATTTAATATCTAAACTCCCATATATATAGATTCCATCTATATATAGAGGTCATGGATGGATATATAGGCATTAATCACATATATTATCCTTTAAATATAAATGAGAGAGGGGGACCCCCTATAGATAAACTCTAGAATATATATCTATATCTCAACATAGGTTATAAAGTGGAGCATAGATGCCTATATATCTATTTTGGACCCTATGTATCATATCATACGTATAAATAATAGATGAATCATACATATCCACTTATCCCAAACCTAGAGAGATATCATGAGCGAGATGAACCCTTGATAGATATATGGTCCTTTAGGCTATGAGATAGTTATATAAGTGGTCCCTCACTTAGATATCCATATACCATATATTGAGGGCCATATAGGTATATAGGTCCCTTAAATATATATATATATATATATATATATATATATATATTAGTCAGATCCCCATATAGATAGATTCTATGGTATATGGTGTTTGAATCTATATACATATGGGTTTGATCTTTTGTAATTAAGACCAATATGTTTCTCATGACTAAACATATGGATATATAGATATTTAGGCTTGGCCAAATGCATATATAGGACCCAAAATAGATAGAGAGAGAGAGAGATGGATGGGTTTGGGTTGGGGTGAGCTAACCCCACTTAAGTTGGCCATATGGAGATATATATATTTAGGGTGGCCAAGATATCTATATGGGCACTCGATCCAACCCCACTCACTATATGGACATATATGACCCCACATAGATAGATCGATAGATAGATGGGGTTGGAATAACCCTATAGATAATCATAGTCTAGGGCACCCATAGTTCCCTCATCTAGATAGGGGGTTGGAGGCTAAGGGAGAATGTGACTAGGCTATAAAATAGATAAAACTCCCCAAAATAAGGCCTAATAGTTCACTCCCTTTCCCTTATATCTATATCTATATCATTATCACTATATATATCTATATCTATTAATGGGTTATGACATTCGATCAATCCAATCATGGTATGTATATAATAATGGTATGATCATTGTATAATGTCTATAATATAGAATAGATGGGTGTTGATGGTCATTCATGGAATAAGGGTTGGGTTGAGATATAGAGGGTTGGGATATGATAAAATATATGGAATATAGGGACCCAAGATAAATATAGTGTCCATATAGATAGATAAGGGTGGGTGGGGATTGGATAGATATATAGGGTACCAATTATATATATAACCACCCCCATATAAGAGTTCAGGGCTCCCCCCATATGGAGAGTACCATTCTTATCCCCTTATATATATATATATATATATATATATATATATATATATATATATATGGGTGGTTAACTCCTCTCCTAAACATCAACATCAACATCAATGGGAGTGGGAGAAGGAGATGGGAAGGAAAACATCTCAAGAACAGGTGAGAGAGATAAAATCCATAATGGAGGTGATGTATCAAAATTGGGGGATTGAAGAGGAGATCGATATGATTGATAGTCTCTATGATCTATAAATTTATATCATAGCTCTCTACCCCATTTATATATATATATATATATATATATATATTTGAGATCACTAATATATATACTACACTCACTCAATATATAGAGAGTAGCCAAATATATAGAGTAGTATGTCAACCCCCCTATATATATAGAACTCTGTCATATATAAATAGTGGTTAACTCCTCTCCCTCACCATATAGATATCTAGGCCCTATATATATATATATATATATATATATATATATATATATAAATATATCTTTGAGTCCCTCCCCCTCCCCCCTCTCTTTATATATTCTATTTCTTTTGGCCCTCCCCCCTCTCCCCCTCTAAACTAAACTAAATTAAATTAAAATAAACTAAACTAAACTAGACTAAACTAAACTATATATGGGCCAAATAGCTAAATAGATAAGATATATAGGGAATCCCTCCTATCTATCTATATGGGATATATTGATGGGGTAGGGCAGGAGAGTGCCCCCTATCTATCTATATGGGATATATAGATGGGGTAGGGTGGGAGAGTGCCCCTATATATATAAGCCCACTTATCCCTATCTATATATGGGGTTAGGAATTTAGCCTCCCCTCTATATAGAGTAGATATATATTAGTTGGTTGGTGGGGAGATTTAGACAACTATTTATTTTATCAATAACTATCAATCATTAGTAATCCATTGCCTACTCAACCCATATCTATATATGGTGTGCCCCTACCCCCTATATATCTTATAGACAGGCTTCCATCTAGTATAGATATTAATAACTATCTAAGGACCTCTTATCTATATATGGGTAGGTTGGGCACTCAATAGAATAGACTAAGGACAACACAATACATTAAGCCATTGACCCTATCTATATATGGGGTAGATGATTGGTAACTAGTATCCTTTCCTTTAAATAGAGATAAAGGGGATGAAGTCATATCATGAATGGATGATGTGTGAATTATAGGAGGAAGAGGTCTCATTTTTTATAATTGGGGCCCTCTCCCATTTTTATATATATGTTAAGTGACCCTATATATAGACTAGGGTCTTTAGACAAATGAAAAATGGATGTTTATTTTTCCATGAGAGATCCTATCCCCATATAGAGAGGGGGCTATCAAAGGAGTCTTGAGTCTAAATAGATTATCCTAGATAATTGATTTGAATCCCATCCCCCCTCTACTCACTATACTTGTCACCCTATATAGTTGATCCTAAGATGATCTTTCCTATCACCTCCCCTCTATATATATATGGATATATGAATGGATGGGGAATCAACTTGACTCATATCATTGCTCTATGTGTATATATATATGTATGTATTTATGTATATATATATATATATGTATATATATATGTGTGTATATATATGTATATGTGTGTATATATATACATACATATATATATACATACATATATATATATATATGTATATATATACATATATATACATATATATATATATATACATATATATATATATATATATACATATATATATATATACATATATATATATATATATGTATATATATACATATATATATATATACATATATATATATATATACATATATATATATATATATATATATATATATATATATATATATATATATATATATATATATATAACTAGTGACCTCACCCCATATATATTAAACTGCTCAATATTATGGAGTGAGTGGGATGGGATTCAATTTGCTTAGAGATGAGAGATGAGATAGGACCGTTATGTTCTTGAATGTGTTTGGCCTTGGGTCTATTGGCCCAATCAATAATTCATTAAGTGCATAATTATAATCTAAACTATGGTAATTCATCCCTTATTTTCAATAATTTAGTGGAGCTAATTTTGGTAATTCAATCTCAATCTTTAATTTGTTCCACAACCTACCCCACCCCATACATATATATAGGTGGCCCTCAATATTCAATCTATTGGGGGTGTATGAACCCTATATATAAATATGGGATACTCTATATATGGGTTGGGGGTACTAAATTATAAATAGGGGCCCTCAAACCTATATAAATAGATGAGGTCGAGTACCACATCATCCATCACCCATCATCCACCATCCATCTATTCTATTCTAATATATATGCCCTATCCCTATCCTATATAGTATATATATAAGGTCATAATGGAAATACACTTTTGATACACTCTAAACCATCACTCTCACTCTATTTTATGATTTAAACTATATAGCTAGGGGAGAGGGAATATATAGTTGGTACCCTACCCATATATCTACACCTAACCAGATCTCTATAGATGGCATCTAGAGTTGGAACCCTATATATCTAAATGGTGCCTACCTAGATCTAATATCTATAAATAGGGATGGGGCCAAAACCAAATACAAATAAACTATATCTCTATCTCTATCTTTATCTTTATCTCTATCTTTATCTTTATCTTTATCTTTATCTTTATCTTTATCTTTATCTTTATCTTTATCTTTATCTTTATCTTTATCTCTATATATAAACAAATCCAAAGTAAATATATCTTTATCTCTATCTCTATCTCTATCTTTATCTATATCTAGATGGGGATGGGGTTTGCCAAAAATAATTCTATCCATATGGGGTTGGAAGGTGGATGCATCTAGTCTAGTTAGTGTATGTGGTGGAGGATATATGTATCATTCAATTAATATTACATATATAAATAGATGATTTTCATTTATATGGTATGATCATTCCTACATCATATAGTAGTAATAACTGATGGGGTGAAGAGTGGTAGCCTATTCTCTTCATTGATTAGGGCCTCTATATCTTATCTATATATCTCAAATTAATGTGAATATTGATATATGTCAGGATTGGGGACCTAAAAAGAATACCCATGATCATGAGGTCCCCATGATTGGATAGGGGGTTTATCACATGACCTACCCTAGACATAGTTGGGCTCAAATCACGGTGGAGGTTAGGAAAGGCCCCCCAACTAGATGGGCCCCATAACCCAGTAGTAATTTGAGCTAGTTTGAGGTGGAGGTTTCCATTAATCGATAGAGGTGGGTTGGGTTATTAGAGATAAATAAATTGATGCCCCAATTATGTCTATAGATAGGGACCCAACCATAGAAGATAGGGGACATATCTATATATAAGCAATTAAGTGGCAAGAGTGGAGATAATTACTCTCCATAAAACTCTAAGGGTAGTTGAGTGCCAACATTAAATATCCCCTCTCCCATTGGTCCTATCTAAACTCCATTCCCTCAAACCCAAGGGGAATTTCCATATCATATTTGTTTATAGGGTGAGTTTAGTATGTATATAGATAGAGATAGAGTATGTATTTTATATGGGGCATTAACCTTGGGTATATATTCTATATGGGGCATTGACATTGGGTATATATTTTATATGGGGAATTGAGTTTAGATATTATCTATGGGGTGGGGGCACAATCTAGATTTTTATTGGCATTGGCACAATTTAGAGGTTCAGTATCATTTGACATAGTCTAGAGTTTCATTCGCATTAACACAATATAGAGTTTCATTGGCATTGACATAGTATAGAGTTTCATTGGAATTTACACCCCATGGTCTATATTATCTATGGATATGGGGCACAAGATATAGATAGAGATTCACTGGCATTGGCATAATATCTATTAGCATGGTCTATATTATTTATAACTATGAGGACCTCGTATTTATATATATATATATATATATATATATATATATATATATATATATATATATATGCGGTGCCCCTCTATATTTAAACTAACTCCTATATATAGTTTATATAGAGGGGGGAGGGGTTAGGGGTGCCCCCCTCCATATAGATTAGAGTTATATATATATATATATGTATATATATATATATATGTATATATATATATATATGTATATATATGTATATATGTGTATACACACACACACACACACACACACACACACACACATATATAGGGGCCCTCTATATAAATTATAACTATATGGGCTAGATAGATCAAATATATAAGGTTGGGTAAGGTAGGGGTAGGGGAGAGCTATATCTATTTACAGGGTCCCTAAAGGCCCTTCCATTTATAGATCCTTGACTTTAAGGTAATGTTATCACTCCAAACTACACCCTTTAAAGAATATGGTTTAATTCTCTTCAATATTGGGGTAACATAGGATTAGTCTACAGACTGTGGGTGACCTATAAGAAGACCAAACCTCTAGGTTATGGGGTTAGCTACTCTAGTACATCAACTTAATATCTTCCTAGTACCTAATGATGTTGGGATGAAAAGAGATAGAGTTAAAACATGAAAATAAACCTATTTTAAGGATGGTGATGCACTAATATTCATTTATCCTCTCTTGACTAATATTCAAACAACACTTTGTGAATAAAATGAAAGACTAATGACTAAACATGTTTCTTTATTAATTCCTAGACATAATTGTTTCATGTGAAGGCTATGTGGAAGGTCTACAAATTGAAAGCAATAGAAAAGAGGCCAACTTGAAGCACTATCAACCAGCTCACTCTCCAATACAACTACCATAGTCTAACACATCACATGACCTACATAAGATGATAATATAACAACTAGGTGAAGGAAAGGAAATAAAAAAGAGAATGGGAATCACACTTTATTCAAGTTAGAAAACTATAACACACTAATTCTAACAAAAAAGTATGCAACTAATCTTTTCTTATTGATTCTCAAGGTTCAAGATATAATTTGATAGAGTTTTGTTATACCTAGCTGAGGGATGAAAAAAAATCCTTAGGTATGAATATATATAATTATAAGAGATATAAGGTAATATTGGAATATAAGTGGCATGAAGAGGCCATAATAGTCATAACCCACTCACCATTAGTTACAATAACCCTTTCCACTCCTCCATGTGTTGTTTGGGTTGACTAGTGCCTTGAATGGGTACTTTGGGTGTTGGAATCTATTTTTAGCAAGTTTTGATCCATGAAGAGTATATGAAAGAAATATTTGGTCAATTTACTCTCCTCTCATTCATTACCAAGCTTTGAAAATTTCCACTTAGGCCACCTCCATAAGGCATTAAGTAACTACCTTTTCTTGCATGTTGGCCATGTTCAAGAAACTACCTAATTCTTCCATAATGACCATGGAAATTTATTTATTAAAGGGTTATTTATAGAGGTTTTATGATGAATCATTAATTTCATACTATCCTTCTATGCCCATGAGCTTCCTCATTTTTTTGGCTAAGAAGGTTTATAGATAAGTAGCCAAGTCTCTTGCCCATTAACTATTTAGATGGTTATGAGAGTTAAACTAGACTTAAAGATGACCAAATGAGCTTGATTTAAATTTGAAACAACCTACTATATCAATATTTAGGATTTAAAAATAGTTCACACTCGCAATCTTACTCCACTTAGGTGAATAGGTCACCTCCTTCTTACATTCTAAGACTGCCTATTTGGTAGGGACTTGTAGAAGCATATACAAGAATACTTGTGAAAAATTTATGATTTTAGAAGGTAAAATAAGTTTCAAAATGCCTCTAAAATTTATATTCAACCCTTGACCAAGTCTTGCACTTCATTGTTTTACCAAAACCTTATAAAATTATAGTTTATAGAGGTGTTTGTACACTTTCTATATAGACCATTACCATAGATGAGGCCTCCTTTGAGTGGAGTTTATAACCCAAGTGTTTATAAGGTGATTTCAATGCATTTTGATGATTTTTATCTAAAATCTTCCCAATCAGGTATTTATTAAGGTTTTAGGGAGGTTTAAGAGGGTTATGGACTCTTAATAATGGTTCATAAAGGTTAGGGCCTTAACCTCTAAACTATTTCCATTTATATCTTGTAGATAAGGCCCCTCAACTATATTAAAATGATTATCTCCCCATGTAACCATCATATACAGTTATGAGGTTCCCAAGTTGCCTCTTAGGTGAGAAATGAGCATTCTAAGCAGTTCTAAGACACTTTCAAGCCAAACTAGCCAATTATGGTTTCTCCCCTACAAACCAAAGTGGCTCACACATATAAAAAAACCTAATTAACATTTCCATGAAGGTATGAGATGCAATCCAATCTCATTTTATCCTTTGTTCCAACCTTCAAGTGGCATTACCTTGGGGGAGGTGCTAGATCGTTATGTTTAAATGTAGGGTACCTGAGTTATGACCCTAAGATGGGGTTGTGAGGTGCTTAACCACTTTATCAGGCATCAAAATCACACCTAAGGGCCCTATTTTCACCAAATATTTCACCCTACAAGATTTTTTTCAAGATTACTCTAAGATTTGGGAAACATTGGAATACCTCTAAGCCTATGGGTTGCCTATGGTAGAGGTAGACCTCTAGGTTTAAGGGTTAGCTCTTAAATTGATCCTTAAGAGATTATCACCTATACTAAATATTTACTTGGATGAAAATGGGTATAATTATACATGAAAGTAAGCTAATCTAAGGGGGAGATACAAAAAAATACCTCCACAAGATTACCATACAAGTTCACTAAGAGACATGACTCATAACACTAGTCTCAAATCTTGAATTGCTCTAACATTAGTACTAACCCTAACAACCAATCTCTCTTATCAAATTACTAACCGTATGATTGGGATATAATATGGTAGTCACCATACTTGCCTAGACCTCATGTTCCTCTATAATGGAAAGATCAAATGTGAGATAAGATCCCTATTTTAGAGATATCAAGGTAACATGTCTCAAAAGCAACTTTTTTATCCTAAAAACCTTGAACTTCAAGTTATCTTCCATGAAATGATCTTATCAATTACATATTGATAATATCCATGCTCTTAAACCTTAATCAATATTTAAATTAGTTTTCAACACCTTCATTTCAATGTTCTTTAGACCTTTGTAGGAGCTTCCTGTATGTGTCATTGTAGTATACAAGGCAGTGAAGATATGGTCCAAAACTATAAGTGTTTGATTGGTTCTCAAAACTAATTTATAGCCTTTGTAAAACCTCAAAATAAATATTTCCATCTTGGGAATATCTTCAACACCTTGAAGTTTTCATATCTTACCACTATGACTATACAAGGTTCAATTCCACCTCACTATAGTTGTTGGTCACAGGAAAAACTGATTGTGTGTAAATTTTAAGCCTTATATCTCATAAGGAAACTTATTAAGACAAATAATTTCATGAATGTCAACTGGTAATCATTATAAAATGTTGAATTCAAGAATTTTATCTTTGTTCTAAGATTTAATAGGAGAATAAATCTACAAGAAGTGAAAAAATTAGTCTACAAATTCAATGGGCCTCTCAACTAACAAACTGAGATAGCTTTGCTCATCAATTCACCTCCACATGTTAAATTAAGGATATAAAACATGAGATAAGGGTTATCAACTCACCAACATCATGTAAAATACTTGATTTGTATGGACCAATCCAAATAGAGAGGAAACCCAAAGGGTATAGGAATGAGAATGTAGAAAATAATCATAGATCTTATTAACCATCATTTATGAAACACAAGGAATAAAACATACAAATATTTTTATGGAATTATAGTGGACAAAGATTAATATCATCTCTCAATAGCATTTGATGTTACTCAACTCCTCTTAACCATACCATGTAAAGACCGGTTGATCATTCCTACTTGAAAAAGAGAGCGATAGAAAAGTAGAATGATTTTATGCCATTTTAAAGCTAGTCAAAGCTTATAAAGCATGGAAATGAGTTGAGGGGACCTAAAGGGTCACTATGAAGCCTTCCACATGTGCCAAATCTTATGCATAAGTTGTAATACTACCCAAAACCACATGAAACTACCTCTTTTCAACTACTTTCTTATCTTCAATGTGGAAACCTAAAAATTTCACTTAAAGATTTCCACATCTAAAGAGAATCTGACATATAGGATGTTAAAGCATATTTTTACACTTTTGTCTTCTATGGTAAACTATAAATTTTCATAAATGACCCCAAAAGTGGCTTTAGAATAACATAATACCAATTAAGGACTAAAAGTGACTATGACTAAGGCTAAAGACACCTTAAATGACTTCATTAGGACAATGGTATACCCTATAATACCCTAATATACCACTATATCAATTTTTACCATATAGGGATTTGACCTATTTTTAGTTGTAGTCAAAATAGTCAACATTATTGGTGAACTCCTAGGGGTGGTAAGCCCACTATGCCAAAGACTAGTAGCCTACTCCTATCCATTGGGATATGGAGTCACCTATACAAATATTATACATTTAATTACTTATGAAACCACACCAAATAATAGAAAACCAACACACAAGATAACATACCAAAGGAAATAAACATGTGTTTTTAGGAACACTTATGGAAAACATGCAACAAAAGAAAAAAATTACCTATCCTAGTATATATAAGACCTCATCTAAGGTGAATAACAACTCATAATGATTCAACCAAGGTCAAATATGGTACTTCTTGCATCCTTGCTACTCCATAAAAGCAACCTATCATGTGGAAAAATTTTCTTGATAAACACTTGATTATATGGATGGTCAAATGACTTACCACCTTTAGGTCTTATACTATATGCAAGTGTATTATTTTAATCCTTCAAGGATGCTCTATTTTTCTCTCCAAGGATATTTTTTGAAACTATAACCTTCATAGCTTTTTATATGTACAATTTGTATTTCTCAAACTATATATTAGGAGTGATCAAGACCGTCTCAACCTTACTTTCTTCTAGGAAACAATGTAATTGATGTGTAAGGTCATAAAGTTCATCTTATTTCTTCTCCAACACATATAAAATAGGTTCAACCTTAGGTTGAGGTTTTGACTACTCCTCAAACATAAATTTTTTTACCTTAGTTACATTTGGCTCCTTCATGACTATAACTTCTATGATAGTTATTAGTTACTCAACCTTTGTTTGATAATACTTTCTCTTTCATGCTCAATAGGACACTCAATAACCTAATATTCAAGTTCATCAACAACCTCATGATTAGGTTCACACTTCTTAGGAGGAAAGGTAGGCTTCCTCAACTACTCAAATTTCTAACTTATGGTAGGAAACCTTTGTCATAGGTCATCTTCCTCTTCATGATAGTCATATTCATGGACTCCATCAATTATAGGCAAAAATACATTATTATTTTCATGATATCGATCTATTATGATTTTCAAACTATCATCATCATACATATAAATGAGGTAATTACCCTTAACAACTTGTGAAAAAGAATGTTTAATGCTTACCTCAAGTTATTCATATACTCCCTCATGGATGATGTATGTGCCAAGATCAATCTTAATTGTGCCATCAATGATCATAAGGAGTCTATTATGTATGATGGAACATAATAGACTCCTCATGATCATTGATGGCACAATTGAGATTGGAGCTTGCTTTTACATAGGGATCAATATGAAACTTATCTATTGGTTGAGTTCTAATGGTCATCTTTTATCCATACCTTATCCTAAATTCTAAGAAGAACCAATAATCTAAGAGGTAACCTCCTAGTTTTGCTATGAAATCCATTGAGATCTAGATAACAAAGTGAGTGGGCAAGTCAACAACCATGATGTCTTGAAGGATAGGTAAGCTAGGATAATCATGCAAGAATATTCTCAATCCTATTAACTCAATAGGTGTCCCATCAATTTGGATAACCCATTTACTATATGGTTCATACTTTGGGCACAATTTATTATCTAAAACCTTGGGCATCACCGAAGTAATATCCCCACTATCCACTATGCAGTTGTGAACAAGTTTGTCCCCCACAATGAGTGAGGTACAAGGGTGGAGGATTTTTAGATTTATAATAAGGATCAACAATATGTTTGGGATCATTAGTGATAGAAACATTATTATGGCTTGGTGGTTGAGGGATAACATGAATTTGAGATAGTTAATTTTGTAAAAGTTCTTTTTGGCCAGGCAAATAAAGCATTTACCAAAGAGAGAGACTAACATTATCACTTTTTAATGAATCAACAATGTTTAGAGTAGGAGTATTCACCTTTTATTATGTATTTGAAGGAAAATAAGTGGTTGGAGATTTAGACATTGGAACACTTTGAGTAGGCCTTCCAACATTCTAATTTGAAGGAGATGCATAAGTTGTAGGGACTTCCATACTTGAAGTCAAACCTTGTTACCTTGTAGGAGGGCTACTTGGACTTGTATGGACACCATGAGAATCTCCCAAGGCCTTCCTCTTTGCTCTATTATTGTTTGTAATTGAATTACCTTGGTTGGGAACATATGTGTGTTAAGGTATGTTTCTAATGTTGGTGTTATGGCATTGATATTGTCATTGATGTCAAGGTCAAGATGAATGCCATTAATGTCAAGGTCAAAGTTGATGTCATGCATGGTGAAGTGTTATGTGACAAGTAAGTATTATGATAAAAGATAATTTTAATTAAACTTGTTTTCTCTCTATTGAGAGAGAATTTGAAGGCAACCTGGTAATTTTTATGAGTTTTATGACATGTTTTAAAGTCAAGATCAAGATACAAGGTCAAGATCAAGATATAAG
The DNA here is from genome assembly GCA_037957365.1 of Torreya grandis. NCBI lineage: Eukaryota > Viridiplantae > Streptophyta > Pinopsida > Cupressales > Taxaceae > Torreya > Torreya grandis. The sequence goes on along the minus strand of JARHVA010001721.1, from coordinate 2,783,142 downwards.
GTAAGCATATTGTTGAGCACTAGTCTTGAGGAAGATTGTCATATCATGAGCATGTGCATGAATAAGTGTGTAAATATGTATGATAATATATAATGATCATATAAGTAATATTATCAAAATATTGAAACATCAAGCAATGTTTCAAGTTTAGTCGTCAAGCTTCAAGAGCTTGAGAAGCCTAGTCATGACTTTGATCATCACATGAAGAGACTTTGTGAGAAGGTATGAAGATGGTGGTATATTAATATGGATAAAAATAGGTATGAGTGGATTTATAAGGATTAAAAATAATGAATAGGAAGTTTTAGAACACTTAGGAAAGTTTCAAGGTAAAAATATAAGGGTAAGGTCTTAAGCCTAAGCTTGTAACCAAACTAGTCCTAGACCCTGCCTAACCTAATAAGGTACCATGAAGTGTTTTCAAGACCTATGAATAATATATAATAGTGTTAGAGAATGTGAATTTTTTTTAGGGTATGCGAATAAGGTGGAAATTTCTTGGATAATAGCTATAATATCTACTTTAAGGCCTAATATGAATACAATGCCAAAGCCTAAAGAGCAAAGAGAGAGATGGTGATCAAAAAGGGTATGAGGTTTAGTTCTCAAGGAATCAATTTATAAATGAGAATTTATATAGGTTTTACATGTTTTTTCAAGTTTTTTGGTGAATTTTGAGGTCTTTAGTTGAAGAAGAAAGCATGAAATGTGGTTTTGAGGTTTCATGTGTACATAGAATGAAGGGTTTTCAACCCAAGAAGGACTTTCATGTGCTCATTTGCATGTGAAACATTTTCATGAGATATTAATAATTTAATAGATTTTTTTTAATTATCCTATCTCATGTTTACAAGCACTTATTTATGGATTAAGGGCCCAAGTTTTATGAATGATCTTTAAGACTGTAAGGTGGTCTTAACCCTCTCTAAAATCATAACAATGACTTGATATTGAATAATTTGATGGAAATGGATAAAAATTAATTTTATGACCTATTTTGATGATTATATAATGTATATGACTCTCCCAGTTACCTCTAGGTGTCATTGGTATGATAGATGAGTGAGTGGACCCTATAGAAAAATCCATATTTCTAAAAAAATTGCTATAAATGGTAGAGTTGACCAATTTAAAGTTGCTAAGTGGATGGAGGCTGAAGCTTGATAATTATATATTATTCATATGGTATTTTATGATCAGTATTACTACTTCAAATATGTTATACCATTCATGAAATTTGACCTATCACTAAAAATACCTAGTGAGGTAGATAGTGAGAAAAACTAGGCAAAAGTGAAAATGAGATTAGGGAGATATTTCCATGGATTAGGGATGGATAAAATTTCAATAGTTTTTTATTTAATAACTATAAAAAATGTAAATAATTAATATAATATTTTTAAATTATTGTATACAACATAAAGTTGCTCCCAAATTGACTTGTCTAACATAGTGAGGTCTGTGTACAATGAAGCCATGAGATTGGTTTAAGATATTTTAAATTATAATAAATTTGTTTTAATATATTTTTAAAATATTTTTGGATCATATAAATTCATTTTAAGTTCACAAAAGTTTTCACATAGGTGTTCTAAGTCATTATTTTCATGATTATGTTTTGAAGTTTTTTGACAGTTCTGAGTAGTCATCTACCAGGGATGAGAATAAGGTGATTTGCCCAAAGTTGAAGAGTATAATGCACATGAATATGTTATGAGATATTTAAGGTTTTTATTAGTGATTTTATATTCATGAAATATTAATTTACAAATGTTTTTGGTTAAATGATCATGATTGGGTTTTGAGCTAGTTGGTAGTTTTGAGTGGTCATGTTACAAGAGTGAGTTAAAGGATTTAAGCCCTATGTTAAAATGTTTAAATCACATGGTGATTGATATGAGGTAATTTAGTTTCTATACATGTGATTTAATAATATTTTTTTTGATAGAATTAGTTGTATGCTTCTGTTTTGGTTGGTATACTTTTTAGTATTAAGAAGGCCTAATTATGAGTAGGCCTAATGGTGTGGTTCAAGGAGTGAAATGAGATAAATGGTGTTGTGGAACTAAGGTGATATTATAAATGGTATGATTAAATATTTTTTTATGTTTTTAATCCATTTTTTGAGACTCAATATGTTCCAAGGTGGTCAAGATGAAACGTGTGCTTTGAGAAGGCCTAATTACATTAGGTCTCTATTAGGCTTAATTATGGTTTTGGTTCTTATGAATGGTTTCTGACATATGTAGTGGTTTATTATAATATTAAACATGTTTTATTAATCTATTATAATGGTTATATAAGTATTGGTAGGTTTTTGGATGACCAAGGTATGTAAAATCAAGAGTCAAGTATAAGAAGAAGGTCTAATAGGCCTAATTTGACAAGTAAGAAAATTGAATACATGAACGAATGGAATAGATATTTGGAAACAAGTTAGAGGGATTTAATAAAATTAAACATGTGTGTTGAATATTTAATTAATTTATCATAGTGATTATATAGATGATGAGAAAGGTCATATGACCTAAATCTGTCAAGAAGATGGCTAGTTGAGCAAAGAGGCCTAATAGGTTGTTTGAGAAAGATAAAAGAGTGTGAAGAGAAAAATAAGGTGATAATAATTATTTGAGTAAGAAAAAGGTATCTAAAGGTGTTAAAAGGTTATAGGTATATGATTTGGTGTTGAGTCACCTAGGGGGGTTGGTGCCTCCTTGCAAGTTGCTTCCTCCTTACAAGTTGGTGCTTGACTAGTGAGGGGTTGGTGCCCCTTGTGGGGTTAGTGCCTCACTAAATATTGATTAATTTTATTATATGAATATATTAAAAGATATTTTTTAGTGTATTTTTTACCCCATGAGGTTTTCCCACATATCTCTTGTGTTCATATGTTGTGTGCTTATGTGGATGTTTGTTTATGCATTAGTTGATATATGTGTTTGAATGAATGCTTCATGAATGATAAGTGAAATTGAATGATTGTTTTAAGGGAATTAATTCAAACCCATCTAAATATTTTTACTTACAATAATTGGTATTATATCTGGTCCTTGTAAGTAATCCCAATAGCCTAAAAGATATCATAAGTGAAGATGGCCAGTCAAACACAAGGTGGTTTCTCTATAAGGCCCCATTGTTCAATGGATCTAATTATGATTTTTGAAGTGTCATGATGAGAACATATTTTATGTCTCAATTTCATGATGTTTAATAATAAATTTTGGATGGATATAATATACCCTCTATTTCCCCTATAGATGTAGTAGGTAAGAAGGCTAGTGACAATAATTCAAAACTAATTAATGATATTCTTTGTGGCCTATCAAAGGTAGAGATTGTGAAGGTGATGCATTTTATGTCTACCAAAGATATGTGGGACAAGTTTAATAATATCCATGAGGGATACTCCAAGGTCAAGTTGGCTAAATTACAAACCCATAGAAGATAGTTTGAAAGCCTAATGATTAATGAAGATGAGACCATTATAGCCTACCTATTGAAGGTTGATGAAGTGGTCAACATCATGAAATTCCTAGGTGAAGAAGTGAAATGGTCTACTATTTTTCATAAGGTATCAAGATATCTAAATCCTAATTTTGATTCTAAAGTGTTTGTTATTAAAGAGATGAAATATCTAGACAAGCTAGAGATGGATGGAATTCATGGCACCCTAACAGCCTATGAGATGAGGACAAGTGAAAGAAGACATAAAAATAAGGAAGTTTCATTTAAGGTAGAAAAAATTAAAAGGAGAATAATACACAAGGTAATAAAGTGAAATATAATGATGTTTTTAATATTGATGATAATGAGTTGATAGCTATGTTTGCAAGAAAGTTAAAAACTGGTTCAAGTAAATACAAGGGTAAGTTACCCTTCAAGTGATTTAATTGTGGAGAAATTGGACACTTTGATAACAAGTGCCCTCATAAGCATAAGATAAAGGATGATGAATAACATGATGAAGGACATGATGATGACAATAAGTCCTATAGGTTTGATAAGAGCAAGAAATGTTTTAGAAAGTATGATGACAAGAATAATTCTTTCAAGAATAAAAGAAGCTTTTACACCAAATAAGACTACATCTCATTTTATTAGCGTGAGAGAAGTGATTCTAAGAGTGACCATGAAGGTATTGGTCCTAATGTAAATGAAGTTATCTTCATGGCTGAGGAAGCAATCTATTCAAATCAAGAAGAGTATATGTGGTTTGGAGGTACTGTTGGTGATTTAGATGAAGAAAAATATGAGGTGGAATTTGAGGATAAGTTGATGAATTATCTAAAAGAACTTAAGATGGTGAATAATGAGAATAAGGTGATGAGGTCTATTGTCAAATATTATGAGGAAAAAATCATTTTTTTTGAAGATAAATTGAGCAAAAACTCTAAATAACAAGAATAAATAGTCAAATAGGTGGAGACTAAAATAGAGATTGTGACTGCAAGCCTAAAGGCTAAAGAAGAAGAATGTGCCAACTATGTAAATAAAGTGGATTTATTGAGAGCTGAGTTGCATCAGGCATCAAGTAAGATGAAGTCTATTATAAATTTAAAAAAGAGTACCAATGATTTAGAAAATATTTTGAGCAGTAAGAAGATTGCTAATGGCAAAATAAGTCTTGGTTTCAATGGAGACCAAAAGAAGAATACTAATGTGATCAAGGAGAATCAAACCTTAAAGGTCAATGGTCAATCAAGGAATGATGGTGTTAGTAGAATGAAGATTGATCCTATCAGGCATCCTAAGGCTATAAGGTTTACTAATCTTTTCAATGGTTATTTTTATTCATGTAACCAATTTATTCATAGATTAAGGCATTGTAGAAGACCCTCCAAGAATGAATATGCATGGAGATATGAGGAGAATTATTAATCAAGGGATATGAATGAGGTTGTTTATTACAATTATCATGATATAGGACACATTTACAGATACTATACCAGTAAATAAAAAGGAAATCATCAATCAAGAGGTATGGGTAATGGTGTGTTTCCATCAAGAGGAATAGTGTGTTTCAATTGTCAAAAGGTTGGACATATTTCAAAGTTTTGTAAGCATGGATTCTCAAGTCAAGACAAGAAGGTTAAGGCCTATAGAATATAAGAAAGAAGATAAGAAAGTGAATGGAAACAAAATGTAGCTAAGTTGAATGATGACTAGTATATAAGTCCAAGTGGACTATTTACCATGGTGGAGCATAGTTCAGATGTAAAGGAGTGCCAAGAACTCACCCTATCAACTCAGCTTGTGGATGAAGGAGTCAATACAAATAGACCAAGTTAGAATGTTGTTCAAATGGAGATTGAAAAGGTCAATCTAAGGAGACTATTCAAGCCTAAGAGGATCATGAAGAAAGTTTAGTCTAGTGAGGACATAGAAATCTAGGAATCCCTTGAGTTTATGTTATTTTAGTACCCTATAGAAGAGGTGACTTCATTAGGCTTCATGGAGGCACTCAGCTAGTGAGAAGAAACATGGAGGATGCTTGGTTTGAGGGGGAGCTTTTTAGTTGGTTATTGAGTTTAAAAAGAATATCTATTTTGAGAAGTGGTTTCTATTAGTTTAGAGATACTTTATCAAAAATGGAGTTCCTTATTTAATTATTGATATTTGAGTGTTGTTCATATGTTGAGGTATGCATGAGCTCAGGTGGATCATTTCTATGTGTAGAATTTTGGTCAAAGAGAGAATGATCTTGTTTGGAGAGAAATTTTTTGTTTCCAATTATTCCAAGTCCAAGGATTAGATATTTATCAAGAGATGACCCTTTGTCATTAATGTCAAAGGAGGAGAAAGTTCCAATTTGGGAGAAAGGTTAGTTTGAAGAAGATCCCTCTTGGGGAGATGAGAATGATCAGCTTGTCTAAGTGTTTTCCATCAATGAAAAAAGGGGATATTGTTTAGGTATGTTCCTATCATTGGTGTTGTGTCATTTATGTTGTCATTAATGTCAAGGTCAAGATGGATGTCATTGATGTCAAGGTCAAAGTTAATGTCATGCATGGTGAAGTGGTATGTGCCAAAGAAGTCTTATGACAAAAAAGAACTTGAAAGAAACCTATTGTCTCTCTATTGAGAGATAATTTTAAGGAAACTTGGTTATTATTTTGAGGTTGATGACATACAAGTTAAGCATATTGTTGAGCACTAGTCTTGAAGAGCATTGTCATATCATGATCATGTGAATGAATAAGTGTGTATATATGTATGATAATATATAAGGATCATACAAGGCATATGATAAAAATATTTAATCATCAAGGAATGTTTTAATTTTAGTTATCAAGCTTCAAGAGCTTGAGAATCCTAGTCATGACTTTGATCATCAAATGAAGAGACTCTGTGAGAAGGTATGAACATGGTGGTCTAGTAATATGGATAAACATAGGTATGAGTGGATTTTTAAGGATAACAAAGAATTCATATGAATTTTTGGAACACTCAATAAAGTTTCAAGGTAAACATACAAGGGTAAAGTCTTAAGCTTACAACCAAACTAGTCCTAGACCCTGCCTAACCTAAAAAGGTACCATGAAGTGTTGTCAAGACCTATGAAGGATAAATATTAGAGGTATATCATGTGGAAGGTTGTTTTGGTATGTGATTAAGGTGTAAAATTCTTGGATGATAGATAGAAGGTCTACTTTAAGGCCTAATATGAACTGTAGATCTAAAGCCTAAAGAGAAAAGAGAGAGATGGTGATGAAATAGGATATGAGGTTCAGTTCCCAAGAAATTAATGAAAAAAATAGTATTGAAAGAGGTTTTACATGTTATTTAAAGTTTTTTGGTGATGTTTTAGGTCCCGAGTTGAAGAAGAATGCATGAAATATGGTTTTGAGATTTCCTATATATACAAAATGAAGGGTTCTCAACCCGAGAAGGAATTTCATGTGCTTGTTGGAACATGAAACATTTTAATGAGATAATAATAAGTTAATTTATGTTGGGTAAGGATAATGTATCAACTTTATAAGTATTGGTTTGTGGATTAAGGGCCCAAGCTTTATGAATGATCATTAAGAATGTAAGGTGGTCTTAACCCTCTCTAAAACCATAACAACGACCTGATATGGAAGATATTGATATAAATGGATCATAATTAATTGGATTACATATTTTTATTATTATATAATGTATAAAACTCTCCCAATTACCTATAGGTATAAGTTATCTAATAGATGAATGAGTGGACCCTACAAGAAAAGCTATGTTTCTCAAAACCTTTCTATAACAGGTAGAGTTGACTGAGTCAAAATTGATAAGTGGACGGAGGTTTAAGATTTATACTTATATATTATTCCCATGGTGGTTTTTGAGAAAGTTTTAGATTTAAAATATGCTAGACTAGTCATGGAAATTGACCTATCGCTAAAAAGACCTAATGAGGCAGATAATGAGAAAAACTAGGTAGAAGTGAAAATGAGATCAGGGATATGTTGACATGGATTTGGGATGGATAAAATTGATTTTTTTGGTTTTTAAATACCTATAAAACATTTAAATACTAAGTATAATATTTTTAAATTATTTTATAGAATATAAATTTGCTCCCAAACTAACTTTTCTAACACAGTGAGGTTTGTGTACAGTAAAGCCATGAGATTGGTCTGTAAAAACAATATTGATATTAGAACTTATAATATAATTATTTAAAAATATTATAATAATAGTTTTGGATCATATAAATTAATTTTAAGTTCATAAACTTGTTCACATAGGTGTTCTAATTCATTGTTTTCATGACTGTATTTTGAAGTTTTTTGACATTTCTAAGTAGTCACCTAGCAGGGATGAGAATGAGGTGATTTTCCTAGAGTTTAAGAGTATAATGAACATGAAGATGTTATTAGGGTATATAAGGTTATTATTAGTGAATTTATAGTAATGAAAGTTTCCTCTACAAATGTTTGTGGTCAAATGATCGTGACTGGAATTTGAGCTAGTTGGTAGTTCTGAGTGGTCATGTTGCAAGAGTGAGTTAGAGGATTTAAGCCCTATGTTGAAGTGTTTAAAGAATATGGTGATTAATATAAGTTAATTGAGGTTATATAATTTTTATTTAATTTTATTTATATTTAATCAATTTTTTTTTGTTGTTTAGTTTTGGTTGGCATACTTTTTGGCAGTAAGAAGGCCTAATTATGAGTAGGCCTAATGGTGTGGTTCAAGGAATGAAATGCGATAAATGGTGTTTGGTACCTAAGGTGAGATTATAAATGGTATAATTTAATTTTTTTTAAGTTTTTAATAAATTTTTGGATACTTAATATGTTCTAAGGTGGTCAATATGAAACATGTGCTTTGAGAAGGCCTAATTGCATTAGGTCTCTATTAGGCCTAATGATGGTTTTGGTCCTTATGAGTGGTGGCTTACCTATGTAGTGGTTTTTTATCTTATGAAACATGTTTTTGATATATTAAAATGGTTATCCAAGTATTTGGAGGTTTTTGGCTGACCAAGGTATGTCAAAGCAAGAGTCAAGTATAAGAAGAAGGTCTAATAGGCCTAATTTGACAAGTATGAACATTGAAGAGATTAATGAATGGCATAGATGTTTGGAAAATAGGTAAATGGATTTAAGACCATAATATATGTTTTTTTAATATCTCATGAAGTTTTAATAGTGATTTTGAAAATGATGAGCAAGGTCATATGACCTAAATCTATCAAGAAGAGGGTTAGTTGAGCAAAGAGGCCTAATAGGTTGTTTGAGAGAGATAGAAGAGTGTGAAGAAAGAAGAAGCTGATCATAATTATTTGAATGAGAAATAGGTGTAAAAAAGTTATTATAGGTTATATGTGGATGATTTGGTGCTGAGTCACCTAGGGGGTTGTTGCCTCCTTGCAAGTCGGTGCTTGGTAAAATCCTAGTTGAGTTGGTGCTTGATTAATGAGGGGATGGTGATCCTTGTGGGGTTGGTGACTCAATAAATATTTATTCATTACTTATAGGAATATATTAAAATATTTTTTTTAGTGGGTTTTATCCCCCATGAGGGTTTCCCATATATCTCTTATGTTCATATGTTGTATTCTTATGTAGATGCTTGTTTATGCATTGGTTGATGTATGTGTTTGAATGAATGTTTCATGAATGATAAGTGAAATTAAATGATTTTTTTAAGGGAACTAATTCATCCCCCCTCTTATTATTTATGCTTCCAACAATGTGTCTTCTACTAGAAAATTTACAAATTTCACTCCTTGAGGTTATCATCCTTCATTTTCTTATATGAGAACTTCATCTTCTATTGATAATTGAGAAGTGACTCCTCCTTGGGATACCAAAGCTTGATATATACATTAATTTTCATCCATGAACTATCCTTACTACCATTATTCTCCTTTTAATAAATTAATATGTAATAGTACCATTGATCTTGTGTTGGAAGTGTAATTGGGATTGTATGCATTAGCAAGCCTATTGAAGTTAGGTTATCCTTAACCTCTCCCCTCATTATATATTTGAGGTGGGAACCTATTTATTTTTTGAGGATATGGGTATGGGTTTTGATTAACACCATTATATATATATATATATATATATATATATATATATTTATATATATATATTTGTTTTCCTTAGTTGAGATTCTAATAATTAGATCCTTACATCCTTATCATTAACATCTTCTACTAATAATTGAGGAGTGACTCCTCCTTAGGCTACCAAAGCTTTATATATGCATTCATTTGCATCCATGAACTATCCTTACTACCATTCTTCTCCTTTGAATAAATTTATATGTACTAGTACCATTGATCTTGTGCTGGAGGTGGAATTGGGATTGTATATATTAGCAAGCCTATTGAAGTTGAGTTGTCCTTGACCTCTCCCCTCCTTATATTGTTGAGGTGGGAACCTATTTATTTGTTGAGGATATGGGTATGGGGTTTAATTAACGCCATTCTATACATATTTTTTCCTTAGTTTATATTCTAATAATTAGATCCTTACATCCTTATCATTATCATATTCTACCTTCTTAGGGTTAATTCTAGATTTAGTATTTGTACTTAGGACTTGAGCAACACTTGGACTATCAGTAGGCATGTTTGGTAGTAGAGGCATGGAGAATTTTGGAGGAAAATTTCCATCTTGTGTTAGGCCATTCTAAACTCTAATGTCAAGTTCATATGCTTCAAGTAAGGTGTAGCTACCCATGGATTATAACATTATGGATATGTTAGTACCAATAGCCTTTGATATGTGGGAAACACAAAGTTTACAAGTGGTCTCATGGGAGGAGGTAGCCTATGTGAAGTTATTTATAATATCTCATTAAAATCATGTATTATCTCTTTAGGGGCTCTTTAAATCACATTGAGATGATGAATGAGTGATGTGTGATCACTCTTGTCTTCAAACCTTAATGTCAACAACTCTCCAACATCATCCCAAGTTGTGATACATCCACTGGGAAAAGTCCTATACCAATCAAGTGTTTTACATATAAGTGACATGATAAGGAGAATAATGGAAATATTTACTTTAGTGACATTATGAAAAATACAAAATTTTGAGATATCCTTCACATGTTCACTAGGAATGACATGCCCTTCACCATCTAATGTGGGAACACTCTTTGTAGCATTAGGGGGTATGTCATCATATGGATTGAGGTGGATGGGTTTTTAAATGTTAAAGTATGGGAAGGAATGATTTTTATCCATATTATCCTAAATATATTCATCACTTTATTGATCCCCTTGGCTAGGAAAGTCTTCTTGTTCTTCAAAGGTTAAGATAGGCTGAGGATGTTGAACTTCAAGAGGAAGTTCAGGTTGAAGGAGTGGGTTTGTGGGATTGAGACCTATACTAGTAGATGAAATATTAAGGACCATGAGTTATTAACATAATAACTAATAAATAAATGGTATAAAAAAATAAATTACTTACTTTGAATGGAATCACCAAATTTTGTTCAATAGAATACCATATGCAACTATGATGTTATCAATACCAACATTCACCTTGATAAGATGTCTTTAGGATAAGAGTCCCACTGGGCATGCCAAAACTATTGTCACCAAATATTTCACCCTATAGGAATTTTTTAAAGATGAATATAAGATTTTGGCAACATTGGAATACCTCTATGCCTATGGTAGAGGTAAACCTCTAGGTTTAAGGGTTAGCTCCCTAGATTGATCCTTAAGTACTTATCACATATACTAACTATTTGCTTGGATGAAAAGTGGTATAAGTAGAAATGAAAGTAAAATAATCTAAGGGGGTGATAGACCAAAAATACCTCCACAATATTACCATAAAAGTGCACTAAGAGACATGACTCACAACACTAGTCTCAAATCTCGAATTACACTAACATTAGTATTTCAAACATGGAGGTGATATGTATGAAACTACCCAAGGTAAGTGAACCAGAGATAATTCGAAGATGATAAGTCTAATTATATACTTTAAAATATAACCATACACTTGAAAACACTTCACATGACCTATTAGAGTTGAAAAAACTTGTATCAAACATGGAAGGATCAAGAGAAAACAAGGATATATGTCAATCACTTGAATTTTCATTATACATCACTTCAAATACTTACAAAAGATAGTTTTTAAAAGTAAAAACAAGATTTAATATATTATTTTAAAGGTAAATTACAATATAAAACTAGTAGGGCTTTGCCATAACAAGTGTGGAATTCCCATACAAGAGCCAAAATGGCTTGTATTTATAGAATGTGTGAGAGGGAAGAGAGAAGAGAAGTCTAAAGGTCATAATGCCACATGTTAAGGCATGAAAATTAGTTAAATTTCATAATGGTGAAGTGGATAATAGAGTTATGGAATTCCTTCTTGTAAAAGTGTCTCTCTAAAGCATGAAACTCTCCAACACTGGTGTAGAGGTCTTTTAGTTGCCTTTTTGAAACTACCTTCATGATTATGCATATTTTGACTACTTGAATAGGACTAAGAAGAGTTGACACATATTAAATATCAATTAAGGGTTATAAAAATTACACAAAATTCATAATATGTGTCCCTAACTCATAGTCTTCTTTTGGACACCTATACTCATCATCTGTAAGCATTCATTAACTCTCTTTCACTCATTCATCACATTTGTCACCAAATGGATTCAATGTATCAATAAAATCCATGAAAGGTGTGTTATGACACCTATATAAAGTCCAATTTATTTATAATCCATTAATTATACCTTAAAATGATCCAAAAACTAACTTCTCATTCTCTCACTTGGCAGTCATTCTTCATTTTCACTATCTACCACAAACTGCCTAAATTAAATGAGTTAGAAAAAGTGTTTCCATGTACATATACTATGATAAATGGAAATATGGAGTTATTAAAAGTCCCAATTTACCCCCCCAAATTATTCTCACTCTTAAAATCTCCTTTGCACCTATAAAACAAATAAAATCATATAAGAAACCCTATTTTCACCTTGTTTGTACAAGTAGGGTACAAACCAACTAAATGGGAAAGAGACCAAGAGAGTCTTATACAAGTTCAAAAGAATTTATAGATCAAAATACCTAATTTTGATGAATATTATTTCTTATTTTCTCCATCAAGTTAAAACCAAGGGTTTAGGAGGGTTTTAGACGGTTTGGACTCTTTAAAATTGTTCATAAAATCTTGACATCCAACCTCCCAACAAATTACATAAAGTTTAATCTCAAGACCATCCTAAAATTTAAAAAAATCCTTAGGTCACCATGTAACCAATTAGTATAGGTGTGAGTGTCTCAAGTTGGCCTATCGAGCTTCTCCTTTACATTTTATGTACCCTGGAGTGAGTTTGAGCCAAAAATGACCCCTGTGTAATTACCTTGTAAGCTAATTATTTGAAACAATGTTATAACTCCTCCTAAAGGTCATCAAGTGGATTTCATATTTCATATGTCCTTATAATTTTATTTATACCTCATTAGGGATTTAGGCCTAGTCCTAGGCCTAATAGTCCTAACTGTGTTCATGGCCTATAACCACCTCTAAGTGGTTTATCAAGACATTTAGGGTATCATCCATGTTGGTTCATGTTAAAAAATCTTCCCACACCCTTCTATAGTATTTCAACACTCCTCATGTCATCCCTTTACCATTCTCATACCCTAATTTTAAGGTAGTCTATCTAGGGGTACCCTATGTCTGAGATAGAATATAGGGAATCCCCCTATTTCCTTTGTTAAAATGAGATTATAAGAGGTTATTTTAAGTCTTATTGATCAAATTTGATCCTGTAGGACAAATTGGGACCTCTATAGGTAAAAAATTGATATTTAGGTGTTTTTAGGGGTCTATTATTATGTCATAGGATGTATTATAAGTCTTTTGATGTCATTTCATGTCATATTAGCCTTGGTCTTAGTCATTTTAATTCGTATGTCTTTTTGAGCCATTTAAAGGTCATAAAAAATAACATTTAATGACTTATACGATATTTTTGGTTAAATTGAAGGTGTCAAAAGGTGATTTCATATGCCATGTGTCCTATTATTCCTTAATCAATTGTTTCTAATTGAAAAGTGGCAGGTTCTTTAGAAGAAAGAGTAGTTCTTGGGAAAAGGAAGAGTTTGGCACTTGTACAACCCATAAAGGAGTGTGACATGTGAGATAAGGTTTTGAGATGACTCTTAAACTTCATAAAACTCATTTACATGCTTGACATACTCTAAATGTTCCAAATTTGAGCTAAAACCATTCTTCTCCTTCATCTCCTTTATAGACATGTTGAACCAGTCAACAGGTTTGTGCTTAGTATGGCTAGTTGAAGAGGTTTCAAGTCAAACACCTTTGGGAGGTGAAATTAAATTTATATAGATTAATTTCCATAATAAGTGTTAAAGGATTGGTTAACTATGCTTTATGAATCATCTTTAACAAGGTTACTATCTTTTTCTACTCACTATTTCCCATACCCTATAGGTTTTGCTTTGTTTAGAGAATTCCATATTATCCAAATACTAATATTAATTATAGATGATTTATAACCCCTCATATCATTATCCCATTCTTTGTTTCATTTTTTTAAGTGTTTTGATAGGTGAATCATCTCATGTTGTAGGAAGGAGCCACCATGTGAGGTCTCAGTTAAGTTTCCTCATTTGTAGAATGCTTAGTTTTTATAAAATGGTCTCATGTGAATGTTATATTATGTTTTACATGTTTCAATTCCATATGGATAACCTTCATTCCATGTTTTTTCATACAACACCATGTTTTGAATAAACATTTAGTCATGACATACTCATAGTTAACCTTCTACTTACTCTTAGCTACAACCATGATGTTTGAGATTTGAACACATTAGAGAGGAGAAACAGAGAGTCCAATTTTTTTTACAATATATTATAGTATTAATAGTCATATTGAATCTTCCAAATATCACAAAGGGTCTATGATGGCATTCATATGCAACATATACAACTAGGCAGCCATGAATGTAATCTATGTTAGCATCTATAGAAGGATATCACATTGGAGTAGAGGTTTTGAAATTTTTTTCAAGATACCCATAGTGAAAAACATAAATTTTAGGAATTACTAAGGATTTTAAGTCTGTTCATGAGACCTTTCACTATGCACATTTATCTAATTCTACTCACTGCCTACAAATGCCCTCATAGAGACCAATCATGTTAAAAGGGAGTGTGTGAGATGAATAAGGTTTTTAATAATGTAATGAGTCTATTTATAATATTTTAGGAAGATAAAAATTCAATTTAATCTCATAAACCATGTATTTTTCCAACTTACTCATTTGCACTACTTGTATGTGCAAAAACCCACCTATAGGTAGCACTAACAGAGAACTGAGAATCCTTAATAGAGGAGATTGGATAATTTTTAACCCTTATTAAGGTCATTATATGTGTAAAATATCATGGAATACCTATTTTAAATGATATATTTCTATATAAGGTTGAAGGTCATTTCTAAAGATGATGATTGTGGGATTCAAGGACCTTCTCCCTAAAAGGCAAAAATAGAGCACCTAGCCCTTTGGGAGATGCCTTATGACAATGATATGTTGAGTCTTGACCATTAATATTACACTCATCATATATCTCTATCATAGGATCCCAAATTTAAAAAGGAAGAGAGTTATTTACTCATTTGGTTTTCTTTCTAGAAAAGCCCAAATATGCACCTCTAACCATTGAATTCTGATAGTGCCATCCACAGGATTTGAAACTCCAAGGTGACTCTAACACCCAAGGTTGAAAATGAAACATATATTCATGATTTAATGACCTTTTCAAATGAAAAATAACATCAAGGAACATAAATTTCATTTAGAGAGTTTGATAAGAATTGTTTGGAGTCTAGTTCATACCTACAGGTTTACCTAACTCTAAAACTATACACCTATAGTTGACTATATATATCTATATATATATATATATATAGCTTATGACCCAGGATTAAGCATGGAGATTCAATAAGTGAAGTAAATTTAAAATACCACAAATTATTTCATAATACCTCAGGTGTTTCCCATGGACTATTTAATACAGGTTTCAGGGATGTAGGTCACATTTAGGGCTTACACAACCAACTGTAGCTGATTGTGGTAAGGCAATGAGAAAAAAGGATGATGTTCTTAATTTTGGAATAAATAAATAAATTAATAGGTAAAAATAATTTATATGTTATATTTTAAGTTTTAAATAGGGATAATTAACTATTTTTAATGCCTAATACATACAAGACTACCTATAGGTGCCCTCTAAAATAAGAAATACAATCAGGAAATAGCACTCAGTCTTGACTAAATAAGGAGTATGAAGAACATGTAGAGGATTGGGGTAATGAATTTAATTTTAATTTTTTTTAAAGGGTTTTATGTAATTTAGACACCCTAATATAACACAAATCATGTAGAGAAAAGGCTTTAATCAAGTAACCTATAATCCACAAGAAAGAACCCTACACACAGTCTTTTCCTAACAGATTGTCTTGGGTTTTAATGTTTTTGTAAGGTCAAATGACCTGATAAAGGGGAAAATTTTGGTATAAATAATATTTATCACTTTTATGAAATCCTTCAATATTCAATTTTTATGATAAAATATTGGAAGTTACCTCTATTTTGTTTCAAATAGAGGGCACTCCCTTTGTACATAAATTCTATAGTCTTGAAGAAAAGGGAGAAAGGGATGAGATAAGGAGATAAATTAACCTTGAAAGAAGGTGTGTAAAGTTATAAAAAACATAAAAAAACATGAATAAGTAGTAATCATAGTAGGGTGGTCTAGACCCTCAAGGATTACAGTCAAGCCTATTAGGTAGGGTTTAGGCTTAAAGCCTAATGGAGAGTCACTTTCACTTATAACATGAGATGAGAATTGCAATGGATTATAAAATGTTTTTAGGGTCATTTTATATGTGAAAAAGCTATTTATATATATATAATTCACAAAGAAGGCCACTTTTGGCTCAAGACCAATTCAAGCCTATAGGAAATAAGGAATCAAGCACGATAAAGCAACTTTAGATGCTCACATCTTTTCTGAGGTTATGTATGGAGATTCAAGAAGTTTGGAGGGGTTGAAAGGGGTCTCGAACATAAATTTTTTTGTGTTGAGTTTATATCTGAATTTGAAACCTTTATG
Source organism: Torreya grandis (assembly GCA_037957365.1). Classification (NCBI taxonomy): domain Eukaryota; kingdom Viridiplantae; phylum Streptophyta; class Pinopsida; order Cupressales; family Taxaceae; genus Torreya; species Torreya grandis. The sequence continues at coordinate 2,766,527 of JARHVA010001721.1, read as the reverse complement.
AACAATGGATAAGAGTATAAAATAGGCCTAAACTCACCAAAACCCTTGCTAGTGATCAGTTTGATAATATGGAACAGTTAGTGCACCTATAGGAAATAGTTTTCATAGAAAAGTGATTGGATTATGTCAAGGAATATATTAGGATACTCCCCATCCTTTTGAATTGTATGGAATTATATGAATGGAGTACAAAATAGGTTTTTCTTGATAATTTTTATGTTTTTATAGGTTCTAAGAAGAGTCTGAAGGTTCCAATCACATGGGAGGAAAGGTTGAGACTTAAGATAACACCCCATATCAATTTATTGATTCATAAAAAATCCTATGTGCCTCAACAAGAGTTCTAATCTTAGACAGTCATAACTTACATAGTGAAAATGATAGTGATAAAGGTAAAAAACTTCAAGTAAGCTAATTTTAAGGTGTGCTTGATGCCTCTAAGGCCATAGATGGATTTGAAATATGTCATTCACCCACTTGTACATATTTTCATGATAAAATAAATCATTTTTGGAAGCCAAGTGTGTAATGTGTGTGAAATGGGGAGTTTCTTTGACTGTAAGCATTGATTGCTCATTTTTAGAGGAATCCAGGTGATTAAGAATGAAACCAATACATGGAAAAGCATGTCCATAACCCATCCATATTAATTCAATCATGAAACCTATCCCTAGTTATTTTTGGGATGTTACAATAGAGATAAATGATGAAGGTAGTTTATTGGACCATTAGAAGAGACTTCATGCCACATTTCAAGAGTTTCATGACTTGGGTGCCATTTGTTTCTTCTAATTTTGCATGATCAGTTTCACATTATTTTATCATGCACATGTAACTCATTTTCTTAGCTTGACACTTCTTATTATGACTTTTGGATTCTTTATTCTCTTATCTCTCTCAATTTCTATAAGAACTAGCCATTTTAGCTATTGTAATGATGTTCCACCTGAGTATGGAAAATCCCTACTCATTTCATAACATGGATCAATAAATACTACTTATTTTACCTCTTATATGACTATTAATTCTGTGTTTACTTAAATGATTGATCTTGATTATTGATGTCTTTTGTTTCCTTAGTATTTTTGTCTCATTCTCATGCTTATTTGTAGCTTGAAAGCTTCTTCTTCCAGGTCGTGTGAAGTGTTCTATGAAGTGTCAAGGTTGAGTGAGTTATTATATTAAATAGTGCCATTCTAATATTCTTGTCTATTCTTCCTAACCTAAACATTCATCACAACCTCATAATGAAATATTGATGTGAGAAGATTTAGATTAGAGAAGTGTATGCCTAGTTAGTCTCTTAGTCTCATGTTTGACATGCAGTTGGTTGGTAGTTATCAATTAATTTGGTGTATCACCACCTTTAGGATAGTTTAATTTTAGTTTTATCTTCCTTTTTATTGCAAGAATAGGTGTAGTAGTGATATAAAAGTGGTACATTAAGGGAACTAGCCTTATCTAGAGATTCACCTCATTCATAGGCTACCCACAACCTAGAGGTGTTTCAATTGTGCCACTTGGATTAGGAGAGATAAGGCATCTCCTCAAGGGGTGAAAATCAAAGTGAAGATAATTTTTGGCACACTTGTTGGGACTTATTGTCTAAGAAGTTGAAATATTTTTGGTGTTGTGTTTCAAAACATTATCCTTTGGAGGCATCTATACAAGCATAAATGGTGACTTGGAAGTTACATTATCTGGTCAAGCAACCCAAGTTTTCCTTTTAAAGATTGTTGGTAATTTTTATTTATATTATTTTCCTAATGAAGTTATTATTATCACTTGAAATTTCACCCTTTGAGGAGATGATAAGTCTCTCCTCGTTCAAGTGGCACAATAGAACCACCTTAGGGTTATGGGTGACCCAAATTTGAAGTGGATCTCTAGATTAGGGCTGGTTCCCTTGATGTATCACTAGAGCTCAAACCTATTGATAAATTTTAGAGGCATGAAAAGGGAGAAGGATAAATTAAAAAAAAGATAATCTAGGGGAGATGATACACCAAATATTTTCTCTACTCACACCACTTACAATGCACTCAGAACCAAAGAGAAGCCTACACATATACTTCATCCAATGGAACAATCCTCTTCTACATCAATGTTTCAAGCATGGGGTCTTGAAGAGAGCTTAGGTTCGGAGGAATTAGACAATAGGAATTATAGAAACACTAATGAATAGACTACTCACTAAACCTAAAATCCATATTAGACACTTCTTGCTGACTTGCAAAAGAGATATCTCAAAATCACACAAGGCACTAGGAATAGTGACATGTCAAGGTAAGCCAAAATACACTTGTATAAGACCAAAAACCATAGTATGCACTTCATTAAATATTTAATGATTTAAAATTAGATTATTTATTAGTTTAAGGAAAAAATTTGGTAGGACTTTACCATACCTAGGTGGAGAGATCCCTACAATAGCCAAAAATGCTAGAATTTATAACAATTGTGAGAGGAGAGAGAGAAAGGGAAGCTCAAGAGTCACTAAGACACTTGTCAAGAAATGAGAAGGAGTTACATAAGAATGGAATATGGAATGAGATAGGTCTTAAAAGGAAATCAAGGATAAATTCCCCTCAAACTTGTTTAACTCCTCCATATGTGGCATAGATTCCCTTGTGCTTGCATAAGAAATTGCCCTCATGATTTGCCTTCACAAAAATACCTCACCACTACATAAGGTTAGGTTTTATGATTAATATAAAAGGTATGGGTACCTTATAAGCCCTTAAATTCATTATAATGGTTCCTAATCATCTACATTCTTTTGTCCATGAGTAATCATCTCAAACAATTACAAAATGACTCCTTCTCATGCACCTCTCACACTTGGCACCCAAAACCTTCCAATTATACATTATAATCCATGAAAAAGGAGGGATGAAACTTATAAATAGTTTTCATATCATAAATTTCATGAAAAAAAGCTCAAAAATCTTCCTAATTGGAGTTTTCACCATTTTCACTAAGTGTTCATTATCTGCCCATTAGACTAGATGAGATGAAGAAGATGGTAGGCACACTTGAGAGATGAATTAGATCAATATATGGGAATGATGAATTATAATAAGTCCTAATATATCTCCCAAATGTGTTTTCATATTTTAAAAGTTCTCCATGCATGTAAAACACATAAAATTATCAAGAAAATCTCTATTGGACCCCCTTTGTAAAGGTGTAGTTTAGCTCAATTACATGGGACATGATCCTAGACAGTCCTCTACATCTCCAAGTTGGTTTCATGGTATTTCAACCCCATCTAGATGCTTCAATTTGCTTCTTTCCCTAATTGGGTCCTTAAGAGGGTTTATAAGGGTTTTAGAGAGGTGTTTGGTCTTAACTTTCATTCATAAAGGTCCCACATTGAATTTTTGTCTAAATTACATTGAGGGATTATTAAGGACCCTCCCTAACTCCATTTATCATGTTGAGGTCCCATGTAAAGCGTTGGAGAAGTTATAAGCATCTCAAGATGACATTATTGTCCTTTTTCATGCATTCTGTGAGGTCTAAGTTTTAGATTAAGGTAAAAATAGGTTTTGAAGGGACCCCGAAACCCAAATACAAGGAAAGAAAGATAAAGCATCAATGACCATAGGCATAACCTAAAAACTACTACAGAGAAGTAGCAAGAACAGGTTTTATATGGACCTGAAACCACCAAAAAGACTACAGGTTAATACCCAGATTTAACATAGATATGGCTACACCATAGACAGAAGATTACAAAAAACTAGTGAACAGGACCAGATAACATAACCAACAAGAAGAACTAGACTATTCTTCTAGTTCCAAAATCATTTTCACTATTTCTTTACCTTTCACAATAGTATCCTGAATGGCAATAGCTGCCAACTTGGCTCCCTCTTGTATAGCCTTCTTTCTTGAGCTTTGTCTCATCCTTTTGCTAGGCCCCTCCAATGATTTGATCTCCTCATGAGCTCTTTTTCCAATATTAATAGCTACAGCACATATGTTTGATGTTACTTCCTCCATTTTGTTATGTTCTCCTTGATGATTTCCCTAAGGTTATTCTCGTAATCTTTGAGCTTGACGGGGATGTCTCTTATCTATTTTTCCATATTGTTAATTTTGTTCCATACAGCTTTCTGGTTCTCTTCCATAATTTCCACTTTCCTTTTGAGATCCATAATCTCCTTAAACATCCAAGAATCAAGTTGGAGAGAAGCCTCTACTTTGCAATTAAACCAGCTTGTAGGTGTGTGCATTCCATCGTTCTACCTTTTCTCACTCCAATCCTTAGTATTCTTATTGGGACTTTTCCTGCCTTCTTCAAAGCAATCCTCTCGGCCCCTTTGATACTGTTCTTTTGTTCCAATTTGAATTTCCATGTCCATTTCTTGATTGTCATCCTGAACTATATTTTCCCTTTCATTTCTTGAAACAGGGTCCTCAACAGGGCCATCCTGGACAATATCTTCCTCCGACATTTTTTGATTTTCCTCAGCTTCTTCTTTACTATTTTCAGATTCCTCCTCTATGTTGACTCCTTTCTCATTATTCTCTTGAACTTCTTCTTCCTCATTTGAATTTGTATTCCGGCTTTCAGTTCCTTCCTCTTCCTCCAAATTTTCCTCCCTAGGTTTATCAATTCTCTCCTGCTCTGTATCTTCATCTACATTCTGGTTCTTGGCACTAGGGAAATTGATTTTATCTTTCCCTTTTACAAATTCACTCTTTTTGATCCCAGACTCCTTATTTTTCCCCTGGTTAGGGTTCTTAACCATAGCCTTATTCTTGCAGTAGCCTTCAATTAATAGAATTAGGCCTTCATGCAAGATAGGACGCGTTTCCTTCTTCTTGTGAGCAAATAAGCTTTGGACCAATGAGAAGCACAGATAAAAGGGAAAAGATAGTCTTACCTTGTGTCTGAAGTGATTAAGGAAGACAAAGTGGAATTTGTGCACTCTCTTGCTTCTTCTATCTAGGATGAAATACTCCCTTATACACCATAAGACATCCCTCCATATCCCCTTAATCTATTCCAATTCATAGAAATCCCCATTCTTGACCAGCTTTTACTCTTCCACTTCTATCTTGGGGAATTTCCAAAAGGCCTCGTTCGAAATGCTTGTCTGCTTAGAGAATTTAAGTCCATCCATAGGCAGCCCTATAACCTCTGCTATAAAATCCTCTGTTAGGTTCACTGTGATACCATGCAAAGTGACCCTATCATCAATCCAATTTTTGAAAAAAGCTGTTGTGATATGCGGTTTTGACCCATGGAGCCTTTCCATATAGTTCACAACCTTTCCTTTCTATAGAATTCTCCAGACATCTTGTTTCTCTCTCCATTCATCACATTTTTTGGGTTCCTACTTCCTTGGTTCTCCCTTCCTTTTGCAAGCCATACTCATTTCCTTTGAAACCCAGTCGCTGTGAGCTTTACAATGATCCCATCTGCTGCCAATTTGATTTGAAAGTCAAATTTTTTTGGGCACATTCAGGATCCGCTTCTCTCTCTCAAGAGCCTTCCTCTTTAATGATTGTAGACATTTCCCCATGAAACCACTCCTCCAACTCATTATATTTCTATTACAATCTAATCTTTCCCTCCTTCGCGTGAGTTGCATCATGATGAATGAGCGCCCTCAGTTCCACATTCTTTTCTAAGTGAGGTCTAAGTTCATTTTAAGCCAAAAATGGCTTTTTGGAGATCTCCCCTACATAATAAAATCTCAATCACCTATAAGAACACCCCAAAAACATGTTTCCATCATCATAATAGCTCCCTAAGAGATAGAATGAAAATACCTCCTACTTTGGCATTAGGCCTAAACCTTGTTTAATAGGTTTGTATACACTTTGGTGGTTCAAACCTATTTTTTGGCATTTTGTACCTCTAGTATATCTCTAAAACATCATATTTACCTCCATGAATATTATCTAAAGCATTATAATTATTTACAAAAGCTGAAAATGGAAGAGACCCCTTATTTGGAGTTAGGCCTGCACCTTGCCTAACTAAGTCTGCTTATAGGTCTTATGGCATAGGGCACCCTTTTTGGCCTTAGATCTTCTAGATAAGTTTTATAGGTTGACATGGATGTGATCCAACTTTAAACACCTTCTTGAAAAGTTACTAGGCCCTCTGGTTGATGCTTTAATCTCCTTTTCCAAGTTTGTAGGGTCTGGTGCAAGGAGAAAGAACTTGTCCTCTAAGACAAAAATGAAGGCATAGTGCCCCATTTATATTAATAAATTGACCATTAGAGGAGATTATTAAAATAATAAGGGTAATATATACCAAGTCTTATCTCCTTATTCCAAGATTTGACCCTTAAAAAAGCACAAATTCTAAGAATAAGTTTTTAAAGAGTAGACTGTCTGTAGATGGGGCATAAGGGTTGTGTTTTCTTGATTTTTAACTCTTTTCCTTGGTAAATATAAAATAGTGAGAGTTCCATCAGGGTGAGATCATCATTATGTAGGTTCTATAAATCATTCACCACCTTTTATCACTATAAACATCACCCATGCTCCTAAAGCTTTCAAAGTGAGTCCTTCTTGCTTGACTGACTATGACAATTTGTCTTCCTTCCTATAGGTGTCAATTACATGTTTTGAACCCTGTATATGATGCTATAAGACCTAATTTGAATCATTAAGCTCATTATTAATGATTTAGACTTGGGTATCATAAAAAACCATGTTGATCACATAAAATTATCATTCTTTATACTTCACTATTTGACTGGGACACTGTAATGCTAGTGACCCCTGCAGGTGCTCAAGTGTATCATTAGGTCTAAAAGTAATAAACCATACCTAATTTATAATTTTTAGGTCTCCTAACCATCAAATATAGTCTGAAACTCTACCAATATTCTTTTTTAGCACCAAGAAAACCCTACTCTTAACTCACTGCCTAAGATTGAGACAAACTAGTATGTAGGTGTGCATTGCATGATTTGAGGCATAATACTAGTGTTCAAAACTCTAATTTAAATACTCTAATGTGATCCATACATTACATAGGTTTCCTATTATGATTTTTCCCTTTAAAACACCAAAATTCCATTGCCAATCTACTTGGTTGTAGGTGGACTGAGACACTTTATTTCACTAACCTGTAGGTGTATATGCATGCTTTTGGACTTACATTAAGTGTGTTAGGATTTTTATGAACTCCTCTTGGTCAAAAAGTACTTTATTGGATTGGATTCCTCAAAAAAGAATCCTAGACAATAATCATACATCAAATTTATAGATCACTATCAACTTACCCTGCTTGTAGGTTACAATTTGACTTTATATGATCAGGGAATGAGTGAAGTGAGCCAAACCTAATGTAGCATCCTCATCAAGTGGCCTCTAGGTTACCCATACTACTCTAGGTCATATGTAGCTAGTAAATTAGTTTTGAATTTAAATTCTAAAGGGAATAACAACTTGGTGCCTAAGGCCTGTAGATGTTATTGACTAAACTTAGAATGTTTAGAGGCCACTTTGAGACCCTAATCAACCCTTTTCCCCTTATCATCTACTTATCTAAATTTGCATGGTCATTATCTTTGGTAGAGGCTACTAAATGCACTAAGGTTTCTCAACTCTAATCTCTTCAACCTTAATTGGATTTCACAAAAGTACTTGGTGCACTATTTTAGGTAAAATGGTCTCAGTTTCAGTTTTGTCATCTTTGAAGATGACCTTCCTTCTCCACTTGGAAATTCACCCTTCACACTTTGTCACCATACCATTCCATCATGTGAAGAAAAAATAATGTTATTTATATGTTTAAAAAACCCCATGTGACTATTTTATCCTCTATCAAGTCCACATGTAGGTGGATAACAGGTAGCAGATAGAATGTTATAGGGAAAATGCATGCTTCTTTGCTCCATAGTTCTCATGTTGTCATCAGTTGCACTTTCATGACTCAAAAAATATGAAAAAATATTCATGCCTTCATCTTTACATGAAAAAACCTCCTTCAAGGTACATGTAGGTGCATAATTTTGAGTTGTAAGGTAGTGAGGGTGATCTATGATCAAGAACAAGCCTAGGAGAGGATTATGAATCTTTGAGACCTCCAAAAACAAAGGGACACTAAAAATATATGGATAAACCTTAAGAAACACCTAAAACAATCAAACTTATCAAAACTAAACATAATATTTTAAAACAGACTCAAACATGGACCCTTCTTGGATGAAGAAGTATAAAAATCTTCATAGAGTCTAAGTGATGGTTCATAAAGGATAATCCATGAAACTAAAACTTATTTGCATGAAAATGAATATGACTCAGATTCCTTTCAACCCCCAAGATCACTCTTCTCAACTCCACTTGTATAGCTTGTACCAAGCATGCAAAGTTGACCCTTCTTGGCTTGTGAAGGAAAAAAGGATGAAATAGAAGCAAAATCTAAACTTTTTGACCTTTTTTCAGCACACCAAGAATAAAAATGACTTTATGGAGTTTAAGAGACACTATCTCATGTTTTTTTCTAAGGGTGAGCTTCACAAGTCCATATAAGTGCCATTAATGGGCTATTTTCAAAGAGAAACTACCTCTTTCTACATCCAATTACTTATTTCAATGACATATGACTAATTGTTGAAATCTCCTAACCTTTTTCATATTGAAATTCACCTTTGTGATAGATATTCTTCCTTCAAAGTTTGTACAAGTCATTTAATAAGATAAAATATGACCAAAAAGGCAATTTTGCATACGAGACATGGTAAAAGATCAATCTTATAACTCATGAACACCTTATAACATATAAATGACCATATTAGGACATTTTAAAGATAATTTGAGCCTTTAACCATATTTGACTAGAGTTAACTTTGGTTGACTAGACTATTATAAGGAAGTTAGGCTTAAACCAAGGCCAGAACAGGGATAGGTAAGGTGTGTATGACAAAATGAGACCCCATAAGACATATGAAAACCTTATAAAAGTTTTAAAATGTAGGGGCTTACCTAATTTGACTAAAATTCAAATTTGGTCAACACTTTTGGCAATTCCTAGGGGTAATATGCTTGCCTATGTCAAGGACCGGTAGCCTTATCCCATCCATTGGGCAAAAGGAGTTAGATGCACTCTAAAAAATAGTATCAGACCTTGAATTGAATAACATGACAACTAATTTACCTAAAAACACATAAAGAAAAACAACACACAATAATACCAAGTAAACACATAAAGCAAAAGCACACTTGTGCTATTAAGTACTTAGGAAAAATTAAACACAACAGAATGGAAACTAATTATGTACATTCAAATTAAACATACCTCCCTTCATAGATAAAAGTGGAAGTACCTTAAATCTCCCTCCTCATGATATGAATGAGGATTCCAAGCATGCTTCTTTTTGGTGTAGTGCTAGATGATTAATCTTTCCCTTTCATTCCTTGGCTTGGCATGTCATTTGATGGAGTCATCTCAAACAAGCCTTTAAGTATATGGAGTATTATTGACCTTGGAAACATGCCTCATACTACTAGATTTTTATCTCATTATGGTATATTTGCATATCTATGAATGGTACATCCTCTTGCAAGTCTACACCTTCTTGAAAAAAACTCATTGTCTTTCTCATTTTCTACAATCTCTTCAAAGCCTTAAAGAAGTGTTGTATCATAGATATCTATAAATGTTTCTTGTTCAAACTCCCTCTTGTTATTGGTAAGATCATCATTACATGAGGTTATAGAATCAAACTTCAAACCTTCTTCAAAAGACTCAGTCATCATAAATTGCTCTATCATGGTTTGGAGTATCTTGATGATGATGACTTTCAACACATGTTTTCTCCTCAATATCTTGGGTTTGTTTTCTTAGGAGTTTTGTCCTCTCATTATCTTCATATTCCTTTAACATTTTCATATATGTGTGCCACATGTATTCTTCTTGAAACACATCATTTTGCTTACCATGTATTGTAGTCATGTCCAAAGGAACTGTAGGCCCCTTGGGGCTTTCAATTTCATTAAAAATGTCCTCAAATATCTTCCACAAGTCATCATCCTCCCTTTGGTCAGAATCATGAAGGTGGAAAATAAGATAAACTTCTTCCTCTTCTTCTTTCGAAACTAAAATAACTTCTTCCAAAGCATCTTCCTCAACACAAGGAATGTCATCTTGATTACCATTACAATATGAAGTTTCTTCACAAGGAGTTATCTCTTCCTCATCATTAATCCAATATAAAATCTCCATTCCCTTTTCCCTCTTAGTGATGTAAATATTAGGCATATCAAAATTAGGAAGTTTATCCCAAGAAGGCTCCCAAAGAGCAATACAATCCTCACCATTAGAAGGGCAAAATGGATCAGCTAGATGAGGTAGAAAGAGGGGTTCAATGTCTTCTTGAGGAGGGGTGGGATGGAGTTGAGTAGTCCCAAGTTTATCTTCACATCCAACTTCTCCACTTAAAAATTCTTTGTTCTTCTTTCCACAAGTTTCCATTACTTATTTCCATCTTGGGAAGGTAGGCTTAAAGAGTTCTCCATGGGGCTGAGATGTAAATGGAGGGGTAAATGATAGGCTTAGGAAACTTGGGGTTTCCTTGGGTTTGGTATCTTGTCTCCCACTTGGAAAATTAGGCTTAGGAACCTCATTTTATGATGCCATGATGGATTGCCTTAAAATTTGATTGGCTAATTCAATCTTCTTGTCAAGATGGGCATCAAAACTCAAACTTCCTTTCTCAAAATCTTCTCCAAATAAATCAACCTACTCAATAGTGATGTCCTCCTTCTTTTGGCTACTCTCTTAGATGGACCTCCAATAAGGGAAACTTTGGGTAATTCATGAAGGACTTGGGGCATTTTGAAACATGCTTGGATTAGCATTTTGAGTGGGTAAAATTGACACACTTAAAGGTTGATGTGGGTTATATTAGGGATACCAAAATTGAGCTAGTTTATGAGCTCTCAACATCTCTATAGGTGGAAAATTAGACCACAAACATCAATCATCTTATTATTAATACCTTTTCAATTATCTCTCTCTATAGGCATCCATTATTTCTTGATTTTCTCTAATGCATCCCTCACACTCTTGATACAATCACTAGGAATGACTTAACCACAGCCATTTCTAGTATCAAGGTGGACTAGGTGAATCACAAGCATGATAGGGATGATCATAGGCAACATATGATTTATAGGGATCATGACAAGATTGGCCAAGGACTTGTTCATATTGAGAGAGAATAAGCAAAGATGGAAATGTCTCCCCAACTTAACAAAAAACTCAACAACAAAATTATCCATGAATCACTCATGATGAGTGTATATAATAATAAAACAACCTCAAAATAGAGTCCCTAGATTGCTTAACCAATAGATTTTTTCTTGGAGTCACCATTGGTGATTAGTGAAATTACCTCCAAAGGCTGATATCTTGAGGAGAACACCTAAACTCCTCAAATTATTGGAATAAGAGTCCTATCGGGTGTGTCAAAAATTGTTGTCACTTGAACTTTCACCCTTTTAGGAGATGATAAGTCTCTCCTTGTTCAAGTGGCATAATGGAACCACCTCAGGGTTGTGGGTGACCCAAATTTGAAGTGGATCTCTAGATTAGGGCTATTTCCCTTGATGTATCACTATAGCTCAAACCTATTGCTAAATTTTGGGGGGATGAAAAAAGAGAAGGATAACTAAAAAAATCTAATCTATGGTAGGTGATACACCAAATAGTTTCTCTACTCACACCACTTACAGTGTACTTAGAACCAAAGATAAGCCTATATATACACTTCATCCAATGAAACAATCCTCTTCTACATCAATGTTTCAAGCATGGGGTCTTAAAGAGAGCTTAGGGTAGGAGGACTTAGAAAATAGTCCTTATATAAAAACTATTGAATAGACTACTCACTATACCTACAATCAACATTACACACTTCTTGTTGACCTACAAAAAAGAGATCTCAAAATCACACAAGGCACTAGGAAGAGTGACATGTCAAGGTAAGCCAAAATACACTTGTATAAGACCAATAACCATAGTATGCACTTCATGAAATATTGAATGAGGTAAAAGTATATTCTTTATTATTTAAAGGAAAATTTTTGGTAGGAATTCACCATACCCAAGTGGAGAGATCCCTACAACAACAAAAAGGCTAGAATTTATAGAAATTGTGAGAGGAGAGAGAGAAAGGGAAGATCAAGAGTCACTAAGACACTTGTAAATAAATGATGAGTTACATAAGCATAAGATATATAATGAGATAGTTATTGAAAATAAATCAAGGATAAATGTCCCTCAAACTTGTTTAACTCCTCCATATGTGGCGTAGATTCCCTTGTGCTTACATAAGAAACTACCCTCATGATTTTCCTTCACAAAAATATGTCACCACTACAAAGGGTCAGGTTTTATTATTAATATAAAATGGATGGGTTACTAAAAATCCCTTACATGCATTGGAATGGTTCCTAATCATCCACATTTTTTTGTCCATGAGAAATCATCTCAAATAGTTACAAAATGACTCTTTCTCATGCACCTCTCACACTTGGCACCAAAAACCTTCAAATTATATAATTTGATCCATGAAAAAGGAGGGATGACACTTTTCAAGAGTTCTCATATCATTAGTTTCATGAAAAAAATCTCAAAAAGCTTCCCAATTGGAGTTTTCACCATTTTCACTAAGTGTTCATTATCTACCCATTAGACTGGCTAAGATGAAGAATATGGTAGGCACACTTGGGAGATGAGATAGATTAATATATGGGCATGAGGACTTATAAAAATTCCTAATATCTCTCCCAAATGTGTTGGCATCTTTTGAAAGTTCTCCATGCCTACAAAACACACAAAATTGTCAAAACAAGCTCTGTTAGACCCCATTCATATAGTTGTAGTAAAACTCAATTACATGGGAAAATACCCTATAGAGTCCTATACATCTCTAAGTTGGTTTCATTGTATTTCCACCCCATCTATATTCTTGAATTTGCTTTTTTCCCCAATTGGGTCCTTAGGAGGGTTTGTAAGGGTTTTAGAGAGGTGTCTTGTCTTAACCTTCATTCATAAATATACCACATGTAATTTATATCCAAATGACATTGAGGGATTCTTAGGGACCGTCCCTAACTCCCCTAATCATGCTAAGGTCCCATGAAAAGCGTTAAAGAAGTTTCAAGCAGCTCAAGATGACATTCATGTCCTTTTCCATGCATTTTGTGAGGTCTTAGTTTTTTTGGAGACCTCCCTTCCATAATTAAAGAATAATAACATATAAACACACCCAAAAAAAATGTTTCCATCATCAGAATAGCTCCCTAATATATAAAATGAAAAGACCTCCTACTTTGGCATTAGGCCTAAACCTTGTTTAATAGGTCTATCTGCACTTTAGTGGTTCAAACCTCTTTATTGGCCTTTTTTACCTATAAGATAGATCTAACACACAATATTTACCTCCATGAAGATGATTAAAAGAATTATAATTCTTTCCAAAAGCTAAAAGTGGAAGAGACCCCCTTATTTGGAGTTAGGTCTACACCTTACCTAACTAGGTCTGCTTGTAGGTCTTATTGCATAGGGCACCCTATTTGGAATAATATATTATAGATAAGTTTTATAGGTTGATATGGATTTTATTCAACTTAAAACACCTTATTTAAAAGTTACCAGGCCCTTTGATTGACGCTTTGATCTCTTTTCCCAAGTTTGAAGGGTCTGGTGCAAGGAGAAAGAACTTTGCCTCTGAGACAAAATAGATGCATATTTACCTATTTGTATTAACAACTTGAACATTAGAGGAGATTATTTAACTAATAATGGTAATATATACCAATTTTTATCTCCTTATTCCAAAATTTGACCCTTTGAAAATCACAAATTGCAAGACTAAGTTTTATGGGAGTAAAATGTCTATAGGCAGGGCAGAAGGGTTATGTTTGTTTGCTTTTGGACTCTTTTCCTTGGTGAATATAAAATAGTGAGAGTTATATCATGGTGATATAATCATGATGTAGGTTATATAAATCATTCACCACCTTGTATCACTATAAACATCTCCCATGTTCCCTAAAGTTGTAAAGTGAGTCCTTCTTACTTGACTAACTGTGATAATTCTTCTTCCTTCCCTACCTGTAGGTGTCAATTACATGTTTTAAACACTATAAATGATGTTATAAGACTTAATTTTAATAAATAATCTCATTATTAATTATTTATACTTGGGTATCATAAATAAACCATGTTGATCACACAAAATCATCCTTCTTCATACTTACACTATTTGACTAGGACACTGTATTGCTAGTGACCCCTGTAGGTGCTCAAGTGTATCAGTAAGTCTAAAAGTATCATACCATACCTAATTTATAATTATAAGGTATCCTAACCATCATATGTGTCACCTTGAATGGTCTAAACTTCTAAAAATATAGTCTCTTTTGGCACCAAAAGAGACTATATTTTTAACCATACTCTTAACTCACTACTTGAGACTGTGACAAAATGGTCTGTAGATGTACATTGTGTGATTTGAGGCATAATTATAGTGTTTAAAAATCTACTTGAAATCCTATAATGTGATACATCTATTATACAAGTTGCATATCATGCTTTTCCCCTTAAAATCACTAAAATTCCATTGTCAATCTACCTGGTTGTAGGTGGACTGAGATACTTTATTTCACTAACCAGTAGGTGTCTATGCATGCTTTTAGACTTGCATTAAGTGTGTTAGGATTTTTATGAACTCCTCTTGGTATAAAATTACTTGATTGGATTGGCTTCCTCTAATAATAACCCTAGACACCAATCATTCATTAAATGTATATATCACTATCAACTTACCTTGCCTGTAGGTTGAAATTTGACATTGTATGGTCAAAGAATGAGTGAAGTGCACCAAATCTGATGTAACATCCTCCTCAAGTGGCCTCTAGGTTACCCATACTACACTAGGTCATATGAAGCTATTAAAGTGGCTTGGAATGTAACTTTGAAAGGGAACAACACCCTAGTACCTAAGGCCTGTAGATGTTATTGACTAAACTCAGTGTGTTTAGAGGCCACTTTGAGACCCTAATCAACCCTTTTCCCCTTATCATCTGCTTGTATAACTTTTCATGGTCATTATATTTGGTAGATGATGTTAAATTAATGCACTAAGGTTTCTCAACTCTAAGCTCTTCAACCTTAGTTGGATTTCACAAAAGTGCATCTTGCATTATTTTACTATTTTAGGGAAAATGGTCGCAGTCTCAGTTTTGTCATCTTTGAAGATGACCTTCATTCTCCACTTGGAAATACACCCTTCACACTTTGTATACCATACCATTACATCATGTCAAACTAAAATAATGTTCTTTAGATGTTTCAAAAATCCTATGCGACTATTTAATCCTCTATCAAGACCACCTATAGGTGGATAAAAGGTAGTATGTAGGATGTTATAGGGAAAATGCATGCTTCTTTGCTCCATAATTCTCATTTTGATCATCAATTGCAAAATTTTGAGTTGCAAGGTAGTGAGGGTGATATATAATCAAGAACAAGCCTATGAGAGGCTTATGAATCCTTGAGACCTCCAAAAGTAAAGGGACACTAAAAAATCTACGGAGAGACCTTGATAAACACTTAAAATAATCAAACTTATCAAAACTAAACACAAGATTATATAATAGGCTCAAACATGGACCCCTCTTGGATGAAGAAGCATAAAAAGCTATCTAGAGTCTAATTGATGGTTCATAAAGGAGAAGAAATGAAACTAAAACTTATTTTAATGAAAATGAAGCTGACTCAGAGTCCTTTTTACCCCCAAGATTACTCCTCTAAACTCTACCTGTACGGCTTATACCAAGCATGCAAAGTTGACCCTTCTTGGCTTTTGAAGGCAAAAAGGATGAAACAAAACCAAAATCTGAACTTTTTGACCACGTGTGTAAATGACTTTAGGGAGTTGAAGAGACACTATCCCACATTTTTTGTTGAAGGTGAGCTTCACAAGTCTATAAAAGTGTCATTAATGGCCTATTTTCAAGGAAAAGCTACCTCTTTCTACATGAAACTACTTCTTTCACTAACATATGACTACTTATTGACATCTCTTGACCTTTTCCATGTTGAATTTCACCTTTGTGACAAATATGCTTCCTTGAAAGTCCATACAAGTCATTTAATAAGCCAAAATATATCCAAAAAGGTATTTTTGCATAGGATACATGGTAAAGGATAAAATTTATGACTTATGAACACCTTAGAACATAAAAATAACCATATTAGGAAAATTTTAAGGCAATTTGAGCCTTTTACCATTTTTTACTAGAGTTGATTTTGGTGGACTAGACTATTACAAAGAAGCTAAGCTTAGACCAAGGCTAGAGTAGGGATAGGTAAGGTGTGTAAGACAACATGAGAACCCATAAGACATATGGAAACCTTATAAAAGTTTTAAAATGTATGGGTTGACCTAATTTGACTAAAAATCAAATTGGATCAACAGTTTTATGGCGTGTTTTGGTGTTAAGTATTGTTTTGCACAAGTTAATGAGATATCTCAAGCTTATGACATTCCCTATCATCCTTTGTATGATTCTTATTAGCCTTTTCATGATCCTTAATATCTATAACATGACCCTTCTCAACCTTTTCATGAATCATATTAGTCTTATAACTAGCCTTCTCAATATATTGCTCCTCCTAGTCAACCTAGTCACTTCTCAAATCAATCCATTTCAAGTTTTAAGCAAACTCTCTTGGGATATGAGAGGTACATGATGGATATTGACACACAAGGTGGATATGGTAAATATTTTCCTATTAATATAATTAATAAAGTGAGAGATGCATTAGAGCTGGTTAACAGAGAGTGGGCACTTATTAAGAGAGCAAATTGACAAAGGTTCACAAGTGAGATGCTAGATGTGAGTAGCCTAGTTTCATCCTTATAAGATAAGATAAGAATTCATGAGGAGAAACCTCACCAAATACATTAGCCCTAATATCCACCTCCCCAACATTTTTATTAGTTCTACTTGATCCCTAATCATGAAGCCAATCAATCTTATCAAAGTCATCTTTTTCCCAATCAGATAGAAGAGAGAGTTGGAAAGACAAACTTTATTTTTGAAGTAAACCTTGATAGTCAAATTGAGTTGGCCAATAATAAAATGAATTAATATATATTATCAAAAAAATAAGTGGAATTTAAGCCCTCTTTACCCTCTCCCATTACATCCCCACCTCAAGAAGAGACTTCTATATATGAAATCCCAAGTTGGAGACAAGGTGGAGAATCCAAGCCTAAGGAGATCCCAAGTTTCTTAAACAATTAATCCACTCCTAAAATTGAATCACTACCTAAAGAAGAGACTCCTAATCCTAACATCCTAAGCTAGAATAAGGTAATGGAATAATGGGAAAATAAAGGGGATAAAAGCCTAGATAAAGAGTGTGAAGTTGAAAAGAGCTTGATCCTATGGAAGCCCCTACCACCCTTACTCAAGAGACCTCTTGTTTTCTATATCAACCCTCTTGTACTCCTTATCCTCATGAATATTCCTATCAACTTGAATAGATACTTTTTTAAGATAACCTATCCAATAAAATTGAATAGTTAGATTTGAGAATGAAATTGTTGAGTCAAGGTGTGATAAAAGGTTTAGAGCCAAAAGAAGATCCAATGCCTAAACACACCCCATCTAACCTTCCTCAAGAGATTTATAAAGCTGAATCAGATTTAAATAAAGTGATTATAAAATATAAGGAATAAAACTGATCTATTTTAACCCAAGGTTTGCCTCCCCTTCCTCAAGAACTCCCAAAAGGATCCCTCCTACAATTGATTCTCAATCTGATGTTGAGTTCTATGTTCCACCTCTACTAACTAAGTCATCTTGTCCTCACCCTATCACCCTTTTGCTTTATGGACCTTTGGTGTGGGAACCTAAAGAGGAAAATTTGGCTGATAATAATTTGGAACTCTTTCTTGAAGAAAACATAGATCCTTAGCAGCCTAATTGGGCTAGGCTACCTGAATACAAAATGCCTAGCATTGGCATCACCAAGAAGGGGAAAGAAATTAAGGATCTTGAAATATTTGAGGAGTAAGGTCAGGTTATAATAGTTGAGATACAACTTGAGATCCCTCAAGAAGTTATAAATGATGAAGAAGAGGTGATTTCTTGTGTTGAAGCTTATAATTGTGTTGATATTGAAGAATGTCTTGTGTCAAAGAAGAGGAAATCATCATTGGTTCTTCCATCACTATCCAAGATATCATAGATGGGAAATAAAAAGTTTTTAATTATCATTGGGATGACTTTTTTTCAATCATTTGAGTAGGTTATACTCCTCTTCAAAGAAGCTATGATCTAGTTAAAAATGGAGAAGGAAGCCTTGACACTCTAGTGGGTATGCAAAGAAGAAGCAACTTTTCAAATTTGTATTTTCAAGAGGCATATGTTCCATGATGATATGTTTGAAATAATCAAAATGGGTTATCATCCTTTCAACTAGTTAGGATAAACACATCAGCTTTTTAAGGATAAAATAAGCTTGTATTGTCCTCAATCTTCTAAGGAATAAGAAACTACTCCTCTTGAAGCTATGCCTACCACGAAGATACAAGTTGATCATGAGATGAAGAGTGGGCATAAATATGAGGTATGTGTACAATTTCAATAGGAATAAATTTACATTGGATACCTATTTAAGGATGATCTACTTGAGAGTAGATCAAGTGAAGTGCTAAGGAGTAGGCCTGATCTACCAAGTATCCAATCCAAAGAGCAACATGCTTGGCACTATGATTCATCTCATGAAGAAGAAGATTCAAGGAACTTTCATTTTTATCATAGAATGGAAGTATGCTTAATTTTTATTTGTGTATATTTTTTTGTTTTCTATTTTACCTAAGTGTTTTGAGGACACGTGTGTGTCTTATTAGTGTGTTTTCTTTACTTTATGTGTATCCTTTGTTTTGTGTGGTTTAGGTAATTAGTTGTCTTATCTTGGTCAAAGCCTTGTTGTTAAGATTCATGTCTTATAGTTTTATTTCAGACTTCATATGACTCCCTAAGCCCATGAATAGGATAAGGCTACTAATATTTATCATAGCAGGCATGCTACCCTTGTGAGTCACCAATTGTTGATCAGATTTGACCCTGTAGGTTAAAATGGGACCCCTATAGGTAAAAAATTGACATTTAAGTGTTTTTATGAGTCTATTATTATGTAATATGGTATATTATAAGTATTTTTATGTCATTTCATTTCACATTAGCTTTGGTCTTAGTCATTTTAATCCTTATGTCTTTTTGAGCCATTTAAAGGTCATAAAAAAACATTTAATGACTTGTACATCATATTTGGGTAAATTGAAGGTGTAAAAAGGTGATTTAATGTGACATGTGTCATATTATTCCTTAATAAAATATTTCTAATTGAAAAGTGGTAGGTTCTTTAGAAGAAAGAGCAGTTTTCTTGGAAAAAGGAAGAGTTTGGCACTTATACAGCCCATAAAGGAGTGTGACACGTGAGATAAGGTCGTGAGATGACTCTTTAGATTAATAAGACTCATTTACATTATTTACATACTTTTAAAGTTCCAAATTTTATCTAAAACCATTATTCTCCATTTTCTTTCTAGACATATAGAACTAGTCAGTAGGTTTATGCTTAGTAAGGCAAGTTGAAGAGGTTTCAGGTCAAACACCTTTGGGAGGTAAAATTAAACTTTGGGATATTAATTTAAATAACAATTTTTCAAGGATTTGTCAATTTTGCTTTATGAACAATCTCTAACAAGTTGACTTTATTTTTCTGCTCACTATTTCCCATACCCTATAGGTTTTGATTTTATTTGGATAAGTCCATATAATTTAGCTAATAATATTTATTCAAAATTATTTTTAATCCCTAATCTCATGCTCCCAATTCTTTATTTCATGTTTCAAATTTTTTTGATAGGCAAATCATCTCATGTTGCAGGAAGGAGCCACCATGCGAGGTCTCAATCAAGTTTCCTTGTTTATAAAATGTTGCATTATCTACAAGGGTATCATGTGAATTAGATATTATGTTTTACATGTTTTAATTCCATAATTATCACCTTACTTCCATGTTTGGTCTTACAACACCATGCTTTGGTCAAACATTCAGTCATGTCATACTCACAGTCAACCTTCTGCTTGATCTCAACTATAGCCATGATGTTTGAGCTCTGACCACATTAGAGAGGAGAAATGGAGATTAAAAAAGGTTTTTTACATGATATATTTGTATGAATAGTCATATTTAACCTTCAAAATATCACAAAGGGTCTATCATGGTAGTCATATGCAACATATACAATTAGGTATCCATGAATGTACATTTGTGTTAGCATCTATAGAATGATATCACATTGGATAAAAGGTTTTGAAACTTGTTTCAAGACCCCCATATTGACAAACATACACTTTAGGAATTGTTAAGGAGTTTAATTCCATTCATGAGACCTTTCACTATGCACATTACTCTAATTCTGCTCATTGCCTACAAACAACTCAAAATGCACCTACAAGTGCCCTCATAGAGACTAATCATGTTGAAGGGAGTGTCTAAGATGAATAATGTTTTTCATAATGGAATTAGTTTATTTTTAATCTTTGAGGAATCTCAAAACTCATTTAAATCTCACAAACCATGTATCCTACCAACTTACTCACTCTCACTACTTGTGTGTGCAAAAACCCACCTACAGAGGGCACTAGCAGAGAAATAAGAACCCTTAACAGAGGATATTAGATAATTTAAAACCCTTATTGATGTCATAGTATGTTTAAAATATTATGGCAGACCTATTTGAAATGATAAATTTCTATACAAGGTTGAAGGTCACTTCCAAAGATGATGATTGTGGGATTTAGGGACCTTTTCCCTAAAAGGCAAAAATATAGCACTTAGCCCTTTGGGATATGCCTTATGTAAATGCTATGTTGATTATTTACCATTAACAATGTACTCATAATATATACCTATCATAGGATCCAAACTTTAAAAAATAAGAGAGTGATTTACTCATTTGGTTTTCTTTCTAGAGAAGCCCAAATATGAACCTCTAACCACTGAATTTTGATAGTGCCATCTATAGGATTTAAAACTCCAAGGTGACTCTAACACCCAAGGTTGAAAATGAAACATATATTCATGATTTAATTACAATTTCAAGTGAAAAATAACACTAAGGAGCATAAATTTCATCAATATATTTTGACAAGAATTGTTTGGAGTCTAGTTTATACCTATAGGTGTGCCTAACTCTAAAACTATACACCTACAACTGACTGTAGATATATACAATATATGACCCAAGATTAAGCATGGAGATTAAATAGGTTAAGAAAATTTAAAATCCCACCAATTTATTCCTAATACCTTAGATGGTTCCCATGGATCTTTTGATATAGGTTTCAAGGATGAAGGTCACCTTTAGGGCCTTGCACAGCCAACTATAGTTGATTGTGGTAAGGCAATAAGTAAAAAGGGTGATGTTCTTAATGTTGAAATAACAAAAACATGAATTGATAGGTCCAAATAATTTATATGATATCTTTTAAGTTTTAAAGAGGGATCATTCACTATTTTTAAATCCTAATCCATACAAGACTACCTATAGGTGCCCTCCAAAATAAGAAATATAGTTAGGAAATGACACTTAGTCTTGACTAAATAAAGAGTATGACGAACATGTAGAGGATTAGGGTTATTAATTTAATTATAATACCTTGTTTAATGGTTTTATGGAATTTATAAACCCTCATATAACACAAATCATGTAGAGAAAGGGCTTCAATTAGGTAACCTACAGTTTACAGGAAAGAACCCTACACACTATCTTTTCCTAACAGACTATCTTGGGTTTTAATGATTTTTTAAGGACAAATTACCTAATAAAGGGGATAAATTTGGTAAATAAAATATGTTTCACTTTTAGGAACTCCTCCAACATTTATGTTGTATGATAAAATAGAGTAAGTGCCCTCTATTTTGTCTTAGACAAAGGGCACTCCCTTTGTATAAAAATTTTGTAGTCTTGAAGAAAAGGAAGAAAGGGATGAGCTAAGGAGATAAATTAACCTTGATATAAGGTTTTTAAATTTTTAACACACCTAAAAAAACATGAGCAACCTTTCTAAGAAGGATGAATCCCAACAGGGTGATCTAGACCCTCAAGGGTTACAGTCAGTCCTATAGGTAGGGTTTAAGACTAAAGCCAAATGGAGAGTCACTTTCACTTATAACATGAGATGAAATTTATAATATATTATATCATTTTTTTAGGGTCATTTTATATGTTACCAAGATATTGGTATGTAGATAAGTCAAAAATAAGGCCACTTTTGGCTTAAGACCAATTCAAGCCTACAAGAAATGAGGAATCAAGCTCGATAAATAAATCTAGATGCTCTCATCTTCTCTAAGGTTATGGATGGAGATTAAAGAAGTTTGTGGGGGTTGATAGGGGTATTTACAATAAATTTTGTGTCATTGATTTGAGAGTTGAATTTCAAACCTTTATGAATAATGGCTAAGAGGGTAAAATAAGCCTAAACTCATCAAAACCCTTACTAGTGATCAGTTTGAGAAGATGGAGTTGTTAGTGAATATTTTTCCCATAAAATTTATTGTATGATGTAAGGGACTCTCTCAAGCTACTCCCCATCCTTTTTTATTGTATGGAATTATATAGATGGAGAACAAAATAGGGTTTTATTAAAAAAATTGTGAAATTGTAGGTTTGAGGAAGAGTCTAAAGATGGAAATCACATGGGAGGAAATATTTATACTTAATATAACTCCCCATGTTCATTTATTTTTTCAAAAAAATTCTTAGGTGCCTCAACAATAGATTTTATCTCAGCCAGTCAAAACTGACATAATGAACATGATAGTGAAAAAGTTAAAAACTTTAAGTAAGCTAATTTTAAGGTGTGTCTAATACCTATAAGGACATGGATGGCATTAACACATGTTATTAACCCAATTTTAAATTATTAATGAGAAACTAATTCCTTTTTGTAATCCAAGTATGTAAGGTGTGTGAAATGGGGAGTTTTTTTTATTGTAGGTAGTGATGGCTCATTTATAGAGGAATCTAGGTGATTAGGAATGCAACAAATGCATGGAAAATAATGTCCATAACCCATACCTATTATTTAAATCATGAAACCTATCCCTATTTAGTTTTTTGATGTTCCAATAGAGCTAAATGATGAAGGTAGTTTCTTAGACCAACAAAAGAGACTTCATGCCACATTTTAAGAGTTTCATGACTTGGGGTGCCAATTATCTCTTATAAATTTTCATGGTAAATTTAAAATTTTATACTAATGCACATTTAACTCATTTTATTATCTTGAAAATTTTCCTTGTGACCTTTTTACTTCTTTCTTCTCTTCTCTCTATCAAGTTATATAAGAACTAGCCATTTTGGCTATTGTAAGGATGCTCCACCTGAGTATGGTGAAGCCCTGATCATTTTCATACCATGGTTAAATAAAGACTACTAATTTTACTTCTATTACTTTTCATAGTGTGTTAACTTGAATTATTTATATTTATTAGTGATGACTATTGTTTCTTTAGCATTGTTGTCTCATTCTCTCACCTATTTACAGCTTAAAAGCTTCTTATAGGTCATGTGAAATATTATATGAAGTGTCAAGGTTGAGTGAGTTATTATATTAAATAGTACCATTATAGTCATATCATATAGTCTTCCTATCCTAAACATTCATCACAACCTCATAATGAAATACTGATGTGAGAAGATTTAGATTAGAGAACTGTATGCCTAGTTAGTCTCTTGGTCTCATGTGTGACATGTAACTGGTTGGTAGTTATCAATTAATTTAGTGTATTACCACCTTTAGTATAGTTTAATTTAAATTTTCTCTCCCTTTTACTTACAATTATAGGTGTATTATTGATCTAAAAAGTGGCACATCAAGGGAACTATCCCTATATAGAGATTCACCTCATTCTTAGGATACCCACAACCTAGAGGTGTTTCAATTATGTCACTTGGATGAGGAGAGATAATAAATATCATAAATGGATGTAAATACAATTTAAATTACTCATAAATACCATATTTACCAAATTAAAAGGATAGACAATACTTTTATCACACTCAACATTCAAACTTCCTCAAGATAGACTTACCAAGTTTGATGACTTGCAAGGTTTATGAGTTGACTATGGGCTAAAGTGTGGAAATTACCCTTCATATATATTTCTCTTTCAAAGAACATATGGAATTGGACATACCAATTTGATGTTTTTATAATCATGTTTAATTAATCTATGTTTCTTTGCCAACCTCCAACTTGTACTTCTCTCCATTTGCTTAAGCCTAGTTGGTAGTTAAACTGTAGGTGCCTATTTTGGGTGGAGATTGGATTCATATGGGTATATTTTCATGTTCAAAGATGTATTTCAATGTTTTAGTCTCTTAATTAAGTATTTTAAATCATATTCATACCTAATCCTATCCATATCATGTCTTAGGCCATGACAGCATCCAAATTATCATGTTCTATTGTATTGTCGCTCTATAGTCAAATTGTACATGTCATTTGGAGGATAAAGGGGGAACTTATAGGTTTTACCTAAGTCAAAAACTTGTGCCTCAATTCCATTTATTAACCTTGAGGGCACTAAATCATTTCTAAGCTGAGTGAACACCTAGACCATGCATATCATGTTCTCATCACCTCACATCAACATTGTGGTCTGTAAACTAACTATATATGCCATTTTAGGGGATATAGGAATTGTAGGTGAGCATTAGGGTCTAAATATTTCTCCTTTTTCTCTTGTTTAATTTTTGAATTCAATAATAATCTTAAATAGTTTTTTAAGCCCCTCTTAATATTAAAAATCATATAAACATTACACTTATAGGTTACTACTATGTTATAGGACTATTTTAGCTTCAAGTAATATATATTTCATCAAATGTCTATAGTAAAAACTGGATAGGAATGAAAAATTATTCATAGTACCTTATCTTAGCCAAATAACCAATATCTCTTGTTAAAGCACTGCCCCTATGCTTGGGCTATAAAATGGAAGTCACCAAACTTGTTTAAACATCATGTCTCTCTATTGTGGAAGGATCAAATGTGAGTCAATATCCCTATTTTAGAGATATTAAGGTAACATGTCTCAAAAGCAACTTTATTATCTTGTAAACCTTAAACTTTAAGTCTACCTATATGAAATTATCTTATCATTGCCATCTTGATACTCTCCATGCTTCTAAACCTCAGTGAATATTTCAAATAATTTTCAACACCTTCATTTCAATGTTCTTCAAACCTATGTAAGAGATTCTTGTAGGTGTCATTGTAGTATACAGGGTAGTGAAGATATGACCCAAAACTAAAATTATTTTATTGGTTCTTAGAACCAATTTATAGCCTTAAAAAAATCTCAAAATCAAATTTTCCATCTTGGGAATCTCTTCAACACCTTGAAGTCCCCTATCTTACCACCATGACTATTTAAGGTTTAATTCCACCTGACTGTAGTTGCTGGTCACAAGAAAAACTGTGTGTAACTTTTAAGATTTGCATCTTATAAGGAAACTTCTTAAGACAAGTAATTTTATGAATGGAAACTAGTCACCATTCTTAGATGTTGAATTCAAGCATTTTATCTTTGTTCTGAGCTTCTATAGGAGAATAGATCTATAAGAATTGAAAACATTAGTCTACAACTTCAATGGTCCTCTCAACTAGCAAATTGAGATATATTTTCTCATCAATTCACCTCCACATGTGAAATTAAGTATAGAAACCATGAGAAAAGAGTGATCACACTCTCCAACATCACTTATAATACTTGATTTGTATATACTAATCCAAATAGAGAGGAAACCTAAAGAGTATGGGAATGAACATGCATAAAATTTTCACAGACCTTCTTAACCATGGTTCATGAAGCAAAAGAAATCAAACCTAAAAATATTGTTATGGAATTAGAGTTGAAAAAGAGTATTATAATCCCTTAGTATCATTTGACCTGACTCAACTCCTCCTAGACATACCATGCAAAGATTGATAGACTATTCTTATTTGAAAAAGAGAGTGATGGAGAAATAGAATGGTTTTATGCCCTTTTTGAGCTAGTCAAATCTTATCAAGCATGGAACTAAGTTAAGGGAAGCTGAATGGTCACTCTAAATCCTTTCACATGTGCTAAATATTTTACACAAGCAGTACAACTACCCCAAACCATATGAAACTACCTCTTTTCAACTATTTTCTTGTCTTTAATGTGGAAACATGAAAATTTTAGTTAAAGTGACCACCTTTAACAATAATCTAACATATAAGACATTATATAATATTTTGACACCTTTTGTATTCTAGGGTAAATCACACAAGTTTATAAATGACCCCAAAAGTGGCTTTAGAATGATAGAAGGCCAACTAAGGACTAAAAATGACTATGACCAAGAAGACACCTTAAATGACCTTAATAGGACCATGGTACACCCTATAAACCCTAATATATCCCTATATCAAGTTTGACCATATAGGGGGTTGACCTATTTTGACTTGTTAAAATAGTCAACATGCCCTTA
Source organism: Torreya grandis (assembly GCA_037957365.1). Taxonomy (NCBI): domain Eukaryota; kingdom Viridiplantae; phylum Streptophyta; class Pinopsida; order Cupressales; family Taxaceae; genus Torreya; species Torreya grandis. The sequence goes on along the minus strand of JARHVA010001721.1, from coordinate 2,739,924 downwards.
GAGCATCTATATCAGTTTGATCAAGTGATTTACTTTATTTTATATGCATATAGTCTCTCACTTGGGCACCTAGGCCAATATTTAAGTGGTTATTAGGCATGAAGGCCCCTATATTTGAATAATTTGAAGTCATTTGGGACCCTCTCCCTCCTCAGAAACCTATTGTATATACATATCCCTCTCAACTCCTTGCACATAGGCTTAAAATGGCTCTCTTAGGCCTAATATGTACAATGCACACCTTAAACCTAAAAAATAGTAGGTCATATAAATTATTAGGGGAGATAAGAAGACCATTAAGACTATTTGATATCCCAATTATTTCATTTGAATGCATTTGGAGGTGTATTTTATTTATTATGTTTGAGTCAGGGTTTAAGAAGGTTTTAGACGTCCACCATCTTAACGTTGGTTCATGCGGTATAGACCTCCAAACTAAAACTTATTGTCATGAAATTTTATCCTAATATCCCCTTCATTTATACTAAATATCCTTGGTTCCCATGCAAATTGTATGTGGAGATATAAGCAAATGATTATGTGTTTTGAGCTCTCTACTAGGTAGTTTATGTAGGTTATCTTGTTAACATTCATTCATAGAGTTTGGAACCTAAATTCCACTCACTCATTCATGAATTTTGAGTCCATATGGGTTCCTAACTTCCATTAATAGACTTGGGTCTAAGTCCCTTTATGGTGATAGATATGAGTGTTGGAAGGTGCAACTCAATGTGGTTGCTTAGAATAATGGAGCTCAAGAAAGAATAAAACTAAAATGAACCATCTCATTTCATTCCTCTACTTCAAGCACCTCCTATAGGACCTAAAACATATTCATATACTCCTATATTAAATTGATTCTACTTGGAGTTATGGATTTGCCCCTGAAATGGACATAGGGTCTTCAAGGTTCATGGTGGTTTTAGGCCTTGAAGTTCTCAAACTGAGTTTTAGAGCCTCAACCCATCTATATATGCATATGTATCTTCCATTTTGTCATATAACCTTCTTCAATCCATTTTACATCTTTTTCATTTGTCCTCATTCATTCAAACCATCTTGTTAAGCCCCTTCTCTCTACATTGTCTTATGTATGGTCTTGAAATAGTTGATGTTGGTGTCCTGAGTAACCTATTTCATCTCTTTATAGGGATGGAATTGGAGCTCAAACATCACATTTCAAGTATTGATCATATCCTTAAGGTTTATCTTTTCTATATCTACCAATAATATTTACATACATAGTCATACACTTAGGTTTATATGTCATGGGTATTTAGCTCAAGCCAGGTAGCTTATTTTCTCAAGGGAACTATCATGTAAATCCTTCAGGAGTTTTAATATGTCTTCATCTCCATAAGACTCTCCTTTCACATGTTCTTATAATTTCCACACTCTTTGGTTTGGCACCTTCACTTTCTAGGAAACCTTGATTGATTGTATGTGCCCAAATCTATTCATTATGCACTCCTATAGGTTTCTTTTCCCTATGTGACATGACATCCATGTTTTACCTTATATCTTAGTTTGGATATTCTCCATTCAAGTTCATATATGTTTCATATTAAAATTAGGATATAAACTATCATGAATTGTAGATACTAATTTATGTTTGTTGACTATCAATAAGTCTATTAAACAAACCCTTGAGTTAGAAGAAAGTCTTTATTGACATACTAGAGATCCATATGTCCCTTATTATGTTTGAGTCCATCCCTTCAAGATAGTCATTTTATTATTCATATCCATTCCTTATTTTTGAGAATAATTTTCATATAATGAATTTTGAGTGATCTTAAAGAGTGAATCTAAGTTGTTTGCTATAGGTGGTGATTTGTTCTCTTAATAGGTCTTAAACTTTCACAGGTCCATTCCCCATAGTAATGATGACACTTGATGTACTTATGGAATATCTAGACCTTTTTCATATGCCTTAGACTTGGGTAGGGGGTTCAGATCTATGGGTTATGATTTTTAAGGTCACGTGGATAATTAAACTTGGAATTTAGGGTTTAAATTGAGGTAGGTTGACAATGATGAGGTTATCAAATGGTAGAGGCTCTTTAAGGGCTTGGATTACACTATCTACAAGGAACCTAGGCATATCCACACATGTAACTAACAAAATAAATACTTTTGGGTCATTAATGAGGCATATGCAGTGAGGAATGGAAACCTAGGACTCTCAAAAAACCTCAAACTCTGCTAAGCAACCTTAATTTATACTACATAATACTATGAAGGTGTTTGAGGGATAATTGGAAATTTATTGGACTTAAAGTGATATAATGAGATGTAAATATCTTAAGAGAAGGACATTTTTTATGAATACAACATTCCTCTACTATCCTTCACTATGTTCTAATAAATTTTAAGCCATTACCATGAAAACACTACCCTTATTTGTAATGAATCCTAAACATGTAGGTAGTCTCATTTGAAACATCATTTGAGAGAGTTGGGTTTCCATTTTACCATTAAATTGAACTAAGGAGATGTGGACAACTTCAAAAAATCATTATTTCACCTCCAAAAATGTTCATCTTCAAACATATGCATTGAATACCCCCTTTCAATAATGGAACTATGCTTGTAGTCTAAATATAATGGTAGATTGTATGACCCTTGATTTTATAGACCCATACTTGTGAACCAAGGGTGGAGGGTGCCATGGAATGATCCTAAAATAATGTAGGATACATTAACAATCACTAATTTTATTAAACAAGCCAATAATACATTGAAACCATTATCCCTTTTGGCCATGTGTAGATGAAGATGGTAACTAGGTTTCTCAAATTCTCATATAACACAAAATACTAATATGTAAAATAATACCCATGATTTTAAGGTCGTCTGGTCTCTTTTCTTTGGCCATGAGCCTAGACCCTCACCCTCTCCATCTTGTATAGACTAGGCACAAACCTAAAGTGCCTTCCATGTCTGCCAAAGAGCTTGATGGATGAAGTGAACTAGTTTTTGGCTCTCTTGGCCCTAAAAAACTTGTATTTATTCATCATATGCCTATGTTGAACTCCCCTTGTATACCCATGAATCTATCTAAGCAAATCCATATTACACATATCTATGCAACACTACAATCCCTGTAAAACAAATTGATTCCTATGTTTTCTCATATTTGAAACCATAAATCATTATTGGTAGGTAAGAGGAGGGAAAATAGGGGTTAGACAATTTCTGAAAGTTCATGGTATGGTTTGGGGAGTTTAAGGGACATGTTTTCACATGTGTTGAGCTTATTTAGTGGAAATTGAAGGTATTGAATTATGAAAAGAACACCATTAGTATTTGAAATGCTTGGTTATAAAAATGTGGTGATCATGGTGATCCTTAAATGTGTGTTTTATGGATTTGGTGTCCTTTTGATGTTAAATATCATAACTTTATGGCTAAATACTCCCCTTTAAGACAATATGTTATGGTTTCAAGTGAAGGATTCAAATGTAGATCACTTCAATACCTATTAAAAGACCTTTAAACATTTCAAAGACTTAAATTATGCTCTAATATTATTATATAAAATTGATAAACCTTATTATCAAGCCATACCTCATCATTCCAGATGGGTTCATGATGGCGTCATTAGCTGAAAACATTTAGTCATCTCCATCATGGGTAAATTTGGACTATTGAGACTAGTTCAAGGTTTGTTATGGATCTTTACAAATGTTTAATTAAATAAGGACACTAGACAAAAGTTATAATAGGGGTAAAGGCAACCACCATGATGTTTTCTTGACATGATAAAACACTTATACCTATTGTCCCTCACATGAAAACCTTTGATCTCTTTTGAACTACCTTGGCTCATCAAGAGGTATGAGAAGAGTGAATTATTAGGTGGATTACGGTACTCAAGACTTACGTTGACTCTTTTCTAGGATTGAGGGAATAAATTAGTCAACATTTCTAGTGACTCTGAAGGATTGACCTGCCTACTGGTCAAGAGGACCCATGATCTCTTTGTCTATCACTCATGCCTAGATGAAGACTCTTGACTACACTACCAATTTTAATATTACCTTATAGACCTTGAGGAATAAAAAAAACTCAAAAAGACACAAAAAAATAAACAATAAATAATAAATACACATAATAAAAAGTAACAATATGAGCAAACAACTAATAAAACATGTGTTGTATCACTTAAAGGAAGGAAAACTAGCTACTATGTATAAGAGAGATTTGTGATTCTAGTAAAAATAATTGAAGAATAACCCATTGACATGGATAGGGAGTTCTTCACCACTCATCTTCCATAATTGAAATTCATTTATTTCCTTACATCTGGTAATGACATATGGGACACTCCAAAGACTATCAAAATTTGAATACGCACCTAGCTTGTCATGGTCCTCATTCCACTTAAGCATAATGTCACCTTGTTAAAAGGTATTTTAAGAGACTCTGTTATCAAATGAACCTTTTAATTGATATTAGATAGACGACATGACATGAATAGTTTCATCCCTTTTCTCTTCTATCTCCCTCAACTCATCCATCCTCACTTCCATTGCATCACTCTCCATGAGTTCAAGTTGTTGTGAAAGTTTCAAGGCTAGAATCTCAAGTGAAATGGGTAGTCTTTATTCTTTTCCATAAACAATAAGATATGGTGAGTGAATATTATACCTCTTGGGAGTAATCCTATCTACCCATAAGGTAGTCCTTAACTTAGTGTACCACTCCATTTGGTTATCTTCCATTGTCCTTCTTATAATCCTAACCAGATTCTTATTAGTGGATTTTACTAGTCCATTACCTTGTGGATAGTAATTATATGAATAAATGAGGTATATTCCATGATTAATAGATCACTCATTCAAATTTTCACTACTGAAGGCTAATCCATTGTATGATATGATAGTATAAGGGACCCCAAACCTAGTCACCAAGTTATCATAGAATTATAAAAATAAGTTCTCATTTGCTTTCTTGAGTGTAGCTACCTCAACCCATATAGTAACTTAGTTAATAGTTTTCCAAATAAATTTATTTATATAAATATATGGGGTATTAATCATACCTATAAATTCTAGGCCCCATTACATGAAGGGCTGCTTAACTTGAATGGGCTTTAGAGGCAGGGCAATAAGTCTTTGCTTGCCAATAAACATAACACACTTTGGGAGGCTCCTAACCAAATAATGGGAGTCCTTAAATAAATATATATAAAAATATCCTGATCTTATTATCTTTTATTCTTTTTTATTAGATGCAAAGTGCTCTCTTATAGGGCCACCATGAAACTATCCTAAAAGCTTGTCAACTTGACTAGTCTCTATACACCTAAAAAGTATGCCATCAAGGTCTTTATTTAAGAGTACCCCCATCAACCAAGAAATAAGGTATGTATTGTATCATAAATTTCTTCCTCATTTTAATATCTAATCCCATTTGACATTCTCCCATTTGGAGGAACTTCACCATGTCTTGGGTTTAACTAGAGGGAGGCATAGTTGCAATTGCTTATTAATCATCTTGGACTACCAAAGCCACTTCATTATATTCCCTCACATATAATAAAATGTGTAAAAATATTCACCTAACCCTAAAAAACTTATTAACATTCACTTCTATGCCATACTCCATGCACTTGGTCACCCAACTAGCCCTCTTTTTACTCATGTCTCTATTAAAGATGAAATCTTTGATACTAGGATGAACCACCATTACAAATATTTTATTATTATAAACAATGTGTAATAACTTATTTAAGACCATCATGACTATAATTACATGTTTTTAAACAAAATTATACCTTTATTCATACCCCTCCAATGCTTGACTGAAGAAGGCTATGGGTTGTTCTAGGCCTTCACTATTTTGTTGTGTGAGTATAGCAGAAATAGTGTCACTTATAAAGAAGGCATACATGAAGAAATATTTTATAAAATAAATGTTTAAGAGGATGAGATATTTGGAAATTTATTTATTTATGTCCTTAAAACTTATCTCAACTTATTTTTTCCATGAGAGCTCTTTGTCTTTCTTTAGCATGTGAGTGAGAGGCTTCAATAATTCTACAAATTTATTTATGAATATTAGGATGAAGTTGATTTTTACCAAGAAAATTTTCAATCCATTTTTGTGTTTGAGAATTTATAAATCAAGTATTACCTCTATACTCTAAAATTTAATGAAGAGGGTATATTTTGACATATTTCCTATAAGTCTTCCCTCATGGACTATAAATATACATTTTTGGAGGTTTAAGGAGACTCCAAACTACCTTCACCTATCAAAAACCAACCTCAAATGTGTCAAGTGATCCTTGTGATACTTAGATAAAATAATTATGTCATCAAGGTAAATGAAAACCATCTCATTTATGAGCCCTTAGAAGGCCACATACATTGCCCTTTGGAAGGTAAACCTGCATTAGATAGTCTAGAAGGCATCTTCTTGTATGCATAAGTGCCCCACTTAGTTCTAAAGGCAATCTTATGTTGATCCTCATCCCTCACTAATACTTTATTGTAACCTAAGTATCTATCACATAGGTAAAACCAATATGAACCTAAAACTCTCTAAAGAATTTGATCCATAGATGGTAGAGGGTAGTGATCTCTTAGTGACACCTTATTGAGATCCCTAAAGTTCACACACAACCTTATCTCCCCTTTCTTCTTCCTCACTTGAAAAAGATTTTAAACCCATGAATAATGTTTAATGGGGAAGATAATGTTGGATTTAATAATATTTTTCAACTCCTTCCTCATAAGGATCTCAACCTTTGGGTTGACTGGTCTTTGATTTTGTCTCACAGGCTTAACACTTTCCTCCAACTCTATAGTATGTTGATCCAAACTAGGGTCAAACCCCTTTAATTCATGATACTCACAAGAAAAAATAATGATAAATTCTTGGCATAATGATATGAAGGCTATCCTTTCCTCTTTGGTGTTCGCCTTTCCTAGTTTGAGTAGTTTGTCTTTGAATATGACATTTTTTCATAATGTTTCTCCTTAGTGGATATGCTTACCTTATCTTTCCTTACCTATTCATCCTCATTGAATATATTTTCTAATGTTACCAAGCCATTAGGTAGCTTATTTTCCCTCAATTAGACAATCTAGTATCCATATTGATGTTCAAATATGCCTTAATTCTTTTAGCATAATTCTGCCTCATGTTATAAGAAACAAGTGATTTTATTATCACTTTAAAAAATTTACTAGCTCACCTCATTATCAGGGACTAAATGCCAACATACCACATGTCATTAACCCCTTCTTGGTATGTCATATTGTGCTCCAATGGATGCTAATTGATCTACATGTTGATTGGCCTCTCTAGGAATGGAGTGACTATCAAAATCTTGAAATTCCTCCAAGATGTCCCAAACCCTATGTTTTTAGGACTTCAAGAGTTAATTATTGACTACACTTTGACCTCTCACTTGTTTCACCAACTCACTATCTCCCATATCTTTTAGGAGCTTGATGCCTCTCTTTCTTACCCATTATAACCCATGAATAAGGGCTTTATACTCTACTATATTGGAAGCGAAACTAAATTAAAATCTTAGGGTAAAATAGTAATTTTTCTTAGAAGGGGACACAAACATAACACCTGACCCACTTCCATTCTTGGATCTAGAGCCATAAAAGAATAAGTTTCATACCCCTTCATGATCTTAGCTTTTTCTAGCTAGGATTAGTATGACTTTTCCTTATTCTTGCATGTAATACACACCCAAACCTACCTATTGATACAATATTTTTGTATGGATTATAACCATGATTATATAATACCCATTCATCAAGGATCAAATATGATATTCCTTTAAGTGGTTCAATAGGCTTTGGTAATTGGGGTGTTCATCCTCATCTATGATAGTATAATTCACATTTGATAGGTTAGGCATGTAGGGTTATAAGTGGAACCTAGAGATAGGTTCAGACCTTAAGGTAACCTTTGTCCCATATCTAGTCATAAAAACCATATAAGACCAATTAGAAGAGAGGTAACCCTTATTTTGGCAATGAAATCCCTAGATAAGCATAATGCAAAATAAAGAGAGAGGTCAACTACTATCACATCTTGAGATATAGTAAAACTAGAATGAGAATCCAACATGATTTTTAAGGTCTTTAAGGACACCCAAAATCTTTTTAGGATACCCATCTAACTGTAAAACCCCTTTTATATTTGGTTCATACTTTAGCCCCAATTTATCTGTTATAGACTTATGCATGACATAAGTGTTATCCCCACTATATATCATGAAATTATGTAATAAGGAATAACCTATAATTAATGATAGATATAATTTAGGTGGTTTGAATACCTTGGGTGTTTAGACTCATGAAGTTGATTAGAATTGGTTAGGACTACACCTACTTTTTATGCTTGTTTGTTCAAGACATGAAGTTTGGAAAGATCTTCTTGAAAGAGATATTTTTTCCTTGGAATGAGAAAATTTTCCCATATAAGGATAGTAACATGGGCCTTATTCATCTAATTCATAATGTTAAGGTAAGGTTTGGCTACCTTGGACTACAACTTTGGAGCAATGGCACTACTTGAAGCTTATGTGAATTGAGGTATGAAATGAGCTCTATGATTTTACCATTTCCTATCTTTCATTAGCTAAGTTTATGATGTCTTAGGGGCTTCATATTGAGTATTATTCCCTTTAGGTGTTTGATATTAACAAGAGTCTATCTTTTAAAGTCCTAAACCATCACCAATTACCCTTCTCTTAGCCCTTTTATGTGTTGTAACTGAATTATTTGCCTTGGCCATATTATGACCCTAATTGGTTGTCACTTGTTCAAAGGAGTGCTCACCTTCTTGGAATTTAACAAAGGTAGTTTAAAATGGTTCTCTACTTCCATTTGTACCTTATTGACTTGACATATCATCTTGAGTTATGAAGGGAGTGTCTCCATGTGGTATAGGAGGACCTTCCTTGTGTTATGAAAGAGGTTGATTGTCATGTGTTGGAGGAGTTAGACCTTGATATATGAAAGGTTCTTGACAAACATCACCACTTATATCCATTGACATATCATCTAATTTCCCCCATCAAGAGGCCATTGACCCTCTTGAACATAATTATTTTGAGTTGGGACTAGGGCTCTAGAACTTCTAGTAGAAATGGGGTTATAACTGTTATAAGGTTTTGCTTGAGAAATCTATCCTTGACCTTATTGATTAGGTTAATAAGGATTTTTATTATATTGGTAGGGTTGATAGGGGCTTGGCAGGGTAATTGATAAGGTCTATGGGATGGAATTTTCTACCTCTCAAAGGCCACTATCTTATTGTTTTGGGCCTTGAGTAGTCCTTCAATCTTGCCCAATTAACTACTTGGCTTCCATTTGCCTGATCATGATTGGTTGGGGCTGGTAAGGTAATAATGGTAATTATAATGGTTGAATTTCTTGGAATAAAGGCATGAGGGGTATTCAAGTGAGCTTAACTACTTAGATTAGGAAAAATTTTGCCCTTACGGCCACCTCATAAACCTTTGATAGAGTACTCCCCACCATGGATTATATCATAACTACCACATCAAAATTTAGAGCTCTTAAGTAGTACAAGAGTGCATAATTGGGGGTGGGCTTGATGACTATGGGAATCTATCCTAGCTTTTTTTAATCTATAGTTTAAATCTAACATAAATTATTAGGGAGCTCTTTTAATTGTGATAAGTTTCTTTGATGGTCACTCCTATACTCAAAGTGTTTACACAAATGTTCCCCAACCTCATTCCATGTATTGATGAATGTAGGTGTTAAACCCCTATACCACTGGAGTGCCTTACCCTTCAAGGAAGTGGTCAATAATCTCGTAGATACATTATCTTGAGTCATATTATGGATTTAGCACAAAGTGGCTATGTATATAATATGTTATATATGGGTAGTTGAGTTTTCACATATGAAATAGGGAAAGATTTTAAGGGAAATAGTAGGTATGTCATCAAACTGATTAAGGTTTAAGGGGATACCACCATTGAAGGGAATAAAGGTTTACATTCTAGGCCTAGCCATTAGAGGTGTAGGGTTTGTAATAGTCTTTAGTTGAGCAAAATTAGGAGATTTTAGGGGTGTAGGATTGGTATTAAACCTAGGATATCTCTTTCTAAAGTCTAATGACAACTCAATAAATTCAATCTCCTTACCTTTTGAGGAAGATATTGTGACCACTTTTCTCATGTAACTTGACTATAGATCTGCCACTAAAGTACTTAAAGATATATTATATTCTAAAAGACTATAAATGCATGCTCCAAATAAATTTAATGTTGGTACCAATAGGCATGCCAAAACTATTAGCACTTCAAGCTACACCTTGAAGAAGATGGTTCAATTATCTTCAATCTTGGGGTGACATGGGATTGGTCTAAAGGTTATAGGTGACCTATAGGAAGATAAAACCTCTAGTTTATTGGGATAGATCCCTAGTACATCAAATTAATCTCTCTTTTTAAGACCTAATTATGTTGGGATGAAAAGAAATAGAGTGAAAAAATGAAAAGAAACCTATTCTAAGTATGGTGATGCACCAATATTAATTTATCCTCTTGACTGATCTTCAAACAACACTTTATGAATTAAATGAAATAATAATAACTAAATAGGATTATTGATTAATTACTATACATAATTTTTTCATATGAAGGCTATGTGGAAGGTCTACAACTTAAAGTCAATGGAAGTACTATCAACTAGCTCCCTCTCCAATATAACTACCACAGTCTAACACATCACATAACTTGAAAAGGATGAAAATATAACAAATAGGTAAAGGATAGGACATAAAAAGGAAAATAAATATCACACTTTATAAAAGTAAACAAACCATAATAGGCTAATTCTAATAAATAATTATAAAACTAATCCTTTCATATTAATTCTCAAGGTTCAAGATACAATTTGATAGAGTTTTGTTTACCCAGCCAAGGGATGAAAACAAAGGACTTAAGGCCTAAATATATAGAATTTTGAGTGAAGAGATAGAAGGTAATCTTGTCTTATAAGTTTCATAAAGAATCCATAATAGTCATAAACCACTCACCAATAGTTACAACATCCTTCTACACTCCTCTATGTGTTGCTTGGGTTGACTAATGCCTTGGATAAGCACTTTGGGGGTATTGGAGTATATTTTTATCAAGGTTTGATGAATAAAGAGTAAATGAATGACATACTTGGTAAATTTAATCTCCTTTCATTAGTTAACAAACATTTAAAATGTTTAATTATGCCTTCTCCCTAAGGCATTAAGTAACTACCTTTTCTTACGTGTTAGCCATGTTCAAGAAATTATTTAACAAGAAACTATCTAACTCCTACATAATGACCATGGATATGGATATTTATCACCTAAAATGGAATTTAAATAGTTTTATTATGAATCATTAACTCCATAATGGATTTATATGCCCTTGAGTTTCCTCATTTTGTTGGCTAAGTAGGCTTATAGACAAGTAGCCTAGTCTCTTGTCCATTCACTATTTGGATGGTTATGCTAGTTAAACTAGACCTTTAAGATGATTGAATGAGATTTATTTAAATATAAAACAACCTGATATATCAATATTTAGGTTTTAAAAATATTTCACACTCATAATCTTACTTGACATAGGTGACTAGGTCACTTCCTTCTTACATTCTAAGATTGCTTGTTTGGTAGGGACTTATAGAAGAATATACATGAAAATTTGTGAACACTTTAGGATTTGAGAAGATAAAATAAGTATCATAATACCTATTCCAATGATATACAACCCATGATAACTTCATACACTTTATTTTCTACCCAAAACCTTATAAATTTGAAGTTTCTAGAGGTGTTTGTACATTTTCCGTATAAACCAGTACCATAGATGAGGTCCCCTTTGAGTGGAATATATGAACCAAGTGTTTACTATGTTATTTAAATGAATTTGGATGTATTTTATCTAAAATATTCCCAATTAGGTCTTTATTAGGGTTTTATGGAGGTTTAAAAGGGTTCTAAAATCTTAATAATGGTTCATAGAGGATTGGGCCTTAACCTCTAAACCAATGCCATTGATCTCTTTTGGATAAGGCTCATAAACTCTCCTAAAATTTTTATCTCCCAATGAAACCATTTATTATATGTATTAACTTTTCAAGTTTCCTCTTACATGATAAATGAGCATTCTAAGTAGGCCTAAGACACTTTCAGGCCAAAATGACCAACTATGGTTTCTCCCCTACAAACCAAAATGGCTCACATATCTAAAAAAACCTTATGAACATTTTAATTAAGGTCTTATATGTCCTTTGATCTCATTTTATCATCTACTTCAACCTTTAAGTGGCATTTCCCTAGATAAGGTGCTAGATCATCATGTTTTAATGTAGGGTTCCTGAGTTGTGACCCTAAGCTAGGGTCGTGAGGCACTTAGTCACTTTCTCAGACATAAAAATCACCCATGAGGGCCCTTAGATCAAGCCATTTACTTTCTTTTATATGCATATAGTCTCTCACTTGGGTACCTAATCCTATTTATAAGTATTTATCAAGCATAGAATCCATTATAGGTGGCTAATTTGAATTCATTTACGACCCTTGAGCTCCTCTCACTCTGTAAAAACATATGGTATATACAAATCCCTCTTAACTCAATATATGTAGGCTTAATGTGGATCTATCAGGCTTAATCTATATAGTACACACCTTACATATGATAACTATTAGGTCATTTGAATTATTAGGGGACTTGAGAAGACCATTAATACCCTTTCATATCCCAATTACTTCATTTCAATGCATTTGGGGGTGTGTTTTCTTTATTGGGTTTGAGCCAAGGTTTAGGAAGGGTTTTGGAGGTCCACCATCTTAACGATGGTTCATATAGTATATACCTCCAAACCAAAAAATTTTATCATGAAATTTTATCCTTCTGACCCCTTCATCTCTCCTAAATAGCCTTGGGTACTATATAAATTATATGAGGAGATATGAGAAAAAGATGGTGTGTCTTGAGCTCTCTACTAGGTAGTTTATGTAGGTTATATTCTTAACATTCATTGAAATATTTTGGGCCCTCAAGTACACTCACTTCTTGATGAATTTTGATTCCATATGGGTTCCTAACTTCCCCTAAGATCCATAGGTTTGAGTTCCTTTATGATGAGAGATATGAGTATTGGAAGGTGCAACTCATCATGGCTACTCAAAATAGTGGAGCTTAGGAGAGGACTAAAATAAAAAATGAACCATATCATTACATTCCTCTACTTAAAACACCTCCTCCAAGACCTAAAACATTTTCATATAGTCCCACATTGCATTGATTTTGCCTAGAGTTATGGATCTACCCTTGAAGTGGACATAGGGTCTTGAAGGTTCATGGTGGTTTTAGGACTTGAAGTGCTCAAACTAAGTTTTGGAGACTAAACCCATTTTTGGATGCATATATAGATTCAATTTTTTCATGCTACCTTCTTCAATCCATTTTTTTTATCTTTTTCATTTGTCCTCATTTTCTTAGACCATCTTGTCAACCCCCTTCTCTCTTAAGCCTACCTTGGCTATGCTATCATGTGTATGGGCTTGGAAAATTTGATGTTGGTGCCTTGAATAAGATATTTTATTTTTTTATATGGATGTAATTACATTTCAAACATCACATTTCAATTCTTGACCATAGCCCTGAGGTTTACCTTTTCTATTCTACCAATAATATTTGCATACATAGTCACACACTTAGGTCTATATGTCTTGGGTATCTAGCTTAGGCCAGGTAGATTCTTTGCTCAAGGGTAGTATCAAGTAAATCCTTGAGGGTTTTTAATATTTCTTCATCTCCCTAAGACTCTCCTTTCACATATTTTTTGCATTACCACTCTCTTTGGTTTGGCGCCTTCACTTTTTAGGTAACATTGATTGATTGTATGTGCCCAACTTAGTTCATTATGCACTCGTATAGGTTTCCTCACCTTTGGTTACATGAAATCCATGTTTTATATTATATCTTCATTTCAATCTTCTCCTTTTATGTGAATATAGGTCTCACATTTGAAGTAGGATACAAAATATCATGAACTATAGGTATTGATTTATGTTTTAGATTATGGTAAAAGCAGGTTTTGAAGGGGCCCCAAAACCCTAGTACAAGGAAAAAAGATAGAGCAACCAAAACACAGACAAAGTCTAAAAACTACTACAAGGAAGTAGCAAAAATAGGTTTTAAATGGACCTGAAACCATCGAAAAGACAACCGATCAAACCCAAATAAGCGGAGATCTGGCAACACCTTAGACATAGGAAGACAACAAGAAAACAAAGAACTAGACCAGATTCTTTACCAGCAAGAGGAACCAGATTATTCATCCAGTTCCAATATCATTTTCATTGTTTCTTTTTCTTTCAAAATAGTATCCTGGGTAGTGGTTTCCACCAGCATTGCTCCTTTTTGTGTTACCTTCTTTCTAGTACTTTGTCTCATTCTTTTGCTGGGTCCCTCTGATGCTTTAGTCTCCTCACTGGCTCTTTTACCAATATTGACAGCAGCAGCACAAATATTGGACGTAGCTTCCTCCATTTTCATTCTATTGTCCTTAATTAGTTCCTGGAGGTTTTTCTCATAGGCTTTGAGCTTGGCTAGGATCTAAACTATCTGATTATCCATATTGTTGATTTTGTTCCATACCTCTTTCAAGGTATCTTCCATTGTTTCCACTTTCCTTTTGAGGTTCATAACCTCCCTGCACATCCAAGAATCAAATTGAGAAGATGCCTCTACTTTGTAATTAACCCAATTTATTGGTGTATGTGTTTCATCATTCAGTTTTTTCCCCCTCCATTCCTCAAAATTTTTATTAGGACTGTTCCTGTCTTCTTCAGTGATATCTTCTCGACCCTTATGTTCCCACTCTTTAATTCCATTTTGAATTTCCATTTCCATATCTTGATTATCATCCTGCCCTGTAGTTTCCTTTTTGTTCTTTGATGCTGGGTCCTTAACAGGGTCATCCTGGACAAAATCAGACTCCGCCTCTTTCTAGTTTTCCTTAGTGTCTTCAGTTCTGTTTGCAGAATCCTCCTCTGTATTGACATCATCTTTTTCATTCTTCTCAGGACATTCTTCATCCTCATTAGAGTTTGTAGCCTGACTTTCAGTTCCGTCTTCTTCCTCCAAGTTTTCCTCACTGGGTTTATCAATACTCTCCCGCTCCATATCTTCTTCTACAATCTACTTTTTAGTACTAAGGAGCTTGATTTTGCCTTTCTCAGTAACACATTCACTCTTTCTATTCCCTGACTCCTTGTTTTTCCCCTGTTTAGGGTGCTTAACCATAGCATTATTCTTATAGTAGCCTTCGATTAACAGAATAAGGCCTTCTGACGGATAGGGCGTGTTTCCTTTTTCATATGAGCATATAAACTTTGGACCAAGGAGAAATGTAGATAAAAGGGAAAAGACAAACTAACCTTGTGCCTGAAATGGTTAAGGAAGACAAAGTGGAATTTGTGCACACGCTTACTTCTTCTGTCCAGAATGAAGTACTCCCTTATGTAGCTTAAGACATCCCTCCATATCCCTTTAATCTGATCCAATTCAAAGAAATCCCCGTTCTTGACCAGTTTTTGCTCTTCCACTTCCATTTTGGGGAACCTATAGAAGGCCTCATTCGAAATGCTTGTCTGTTTGGAGAATTTGAGTCCATCGGTAGGCAGCCCAGTAACCTCAGCTATAAAATCCTCTGTTAAGTTCACTGTGACACCATGCAGGGTGACCCTTTCATCCTTCCAATTTTTGAAAAAAGCCGTAGTGATATGCGGTTTCGATCCATGAAGTCTTTCCAAGTAGCTCGCAACTTTTCCTTTCTGCAAAATTCTCCAAACTTCATGTTTTTCTTTCCATTCATCACAGCTCTTGGGTTCTTGTTTCTGAGGTTCTCCCTTCCTTTCACTTGCCATATTCATTTTCTTAGAACCCCAATTGCTAAGGTCATTGCAATAATCCCATCTATTGCTGAGTTGATAGGAAAATCGGCTTTGATTGTGCTTATTCAGGATCCTCTTCTCTCTCTTGAGGGCCTTACTCTTTAATGATTGTTGTCCTTTCCCCGCACTACCACTCCTACTAATATTATTTCTTATACACTTTGATCTTTCCTTCCTTTGCATGGGTTGCATCATGAAGAATGAGTGCCCTCAAATCTACATTCTTTACTAATGTTTCATGCCACCTCACTGTTTGACCAGTCTGGACTGCACAATTAGCCAGCCAATCTGCAACACCATTGGCTTCACGATAGGTGTGGGTTATGATCACTTCTTCAAATTTTTTAATTAAATTTTTCATCTCCATTACCTTATTCTCTATGGTCCAAGACACAGTATTTATATTGTTAAGAATATTTATAATATTCAAGGAGTCCCCTTCAAGCCACAATTTGGGATATCCCAAATCCACAGCAATTTTGAGAGTCTGAAGGGCAGCAGTAGCTTTAGCAATGTGACAATTCAATTTTCCAATAGGGATAGCTACAACATCAATTACCTTTCCCAAATGGTTTCTCAACACTCCACCACAACCTGCATTCCCCGGGTTCCCTTTGGCTGCACCATCAAAGTTTCCTTTAATCCATCCTTGAGGGGGAACATTCCAAGTAACTCATACTCTGGGATTATTAGGTTTACCAATAGAATTATCGGTCCTCAAGGGATTATCCACTTGAAGAGTTGAGCTTGGATTCTTTTGTGATAAGAAATTCTCCTTTAAATCTCTTATGATGTTCTGTCCTACCACCCATCCATGAAGTTCTTTATTTCTAAAGATTCGGTTATTTCTTTCCTTCCATATTCCCCACCAAATATAGGGAAGAGTAAGTTTCCATAAAAAAAGAACTTCAGGATTCTTTGAGGGGCAGTACTAGCTTTTGAAAGATAATTCCACATTTTTGTGGTGAATCCATGTAATACCCCACAAATTGAGAATCTCCTTCCAAACTAGCTGAGTGAAGGAACAATTCACGAACATATGATCTTTATCTTCAAGGTCTTTTTTACATAGAATACACCTGTTGACAATATTAATTCTGCATTTCTGTAAATTATCCAAAGTCAATATTTTGTTTTGGAGAAGGGTCCAAAAAAAGAATTTGATTTTAGGGATGAGCCCCTTAATCTAGGCTCTCGTCCAAAACGGGTTGCTGCCATTTCCCTTAGAGGTGAAAATGGAAGAGACTTTAAACTGTCCGCTTGGCTCTTTATGCCAAACAATTTTATCTTCAAGGTTAGGATATAGAGATATAGCATTTAGGGATAATTGAATTTCCTTGAGATCTTGATCATAGTCAATTAGGTTAACCCAAGAGTTGTTTTGCCAGTAATGATAAACCATAATTCCCACTCTTTGCTTGCATCTTTCTATAACATCTTTATCTTGGATTTCTTCCTGTAAAGGTTTTCCTTTTAACCAAATATCTTCCCAAAACTTCACCTTTTTACCATTGCCAACTTTTTATGAACTTCCTTCTTCTAGAATATGTTTTGTTCCCTGGACTGCCCCCCATATGGCAGAAGGATGAGAAATGTTCAGAGTAGAAAAGAATTCAGGGAGTGACTTAGCCTTGAATAAGTACTTGTGCTTCCATATTTTACTCCATTCTTTTTTTTCCTGATAAACCCTCCACCCTTGTTTAGCTAAGAGGGTTGTGTTCATACTTCTAATTTTCCTTATACCAAGTCCACCTTCCCTGACAAGTTTACATATGTTATCCCATGCTATAAGAGGCATTCTCCTTTTCTCCTCAGTACCTGACCAAAGAAAGTTTCTCTGAATTTTTTCAATAGCTTCTGCAAATTTAGTAGGGATTTTGAAAAGACTTAAAGCGTACGTAGGTATGCTTTGAAGACTTGCTTTGAGTAGTATAAGCTTTCCACCTTGGATTAGAAGACTACCTTTCCATCCCACTAATTTCTTACTGAATTTGTTAATAAGACCTTCCCAGAAAGCTTTAAGAGCTTTCGACCCTAAAGGGAGACCAAGGTATGTAGAGGGAAAAGCACCTATGGAGCATTCAAGGATCCTTGCTATTTTGTTTTGTCTATAAATTGGGGTATTCGTAAAGAATACAGCACTTTTGTTCCAGTTAATCAGTTGTCCTGAGGTGGAGGAATACAGATTTATAGCTTCCTTTAGAATTCTAGCTTTTGAAACTTCAGACTGTCCCATGAAAATAGTATCGTCCACAAATTGACCGTGGGAGCAAATTAAAGGATGCGAAGAGGGTTTCAGACCTTTAAAAGATTCTTTACAAACTAAGTCCCCTAGGTATCATCCCATACTATCAGCCATGATAATGAACAAAATAGGGGAGATCGGATCCCCCTGTCTTAATCCCCTAGACAGATTGAAAAAATGAGACGAACTTCCATTTACCAACACAGCTATAGAAGTTGTAGATATCAGCTGTTTGATAATTTAAACCACTCTTTGTTCAAAGCCAAAGGCAATAAGGCTATTTGAAAGGAATAGCCAATCCACCCTGTCATATGATTTAGCTAAATCCACTTTCATTAGGAACCCCTCTGTGTTTGAGCTGGACAGTGAGTGAATATTCTCATGCACCGTTATAATAGAGTTGAGGATTTGTCTGCCTGGAATGAATCCATTTTGCTGATCAGCAATTAACAAAGGGATCACTTGAATTAGTCTTGTCGTAAGAACTTTGGAAATTATCTTATAGAATGAGTTGCACAAACTAATCGGTCTAAACTAATCAGGGCATTCAGCTCCAGCCTTCTTAGGAATAAGGCACAAAAAAGTGGCATTAATTTCCTTCAGCATCTGTTTTGCTCTAAAAAACTCCTTCACCGCATTGCTGACATCCTTCCCTATAATTTTCCAGAGCTTTTGAAAGAAAAACATGGGGAATCCATTTGGTCCAGGTGCTTTTCTCCTCCTAAAGATTTAACAGCCTTGAAGATTTCCTCCTCCTTAGGGATAAAACATAACATATTATTCTGCTCCTTCGAGATCAGTGGAGGAATCACTCGTAGGATATCAGCTTGGCTTTGCAAGTTGATGTTTCTATCAGCCTTCATCAGGGAAGAGAAAAATGAGATCATTTCCTCCATTATTTCCTTTTCCTTTGTTATCTTCTGATCTCCTTTTTTCAAGTGATGAATATGAGTTTTCGCTATGTGTTTCAAAGTGGAAAGATTGAAAAACTTAGTATTTTTATCCCCTTCTTTCAACCATTGCACCCTAGATCTTTGTCTCCAAAAGGTTTCCTCCTTAGTTATAATGTCTTGATATTGTATCAATTGATCACTTTCTTCTCCGTGGGATTCTGGGGTATATTTTGCTGAATTGTTTCCTGGATTCTACTGATATCCTCCTTGATGGTCTTCTTTTTCTCAAAAATATTTCCAAAACAATCCTTATTTCATTTCTTAACTTCCTTTTTAACATTTTTGAGTTTGGAGGCAACTCTGAATAGGGCTGTTCCCTCAGTAGGCTTATTCTACCACTCTTTAATTTTACTTTCGAACTGTGGATGCTGCATCCACATCTTTTCAAATCTGAATGGATGATTCTTTTTTTGGTTCAATTTGACCGCTGTGAGTATAAGAGGGAAATGATCCGAGCCTATTCGATGGCTTGCTTCCAGCTTACAAGTATAGTCTTTCATCTAATCAGGGGAAATGAGAGCCCTATCAAGCTTAGCCTGTATACATTCCTTGTCCAGTCTCTTATTGCTCCAGGTATACTGAATTCCTTGCAAGTCCACATCCATGAAACCTTCTTTACTTATAAACTCCATGAGATCAAATCTCCCTTCCATTTGAATAGTGTTACCACCCATTTTCTCATAATCATAGAGTGGAACATTAAAGTCTCCCATTATAATCCATCGCCCACAATGATCTTTGCTTCTGAGATTTGAGAGAATATCCCATACCTTTTTCCTATCGTTCCTAGCATTAGGAGCATAGATATTTACAACATACCAACTTTCCTTTTGGTCAACACTGGTAATATTAATAACCAAATTTTTTTTACTTTCCATCAAAATAGACCCAGTATATTGATTTTTTTCCATAACATTACGGTTCCTCCCGAAGCTCCTTCAGAGCTACTGGCCTTAATGGTGTAATTTTTAAAGTCTTTGATCTGTTCTACTTTCTCTTTACTCATTTTAGTTTCTTGAAGCAGAAGGAGGTCTGGCTTTTGCTCTCTGACAAAATTCCTAACTAAATCTACTTTATAAAAGCTATTTAGCCCCCTTATATTCCAACTAAGAATTCTCATTTATTGTTATTGGTTAGGAGACATTGCCGTAGAGTCACCTGCTATCCATCTGCTATATTAAGCTTACTTTCTAGCTCTCTATTCTTCTTTGCAGATTTTTTCCCAGGTTTATCTGTAAATCCTACATCCAGTTTAAATTTGACTTGCTTTTCAGATCCTTTTCCTTCTTTACTCCTAAGGGGACTATTTACTTTCACACCACTGTTTCTCGTCATTATGTGATTAGTATTGTTCTTTTTCTCTCCTTTTATCTTTTGGTTTTTTGAGTTTTTTCCAACCTCTTTCATTTCTTCTGCCATTAGAATCTCTTTCACTGGAGTGTTATTTTCAACCCTTGAAGCCTCCTGCTTTTCCCCCATTTGAACTTCACACAAATCTCCCTTTCCTTCTTCTATTTTGTTCACCTCTTCAGGAAGTACTTCTCCTTCCTCTAATCCTTCATTGTCCTTTACCTTAGAAAATTTATTTTCTAAACTTTGGGTATTCTGGTTTAGGATATTAACTTTTCCTTCTGTTAGAAGATCTGATTTGTTGTCCTCTGATCCCTTCCCCTTCTCTTCCATAAGGGGACTTAATTTTTTTAAAAGGGGATCTATTGTTCCTAATAAATTAAAGTCGCCCTCTTCTTCTGTTGCAAAAATTATACCCTTTTATGTGTTTTGGTTGGCTAAGGCATCTTGAGACTCCCTTATCTTTCGACAGTCTTCTTTTACCTTCCATATTTTCTTTTGTTGAATCTTTATGTTTTTCCTTTCCTGAAGATTTCTTGAAAGAGGTCTACCCCTGTTGGGATAATTCTTAACCCAATGCCCCTATTTCTTGCATGCATAACAAGAATTTGGCAGATCTTTGAAGACAATTTCTTGAGTTTTCTTACCGAGCTTAGAGATTAATTCCACTTTTTTAGGGAGATGGTTCAGGTCTGCCACTTTAACATAAATTTTGGCGCTTTGGAGTTTAGTTCTTGAATCCATGGCATTATCCACAGCCACTAACTCACCAAATGAATTAGCAATTCCATTGAAAATGTCCTCATGCCAGAATTCTAATGGAAGCCCAGGTAGTCTTGCCCAAATAGGGGTTGTTAAGAAAAATGAGTCTGATAAATCCATTTCTGGTTCCCATTTCTTGATAGTAAGAGTACTTTTTCCAAAGGATCAGGGACCTTCACTCAGAATCTTGTTCAAATCTTCTTTACAGTTAAAGATAAAAGAGAAAAAACCATTCACCATTGGTGCAATGTCTACTTCTTCGCATATTGCCCATTTTTTCCTGATCATAGATCTAAGAGAATCTATATTTGGTCTTACTCCTAGAAACTTACCAACTAGGGTGAGATCCATAGAAGATACAAAGAAGTCAAGTAGAGGATCTGGGATGAAAATTTGAAACTCACCTTTCTCCCAGCATGATTTAGATATCACCAGTGGGACGAGGGATTTCCCTGTTAGTTTTTTCCCAAACAACGATGACCAGGTCCTTTGTTCAGGGGCCCCTATCTGTCTTTCAGAGTTCTTTTCTATTTTATTACCAGATTTATCTTTCACTTTCTCCATGATTTATTCTAACACATTTTTTGATGATGAGTCTCTAGCCCCACTATAGGACTCCATGGCAGATGAAAGCCTTCTTGTGTCTACGTTATTTAGTAGACCTGGCCTTCCACATTTTCCTTCTTCCTCTGCTATCCCTCCCAGATCCGTTCCTCTTGCCAGATTCTCCCCATCTCTGTTCTTGCTCATTCCCATTTCAAAAATGTTGAAGTTCATAAGTTAGTAGAGGTCAAATTTGGTATTGATTTATGTTTGTTGACTATCAATATGGTTATTGAATAGACCCATGAGTTAGAAGAGAGTCTCTATTGACATACTTGAGATCCTTATGTCCTTTATTGTCTTTGAGTCCATCCCTTTGAGACAAGTATCTAGTTATTCATATCCCTTCCTTATGTTTGATACTCATTTTCTTATAATTACTTTTGAGGGATCTTGAAGAGTGAATTTGAGTTGTCTTTTATAGGTGGTGATTGCTCCCTCAACAAGGCTTGAGCTTACATAGATCCATTCCCCATAGTAATGATGAAACTTGATGGAATTATGGAGTATTTAGACCTTTTTACTATGCCTTGGACTTGGGTAGGGGGTTCAAACATGTGGGTGATGATTGGTAAGGTCTCATGGAGCTTAAAAATTATAATTTAGGGTTTGAACTAAGGTAGGTTTGCATTGATGAGATTATCAAATGATAGAGGATATTTTAGGGCTTGGCTTAAATTATGGACTCATAGCCAAAAATATGTATAAGGACCTTAGGCCTTTCCACACACACACCTAATAGAATAAAACATTTTGAGGTCATCAATGAGGCATATGCAGTGAGGTATGGAAACCTAAGACTCTCCAAAAACCTCAAACTTTTCTAAACACCTTAGTTCCTTCTTATAAAGATTATGAAGGTGTTTGAGGGATAATTAAAAGTTTCTTAGATTGAAAGTGATATAATGAGATCTGAATATCTTAAGATAAGGACATTTTTTATGAATAAAACATTCCTTTATTGTCCTTCACTATGTTCTAATAATGTTTAAGCCATTATCATGCAAATACTACCCTTCTTTGTAATGAATCCCAAACATGTAGGTAGTCTCATTTGAAATCATCATTTGAGAGAATTTGGGGTCAATCTAACCATTTAATCTAAACTAAGGAGATGTGGACAACTTCAAATCATAATTATTATACCTCTAATACTGATCATATTCATAAATATGAATTTAATACCCCCTTTTACTAATGAAACTATGATTGCAATCTGTAAATAGTGGTAGCTTGTATTTACCTTGATTCCATAGGCCTACACATGTGAAATAAGGGTGGAAGGTGCCATGGAAGGACCCTACAGGACTGTAGGAGACATGAACAATCACTATTTTGATCAAATAAGCTAATGATGCATTTAAACCATTCCCCCTTTTTGGTCCTATGTAGATGAAGATGGTAACTAGGTTACTCAATTTCTTAGTGTTTGTTCATACATCACAGAAGACTAATCTTGAAACTAATGCCCTTGATTGAAGACCATCAAGTCTCTTTTCTTTGACCAAGATCCTAGACCCTCACCCTCTATCTCCTATAGACTGAGCACAAACTTAAAGTACCCTCCATCTTTGCCAAATAGCTCAATGGATGAAGAAAAATAATTTGTTTGGCTCTATTGTCCCTAAAACACTTGTATTTCATCATCATATGCCTATGTTAAACTCCTATTGTAGACCCTTGACTCTATTTGAGCAAATTTGTACTATATAGATCTGTACAACCATGTAATCCCTACAAAATAACTTGACTCTTGTGTTTTCTCATGTTTTAGACCATAAATTATTATTGGTAGGAATGAGGAGGGAAAATAGGGGTTAGACAATGTCTAAAAGTTAATACCATACCATTTGACAAGTTTAAGGGACACATTTTGACATGTATGGGGCACATTTAGTGGAAATTGAAGGTGTTGGTTTGTGAAAAGGACAACATTAGTATATGAAATGTTTGGTTATGGTAATGTGGTGATCATGGGGATCCTTAAAGGCATGTTTTATGTCTTTACTAGCCTTTTGAGGTAAAATATCATCACTTTAGTGTCAAATACTTCCCTTTAAGATAATATGTTATGGTTTCAAGTGAAGGCATCAAATTTGGATCATATTAATACCTATTAAAAGACCTTAGAACATTTCAAAGACTTAAATTAGGATTCCATCTTCCTATATAACATCCATAAAACTTGTGATCAAGCCATACCTCATCATGCCATGTGGGTTCATGATGGTGTCACTAATTTTAAACATTTAATCATCTCCATCATGGGCAAATTTAGACTATTAAGACCACTTCAAGGTTTGATGTGGATCTTTACACATGTTTAATCAAAGAAGGACATTTGACACAAGTTTAAATAGGGTGTAAAGGTAACAACCATGTTGTTTTATTGACATGACAAAACACTTGACCTATTATCCCTCACATGACAATCGTTGATCTCTTTTGAACTACCTTGGCTCATCAAGAGGTATGAGAAGAGTGAAGTCTTAGGTAGACTGGGGTAATTGAGACTTAGGTTGAGTTTTTTCTAGGCCTAAGGGTAGAAAGGATTCAACAAGTAGGTTGAGGGAAATCCTTGATCTACCACCCCCATAAATATAGATAGGGGTTTTTAAGGGGATAGATAGGGGTCCCTCTATCGATCCCATATAATATATAGATAGGGGGTCATTTCCCCCATCTTGTTTAGATAGAGATAGAGATAGTGATAAATATATCTAAAGGGGGATGGAGGAGGGGAGATGATTACATATAGATTCCCCCTCAGAATATATATTAGATAGGGCTCCCAGATAGATAGATATATAGAGGGGGTATGTTGCCTTGCCATATAGATCTAGAGGCATATTCTAGACCAAAGTAGTAAAGACACCCCTTAACTTACATAATAGGGGCATAAAAAAGATAGGAATGATCCCTACTCTCTATTTCTATATATATCACCCATTGGAAATAAACCATATAATAAAGATCTAGGACCTTGAATATATAATGGGTCAGCGGAAAGGATAGAGGGGTTTAAAATTTCTATATATAGGGAAGATGGCCTATCTTATCTATATGGGATCACTCCTCCACTCAAATCCCATATGGTATAATAGGTGTGAGTATGAGCCAAGAGCCCCTAGCCTATATATCTATATGCAACTAAGACTATACATATGGCCACTAAAATCATAGAGATGGGTATCATATCACATATATAAACATAACCTATACATCAATCCTCATGTGCCCTATATAATATATCTTCACCTATCTATATATAGGGCATATTATGTATACAATGTATAGATATCTATGGATAGTACTACTTATATAGAGGAAATGAAATCACCTCCACCGATATGTTCATCAAGGTTGCCTAGGATAATATATAGTAATAGTTTCCCACCATCTATTTAGATATTTAGATAAGTGTACCGCTTAGAGTCTATGCATCCCCCTTGATAGTCTCTATGAAATGGTTGAATATATATAGAGGGGGGTCCACTTTGCATTATCACTCTATCTACTCCTAGCCCCTAACCTTTATATACCCTTAGAGGATAATATCCCTTCTTTTGTTCATAATGTTCCAACTATAATACTCTAATAAGGAACCTCTCTCTTCATTAGCCCAAAATCAAGAAATTAGATATAGGGTACATGGCCCTTCCCATATATAGATAAGCCTAAGTACCCTAGGAATAATACTATCAGCTCTACCATGCTACCCTTCAATCACTTTATCCCCCTTATATATATCTTGGAGGCATAACCCTGATATAATAGTGAGTGCCTCATATCCCCATCATACTCACTATGGAACACCCACCCTACCCTTTACATAGATAGATGGATAGGCTTGACCATCCCACACAATGCTAGGAAGTCCTCAAGGAAGTTTCCTTGTATAAATAATTATAACCCTAGATGATATCAAAAATCACTTCCTCTTCAACACCCTACCCCCATTGAATCTAATTTTTTGCACACTACATTATAGAGGTTGATATGAGTCAACCATTACCAAAAGGATATGATTTTAATGCATATTGTGACTATGACCAAGGCCCTAGGTATTATAAAAATAAATTTTATACCTTCAAACATAAAATAAAATATCTTATTGATAACCAAAAACTTACCTTTGATGATCCTCCAAAATATTTAGGTTCACAACTTGATGACCATAAAAAACATAAAATATTTAACAATCCATTACAAGATCATTTTAAGAAAGATTCAGAAGTGCAAATGACATATAATTCACATCCTCCTCAATCAGATTATGACCACCCATTAAATGGTACTATTGGAACTTATACATGCACAATACCTCATATGGTTCAAAGACCTTCTATTACATTTTATGATAGTGAAATTGTGGATGATGACTCAAATCTTCATTAATTATTTATTTGAGCATAAATTGATCATTAGCCTATACATAGTGTTGTGATAGATAATAATTATAGTGAAAATGTATGTACCATGATGTTACTTACACATATGGGATTATATATGATGATTTATACCCTTTGACCAAAATGGTCATAGCATTCAATAGGACATCACATGTTATTGGTGAGATTGATTTACCTTTCCAAGTTGTTCCAACACATGTGGTTACTACATTTTTAATTAAACCATATTTGGTAGTATTTGACATGTTATTGAGATGACCTTAGATACATAAACTCTATACAGTGCCTTCCATAATACATATGTGTATTAAATACATTCATTCCAATAGGATAATTATAATTTCTAGAATTCCATATGAACATTCACTTTTAAAAGAAAAGTTTATTCCCAGATAACTAATTATACATATTGATAAGGTTAATCATCTATGAAGGGGTAATCAACATGCAATACCATTTATTAATTATCCCATAATTGAGATACCATTGCACCATAGATACACAATGGATTTAATGGAAATCTAATCTACACCTACACAGTCTACCCAATTGTTAAGAGCACATAAACATGTTCTAATTAAAACTACACTGAGGAAACCATAGAAAACTAAATAAAGGGTTCCAATAACCACTACTCCTTATATTACCTCTTTATAGACACATATTCCTATGAGACATACATAGAGTACCATAGATGATATAGTTACAGATATGACACCTATGCATGACCGTTAGAAATATCCCCAATTTGATGCACCATATTCTAAGTTAGAATTTACTTATGAGCATCCCTTGGATGGGATCTTAGGATATTTTTTAATTATCAAAAATTCCAAAAAAAATATCAAATATTCAAGAAAATACAAAAACATTCAAATAAATTAAAAAATTCAAAAATATTTATCTTCCACATGTTTACCAGCTCCTTGGAATATATGTTGTTTGCCTTATTTTGGTAGATAGCATATAATTTCTTTTCCAGATACACATATGTTTCATGCATACTTGAGTGTGATACAAACATACACTAGATACATGATACATGCACGTATTAATGTTGGACCTTTCTTATTATCACATGACACAACACATTGGGGGAATGTGCTCCCTTGATCATAATTGATACATGCTAAATTAATTTATGATCATTTATACATTATCATGACGAACTTATATACTAACATTTACACTTGTCTATACTCATGTATACATATTTCATAGTGTACTTGATATACTACATTACATGGAATTTTTTGCTAACATATATATGTATACTAGTACGATATGTTTATGATAGTTTATTATACTTCATTTATTCATATAATCACTTACATGAGTGTATTTTTAATGCTTTATATTGTCTTGTTATGGATCATTTAACTATATTCCTTGCTTGTTGGCCCTTGTTCTATTGTATGTTGATTTAATTTTATATTTATAAAATTGAATATGTCATTTTTTTTAGTGTGCAAAATTTGAATATGTCCCTTGTTTTATATCTCCTTAGACCCTTTTTAGGTGACATTGAGTGCTCTTATGTGTGTGATTGATTATTTTCTAAGCTTGTGTTATTACTTTTTAGACATTTCCATGTTCCATATCATGTATCTTAAAGCTTATTGTGATCACATACTATGAGATCCATTTATATATCTACTTATACATGTTACTCTTATATACTACATGATTCAAACATATATTATATAGTTATCATATCCTTTTGAGGTCAGGTAACTACTAGATTGCATTCCCCTCATCTCAAAATAGGGGGATATTAATGGGGTCATATCATAGAGACATGAATCTACACATACATAGTTTAAAACATTTAATACAAATAATTGATTCAAATATACACTTTGGTCAGAATCCTATACATATTACACCAATTTATACAAATTTGGCACATTTTTTTTTAAATTTGACATTTATTATACATAGTTATAGAGTAGAGGTTACATTTTGATAGATAATTCAACTTAAGACATAATACTAGTACATATGCCATGTAAGTGCACTAAAAATTGCAAATACAAATTTACTAAGAAACACTGATACTTTAACAAGAAGCTTAATTTTCACTAGAAAGCACCATTTTGAGCCTTTTATTCTATATCAGTTTGATGGACTATTAGTATTGTGGTTGAGATTAAATTCCCTTAATGTTTTAACACTACTTATTTTTGTAGGCTATATTGGTTATACCACTTAATTTGTATTTTATTATACTGTCACTTGAGTTGTGCGATTGAGATTCAATGATCTCAATGATCGTGTTATAACTCATCTGCACCAGATTTAGGGAATAATTACCTTAAAATCTCCCACTTCAAAATTCCAAGGTTCAATTTTTAACCTCTCTTAGTTCCAATTCTTCATAAGGAATCATATTTACCAAGTCAAATTACCAAGGGGCAACATGGTTGCATCAACACATAGGTTTACTCCTTCCTTACTCTCTTTATTTTCAATAAATTCAATTATTTAATATTCCAAATTTTATGCACTAACTTATACTATAACATGCTCTTGGTTACATTTAATACATCATAAAAATACGTAAAGTGGGCTCAAGCAAAGGCAAGGTGTGTTTTACACACCCAAGTAAATATATATTTTTTTAAACTATTAATTTCATCCTTATGCATTATTAGATTAAGGGGGGATGTAGATACTAAAATATAATTTATATAACATCTTAGTCTTGTATACTTGAAAAATACCTATAAGGGATCTACCCTTTAGTTTTATACCTTCTTACTGACAAAAGGCTCACATTCACCATCTCACTATGCCTAATTATTTATCTTATGGTCTGACCATATCATTTTTGATGACCCAGATCTCCTACATAGTAAAAAATTATAAAAATGTGATATATATCCTTCACTATCATTTTCAAATCCTCAACAACTTTTCATATTTATATACACTTACATCCCACATAGGTACACTTGTATTGGCGTAAGTGTCCAAATTCTTATCTAGATTATGCACCTAAAAATTCATCTAATTTATAACTCTTTTGAATCCTATGGGTCAACCCATTTTTAATTTAGCCCTTCTATGACATATTTTCAAAAGTTATGGTATAAATACAAAATAAATACCATTCATTATCACCAAGCAATATCCAAAAACTTCCCAAGTGCACATCTAGCAAAGCACCTTTCAAGTATTCAAAAATACCCTATTCTTCCCTATTTATACATAATATATATGAGTAGTCATAATACAAGTCAAAGTATTCAAAGAATAACCCATGAGTTGTATTTGTCAAGTTACAAGATATATCATTACATGCCCTTGCATATAACATACTTCACCCTTATACACACATAAGCCAACACTTAGGGAGAACTACATATGTATGAGGCCCTATTTGGATTATTAGCTATGTAGGCAATGCTTATTAACAAAGGTTTCCTTGATGTCAGCTTAACTTAGTGATCCCACTAACCCATTTATGATAAGGTACAAAGAATGAAGGTTAATAGATAAGTTTTAATCCCCTAAAAATCATTTACAGTCTATGTCCATGAATAAAATATATCATTAGAAAGGTTAAAAAAAATGTAGCAAGCTCTAGGTGGTCACTTCATAATATAGTGAATATTTTTTACTATATGGTTCCATTGATATAAGGACATCTACATCAATGCAAGTGTCCTAGGGATCATTCAAATGTCAAGGATTTCATAAATAATATTTTAAAAATATGATGACCGGATCCTATTCTTGTTCCTACCTATTTCCACCTCTACATATCTTAGATCTTGTGTATTTGTAGATAAGTTATGTATTATCTCTTACTAGATTTTATGTAATCAAACTAGTATTTTGAATTTACTTTCTATATTTATCATAATTCAACATTTAATTCATAAAATTTATTTATCTAAAATTTTGATTAATTAGCTTCTTTTCTATTAATTTTATTCATCATTGTGTAGGAGCTATTCTACCCTTTAAACCTCATCCAAAAACATAAAAAAGGTTAAAATTATGATAATATTAGGATGTGTTTCCTATAATGTTTTCTATAGTCAACAGTGTTGACCCTTCATTGGGAAATATGTATATAGAACTGAAGGAGTGCACAAGGCCCATAAATAAATGACAATTTATACTAAATTTTGGGAATATAAAACACAAAGAAGTATTAATGAATTAAAGATAGAAATAAAATGCAAAAAACACAACACAATAGAGATAAATTTAATGTGGTTCACCTAATATGGGCTACATCCACATAAAAATATCCAATCCTTCTTATTATTCAACCCAATAAATGAAGGGGGGAAACTTACAATACATCCACTACCATATCCTCTTCACTCACACACTATGTGTCACCATGATTACAATTTCCCTCATAGCAAAGGAGGGTTACATATTAAGGCAAAAATACACAAACATAATTTTTACTATTAGATCTATGACCTAATAGTGAATGGTCCAGATTTATTATAAAATTAAAATATTTTACAATGCATTTTTAACAAAATTTTGTTTTTGGGGTGTTATCCCCAAACCCCTAACCCCCTGACCCCCATGGAGACCATAGTGGGGGCCGTTTCACCCTCCCCCACACCCCCCTCTTGAGAACTAAGAATTATAATAAGATTAGGATCCACCATCCAACACTAAATCATAATATGAACCTCAAAGTTAAGGCTGAGATTGATTGGAGGTAGGAATTAGGGATAATTTGTCCAATAAAAAAATCCAATTATGTAAGCCCCATGGTGGTTTAATCCAATAAGTCAAAGATTTTGGGTGACTACAGGGCACTAAATGATTCATATGTAAAGTACCCATTTCTAATTCTTTTTATAAATGAATTTATTGAGTCAGTCTTAGGATATGATGTATACTCATTCACATATGGTTTCATTGGATATAATCAGATTCCAATCACAGTAGAAGACCAAACAAAGACCACTTTTACAATACAGTGGGGGGTTTTTACATATAAATAAATGCCTTTTGGTCTTAAAAATTCTCCTACTATATTCTCTAGAGTTATAGTCACTAATTTTAAGAAATTCATACATGAATTTATGGATGCGTACTTAGATGATTGGGTTGTGTTTTCATTATTCAAATATCAAATTTCAAAGCTACAACTTATGCTATAAAATGTAGAGATCTATGTATTGCACTAAATTTAAATAAATGTTTTTAATTTACACCCTTTAGTGTTCTCCTAGACATGTAGTTTGCAATGATAGTATTTTGGTAAACCAAGTCAAGATCATAGTCATTGTGGGATTTACCCCTCTGAAAAGTTCCTCTAAAATGTGAGAATTCTTGGGGCACATAGGTATTATCACAAATTCATTATGGGGTACACAACTATTTTAACACCATTTGAGAGATTAATGTGCAAGGATACAAAGTTAAAATGGAATGTTGAATGTTATTCAACCTCCATAGATTTAAAACAAATATTGGTAATAGCTCTAATACTGGTATTTCATGATGGGAGTAATCCATTTCACTTACATGTAGATGTTCTAGGAATAACAATGAGGACTGTGTTGGCTCAACTTAGGGATGGGGGCTTAGATAATCATATCCACTTCAGAAGCCATAATAGTTTAATGACTGGTAATAATTATAGTAGCACCAAACATGAAACTTTGGATATTGTGTTCCCACTACACAAAATCAAGATTATCTACTAGCTACACCATTCGAGTTATTAACAAATCACCAAGATCTATAATATTTGGTGAATAAACTAATGTTAAGAGGAGGAATATTGTTGGTGTAGTATTTTTGTCACTCATAGTTCTACCTACATGGTTTTTAGTCAACTTGATTAGGGTTGTTAAGGTCATTAGAGAAAATTACACTTAATGTGTTTTCTAATAGTGAGTTGAGTTGTTACCTTTTTGGTAACCTAATCTCTCACTAAATAATGTACCTCTTTTGTAATTTTTGTCTAATGGACAAATATGAAACTCACTTTTGCTTTACATTGTTATCACCTACTTCTAGGCTTTTCTGCATTTATTGGATGTTCAAATATCTTGGAGTGATCTGACATGGTATGAAATCTCTGATCTAATGATCATTTTTCCATTTTTGAAATCCTTAGTGAGATCTTTCCTGCATGTATTCTTGTTGGTTTTCCTAATTTTTGACCATTTCATGGGTTTGGTGGGATTTCATTAAAATTTGTAAAAACTATACATATGAAGTCTTAAATCATAAAATAGACAACACCATTAGATTTTAAAGGCATCACAAGCCTAAAATCAGCTATAAACATGACCTAGACTCATGATAGCCATTATTGGCCATTTTAGAGGGTTTCAAAGCTTTTTTTGGTGATTTCATGCATATTTTTATAGGGAAGTTATAAAATAAAGAAAAAATTATATATTTTTTGAGTTATTAAATGGGTGTTTTCTAGTTCTTAAAGGAGCCATACCAAATCTATAGTTTTTTGGGGTTTCCAATTTTGATAGAGTTTCTAACCTTTGTAAGTAGTTTTCATAGTTTTTGGTCTTGGTTAGACTTTTGGTGACAATAAAATAGTCATACATAGATATTATAACCTTGAAATAATTTCAACCCTATACCTACAAGCTCATCATAACTTTATTCCCCTGTCAGCAAGTTTGATAGAACTTGATAGCACTTCATGCACACTTATCAAACCCTAACACCCTTGCATGCACACCTATCAAAACCCAACAACCCTTAATACACCCATATTAGAACCTAATACCCATACATAAATAGAATGGAATCCAACCCTATTTGAGAAATCTATGGACTCTTACCACCCTTTATCATGTTGTGATGTTTATAAGGTTTTCAATTTGAACCAAGTGAAGAGTGTTACTATTCATTTGAAATTTAGAGGCTAATCAAAAAAGAAGGGGGGAACACTAAAAAAAGGTCTTATACCCTTGGTTATATGGTATGGTCACATGGAGGGGTATTAATATTATCTCTTTGTTCTACATAGAAGATGCCTTATTTATATACCTTTGTTTTGAACTTGATTTGAGAGAAAGATAAGTTGATACAAATGGGCACAATGAAGTCCTCACAATCTCGTACACTTTTTTCTAACAAAGAAAAGGCTTCAAAAATAGAGAAGAAATATTAAAAAATGAACAATAGAAGGATGTAAATCCTCCCACCTACAAATAAAATAATGAGACCTTTCTTCCAATGTTAAGCCTATGAAATATGGGATAAATTGTGGGTTTTCCTCAGGAAAGCATGATGAAATAAAATGTTTAAAGAAGTAGATTGATCATCTCACCAACATCTTTGAGAAGCACAATATAGGTGTTCCTAAATATATCAAACCATCTTCATCAACCCATGAACCTATGAGGCAAATGAAAATGGTAAAGAAAAGGAAAAATATAATGGTAAGGGGAAAGTAAAGGGTAAGCCCCTAGTTGTAGTTGTACCTCAAACTCTTACATGAGTCATTGACAATGGTGTTTCACATTAGATGACCTCTTCATAGATAGAGTTAAATTCTTTGGAACCTTGTGACATCTCCTCTATATAAATGGGTGATGACACTTCTAAATTTTTTTTCAAGAGAAGGTATGTTGAAGTGAGTTTTGGATCATTTAATAATGTTCTAAGTGTTCCCTCACTTTTAACTAATCTCTTATCAGTTTACCAAATCACTCACCTTAGTATTAGGATGTAAGTTGAGTTCACTCTATATTTAGAGTATGTTAGAGAGCTGCATAGTGATACTATATTGGCTATGAGAATGGTCATTCATTAGACTCAAATATATAAATTATCACACTTTTATCCTGAATCTCCTTTAGATTATTCTTATTTAGGCTCACCTAAACTTGATGGCATTTCTAAGCCTGAGCAGACCTTTGATATTGATGACTCCTCTTCTAGCACAAATAACTACATTAGTGATGGGGACACACCTTCACCATATCATTTTCACCTTATATATATAATGAAGATTTATTTCCTAATCAACCTACATTTTGTCTACTTCAAACATTATAATAAACATGTATATTGATCTAAGACACATCAAATATTAGACAGTTTGTTCCAAAGTTATAGGGAATTATGTAGTCCTTCTTAGCTTCTGCTCCCATTAAACCATAATTTCATAGAGAATTTTTTACTCTTAACTTTCATGATTATAATAGTTATTAATATATGAATCACACTTTGGTTGAATATCCAATAGGAACTTGGCAGAGACATTCATTTTTCTAGGGTGATCCACTCTTCACTACACCTACTTTTGATACACAATCACTCCCAAGAACTCTATTGTAGGATACATGATGGATACATGTATTTGTATACTATATTGGTGATTTTAACCCTCTTCTCTTATTTTTAATCTTTTTGGAGAGGAATTTTTTTCCTATGAGTTTTCTCCTTTTCTCCACCTTATGGGAGTTGCATTGTGCTTGGGTACCTCATCATGCCTCATTGCTAGGATCAATTCTTCTACCCACCTAAGCTAATATTTATGGGGGATGTTGGTGTAGGATTTTTCCCGCTTTTAGTTTTAAATACATGGTTTTTAGTGATATTTCTTAGGTTTTTTAAGGTCATTAGGAAAAAATACACTTAACATGTTTTTTAATAGTGAGTTGAGTTGTTACCTTTTTGGTGACTTAATATCTCATTATATAATGTACCTCCTTTTTAATTTTTGGATAATGTAATAATATAAAAATAAAACTTAATTTTAATTTCTCTCACCTAATCCTAAGGTTTTATACATTTATTGGACGTTTAAAGATCTTGGAGTGATCCAACAAATATCTAGGTGGTTGATGTTATTTCAAGAATTTTAATTCAAGATCAATTTGAATCCACCTAGAGAAAATGTGGGGTAAGATCATCTTAGTCACATTAAAAATGGTTGGGAGACATAATAAATACATGATTATTAACTAGTTTCTAACATAATTAGAGTATTTGTGATCCCAAAAAATATGGAAGATATATCAAGGTTTCTAGAATAAGGAGTTTTTCCTACACACTATGTTGAGAAATACAGAAAGTAGTTGGTCACACAAGCTCTATGATTTAGTAATATCAATGAACTTTTCTATAATATGGGTAAAGATGATGTGTTGTGAAGAGTAGTCTTGTATCATGAGAGGTTGTATCTATTATAATAAGCACACTAGAGAGATGAAAGAGGACACTTCATAGGAGAATATACTATGAAGAAGATACTAAAAAGCATTTTGTGGAGGATTGATTTATTTTGAGATGTATACAGAGTCAAAAAACACTATGAAATATGTCAAAAAGTAATAAATACAAACCAAAGGGATGAAATATATTTAAATCCAATGTTAGGTATGAAACCATTTGAATAATGGAGAATTGATTTTTTAGGACTTATTAATCTTGCTAGTAAATGTAGTCATGCTAGATATATAATTATTATGACATATTAATTTACAGGTGGGTATAAGCTACTACAACACCAAGTTGTAGTTCCAAATATACAAATAATTTTTTTATGAAAACATCATAACCATATTTGGGTATCCTATAAAGCTAGTTAGTGATAGAAGAATGCACTTCTTGTATAACACCATAAAAAATATGACTGAGGAGTTCATGATATCACACCATAAAATCATGACTTATCATCCTCAATCCAATGGAAAATAAAAAGAATCAAATAAATTTATTGAAAATATGCTTTCAAAAATATCTAATGTGTAGAGGGATGATTGGGAGAATCATATAACTGTGATCTTATGGGCATACATAATTGACTATAAATGTGTGACATGATTCACTCCTTTTTATTTGGTCTATGAGATGGAAGTAATTATTCCCATGGAATACATAGTTTTTGGCCTACATATTGCATTGATAATGCAACTAAGATATCATGACTCACTCTCGGTAAGGTTTCTAGATTTAATCCACATGGAATAAATCATGTAGAGAGCATGTTGGATTCATGTAGTAAAGTAAAAGAATAGATTTTAGGTGAATCTAGGGAATCTAATTTTTTTATAGAAATGACCATACATTATCCATGAAGTATCACAACAAGTAAATATATTGATCAAGGACTTCAGGGAACCATCCTTATAGGGTAATTAAATTGATGTATGTTTAAGACCTACTGCTAGTGATCTCTATAAATCACATGCTAAAAATAGAGTGGGTGTTGAGTAGCAACATGTAGTTAGTATTTTTTTATTTATTTTATAGTTTTTATTTGTATTATTATAAGTTTTAGTGTAGGTTGGTATAGTAAGATCTCTATATCATACACATTTAGAATATATACTTTAATCAAAGTCACAAAGCAAAAAAAGGAATCAATAGATCATTGAAGAAACACAAATCAATCAATATATGCATCAAATAATTTTTTTTAGGAATGACACAATGATGAAAAGGTATGGAGGAGAGGTACAAAATGGTTACTATCAAGGTAGTCAATGGAAAATTACACCATATATTGTGATAATTCCAAAATAGTTAGTCTATTAGATAAAGTAGATGCATAATAATGGAAACTCTCAAGAAGCAAAAATGTGGCACATCAGATCATCTAAGGCCATTAAAAAAAAACATTAAATCTACACATCAAAGTGATAAGGGTCACATCACAACAACCATCATAGTTCAAATTGAGAGGATAATGACATGAAAATAAAATCAAGGAATTAATGTGAAGTGTTAGAGAATATGGGGAAAAGAAAATCTATAAAATCAAGGCATAAAGGGGAAACTACATTGGAAAAAATCAAATTGAAAAAAACTCTTTGAGATCCAATTTTTAGTGACTTGATTAAGTAAAAATTTTGACACATTTATGCTAAAGAATAGATAAAAATGCATATATCTCAAATTATTGTGCCATTGTTAGATTCACTAAAGGAGGATATAGGAATTAGGCTAGGTATTGACAAATGAGATATAATGATTTAAAGCCCTTAGAATTCATTGATGTTGCCAATACATAATGGATCCCCCAAGCCCTAGTATTAAGTTCATAGTAAGGAGAAATAGCTATACCAAATAAAATACAATGATTATATGCACAATGCCTTTCATATAAATACCTAATTTGGACTAATTGGATGAAGTGGTGATGAATATCTTGAGTCAATGCAATGAAGGAGCTATCCATTTTCATAAGGATGTTACAATCTACATTAATACCACCATAATGGCATAAGTAAATGAGCTTATAGAAATATTAAAATCATTGGTACAATTAAAAAAAGATCACCCAATCCATTCTAACATAAAAGGAAAAAAATACCTGAGAGTCTAGAGGGATTCCTATTGAATCAGTGAATGAAACTATAAGGCCCCATTTTGAATAGTGCTCTTATTTGGGAAAATGACTATGAAATTATGAATCATATTTTATAATTATTGAATTATGTTGTTAGGTCATGTCTAGATGAGATGTGCAAGGATTAAAGAAGGCTTTTCATGTGTTGAGAACCATGGGAAAGACCTATTATCAATCATGTTTTGATTTATCACTTATGAAAGTATGATGTTATGTTTCTATACTCTTATGAAAATTGATTATGTCTGTGTGATATATTGACTTAAATCATGTTTGAATTATTTATCCTAAGTTGCTAAATTAGAAATTGATTATATATTGAAGCATATGAAATTACCTATGTGAATGTGATATTCCATGAATTTTTGGATATGGATAATTGATTGAAATTGACTTGTTTGATTAAATTATGTAGCTTTGACTATTAGGTTAGAGGAATTTTATGTGTGCATCGAGTGTGTAGGAACAAGAAAAAGGGACAATGAAAGAAAGAGACTATGCCAAGCATGGTTTTATCACTAATCAATACCTTAACCCTTATTAGACCCTTGTTAAATTAATTAGATACCTAGTCTATCACCCTTGCTGACTTAGCTTATGTTTTATGTAGTTTGCCTTTAATCTTGGTAGGTGAAACTTGTTGTCACCTAGCCATAAGATCTTGTATCCAATGTCTAAATTATCTAGTGGATGATTGAGAGATTAACTATTAAAGGCCTTAGACTAAAATCTAGTGGGAATCAAGGTGAATCACCCTATAAGAAACTATTGAAGTATTTAAGAGCCACCATGTGCCTTAACTAAACATGGAAAAGAACATCCCTTAATGAGGCATGGGATGGAAAGTGGCTAGTGGTTAGTTGATCCTAAGACACCCATATATAGAAGTCAATCTCCTCTTGTTGGGGACTTTTGTTACTTCAAAAAGGAATTATACTTAGTATAGGATAAGGAAAAATAATAAATAGGATCATATGGGTAGGAGAGATGAGCCTAAATATTTGGAGGATAGCACCCAATTGGTCTAGAGGTCATTAGGTGGGATTTATAGTAACTTATGTTCTCTACTATTCAATTTTAATGAAATGATTATATTATCTATTTGATCTTCTTGTATTAGGAGAATAAGACCACTTGGTTTATTCTACCTATCATATTGGTTGCCCATTTTTTAGCATTGGCCTCCATGTTGTGCTTTTCCTTTGAGGGCTTTAGAGAGGTTTTTATTCCTTATTTGCATGAAGTTTTTTTTATCTTATGCATGTTTTGATATGTTGTTGTGACATAGTGTGATGTTGGTTTGGGAGTAACATCTACATGATGGTAGCATATCAAAGTCCTATTGTGCAGGGAAAAATAGAAGTTTGTTCAATCCTCCCATGAATGTCATGATGGTAGCGGTTGAAGTCTTGTTATGTAGGGAATAACGGTAGGTTGTTAAACTCTCCCATAACCACTAGATGGAAGAAATATAATGATGGTATCCTCCTTCTATTCCATAAAATTTGGTATACCTTATTATTATATGAGAAATTATCTACATATATATATTATTGAAGGTTTGATTCACTTAAATCATCATTAGAATTCTTGTTTACTATTATTGAGATTATAATCTCCTTGGGTAAGAGGGAATAGGAATATATGTGTTACATGGTCTTCCCTTTGTTTAATACCCTAGCTTAGATTCCCATACTTACCCTTTCCAAGTGATATAAACATGCTTATAGTTGGGAGTTGCATGCTTGGGGGTGTCTAAAGCAAAAACTTGATGATGACAAAAGGTTGGGTAGTGAGCCTTCCTTCTAATGGATAACATATGCTTAGGAGCAGATGTAGAATGCCATTTAAGATTGATTGGATTTTATGTATTTGATTATAATGAGACATGTATTTCTATTATGTTAATAAGATGAATGAATCTTATGTATTATTAATACTTTTGTAGCTAACCTACTTGTTATATTATTGTAAAGGAATTTATCTTAGACATCATTCCAAATATGGATTAAAGCTCTTGTTTTACTTATTATTTCCTTAGAATAAATCTAAGATGTTTTTTTAGTGAGATATTAATCATATGAACCTTGGAAGAGTCCTATATGTTTTAAAAATATATATCCCTTGAGGTTATTTCTATTAAATTTGACAGATTGAGTTGTTTTATTTAATCTTTGTTATGAGTATGACTATTTAAGCTTTGAGCATATTTGTTTATCTAAATGAGAAGATTTAAATGAGTTTAATTTATCTAAGAATGAATGAACATAGATACAATCTATGAGATTTTTATTATTAATAACAATATATCATGTTTTAAAACTAACAAATGGTGTATTCTGGTTATTTTTAAGAATATTTAGACCCCAGGGAAGGAGTTTGTATGTGAAGAAAATATCCTATTGGGAATTATGGATTTAATTATAAAAGATAATGGGTTAATTAAATTAATCTTAATATAATAAATTTCTAATTTTTGTCTTTGTCTTTCCTTGTAATATTATGGGTTAATTTTAATTAGTTTGAGCTTGATCAAGGACTGAGTTGAATGTATCTATTGAGCCTAGGGACATCATTAATGAATCATTTAATATTAGTATTTAAATATATTCCTCATTTAAAGTGTATTCCTTCTTAACCTTTGAGTTTTTAGCAAAAATTGAGTCTCTCAAATTGTTGCATGTTTGGATAAACTAATGAGAATATTGGTTTAGCATTAAAAGACTATTATCTAGGGAACCTTCTTATTATATCACTTAAGTAATGATGGCATTGATTATAGAGTATATACTAAGGAAGGAAGACACTATATGGTTTAATAAATTGAAAATGACTTGTGAAATCATTCTTTTTGCCTTAGTTGAGCCCTAACACTCTTAGCCACTTCTGAGTTTTACTCTAGCTTAGGCCTTAGTCAATTTATGGCTTTGGTTGGACCTAGTTTTGTTTTGGTCTTGGATTTAGCTATTTTTTGAACTCTTTGCATAAAATTATACCTTATTTAGGCCCTTTTTTAGTAACTTAATCATTCACTTAAACCTTAGATTCATCATTTTAAAACCAAACATTGTATGGCCTTTTTGCCTCAGTAGTTTTTTATTTTTTGCCTTAGCTGATTTATTTCCTCGACTATTTATTTCATTTTTGACTTAGTCATTTTCATAAATTTGAATGTTTAGTTCAGAGTAAACCACATGTCACCATCCCACTAACTTAGGAGTGATTTTAGTGTGGTCTAATGTATGATCAATGTCGAGCTAGTAGGATGCTCCCATGTGGCATCATACTGGTGACCTATGGTCCTCAAGATGATCATAAAATAAGTTTTCCTCTAGTCTGAAAAGATCATGGGATGCTACCACATGGCATCATCCTAGTGACCCATGATCCTAGAAGTTAGATGTATAGAGTGTAGAGCCTCCAGGACAATGAGCTCATATAATGTTATCACATGGCATCATCCTAATGACTTGTGATTCTGGAGTCAGTTGTATAGAGTGAGAAGCCTCTAGGATCATGGAATAATGGGATGTTTCTATGTGGCATAATCTTGATAGTCCATAGTCTTAATGTTTTAGGTTTCACATGAAAGTTTTTTAGACCAATGGGTAAGCAATAGGATGCCACATGGTAAAAGAGGTCCTTATGAGCTTGGGGAAAAGCCAATGTGGTGTGGGAGCTACCAAAGCTTCCATTTGGTTTCCAAGTGAGTCAACTAGGACTTAGGTTTTATTTTATAGCCATTTTAATGTCATAAGCACAATAATCTTTGAAGTGATCTCATGAAGTATTTAAAGTGATAGTAAAATGAATTAGGAATTTGACCTTCAAATTTATGGCATGCTTTGATTATGAATTGGTGGTAGTGGTAAGATTTCTTAAGTGTTACGATCAACAAACATTATAGTTTTTACTTGTGTTCATGTTTAGTTGCTTGTGTTTTAATCATTTCATTATTAATTTAATAAAAAATAGGCATGCCATTTTTGGTATTAGATTATGCTTAAAACATCAAGAGCTCTAGTTAATTAGATTTGA
Source organism: Torreya grandis (assembly GCA_037957365.1). Taxonomy (NCBI): domain Eukaryota; kingdom Viridiplantae; phylum Streptophyta; class Pinopsida; order Cupressales; family Taxaceae; genus Torreya; species Torreya grandis. The sequence goes on along the minus strand of JARHVA010001721.1, from coordinate 2,698,281 downwards.
TTTTGGTTTTCTAATTTTAGCATGTATTTTGATGTTTTACCTATTGATGTATAGAATAATAAGACATCAAACACATCATGATAAGGATCCCATTAGTGAGTAGGAGCCTCCTAATTAGTAGGGACTAAATGAAATTAGACTTTAACTCTTATTAACAATGCAATAGATGTGGGATGTCTTACAAGATAGATTGCATATGGTTTAACATGAGGTATAAAGGCACTCTCCATGACATTCCCAAGATGTTGAAGAATTAATATAAAGAGAAATGTCTAGGAGTCCTCACCATCACCATTACAAAGGTGATAGAGCTAAAGTGCATCACCATGGTGAGCATCATGAGAGGAAAAATATGGACCATCCTCTTAAACCTATGCTTGATGACTTAGTGAAAGATTTTATTAGACGAAACCCTCCTACTTTTGATGGTACTCAAGAAGGATTTATAATAGAAGCTTAGTTGGAAAGCATAAGGGGATCCTTTAATTTATATTACTATGATTCTAATGGGAATGCTTATCTAGGCACTCACCTACTTCATGATGTAACTAAGATGTGGTGGGAAGGAGAGGAGCAAAATTCACTTGAAACCAACTTCCCTTATTTATGAATTATTTGAGGAGTGTTTTAGAGCATTCTACCTTTCACCTTGTTATGTGTAGAATAAGGTGGATGAGTTCCATGACCTTCAACAAGGTATTAAAACAATGACACAAAATGAGTGATAACTTTTTGATTTAATCAAGTATGTTTATGTCTATACGGATGAGACAATCTAGGTAAACATGTTCATTAGAGGCATGAATCTAGAGTTGTCTAGCATAGTGCACATTTTATCACCCAAGACCCTGATAATGTCATTAGAAAAGGCATATTTGGCCAAAGAGTCTCATGGAAAGACTTAGGAATATCAAGAGAAGTTTTGAGGTAAATTGTAATCTTAGCATGACTCAAGGTCACAAGGTGTGCAAGATATACATAAGGGAGGTTGGAAAGTAGCTCAATATAACTTTAGATCCCCTCAGCATACTCAATAAGAGAATAATCAATCTATCCATAATTAAAATAGGAACTATTTAGAGAAGGACAAACAAATACATGGTGAGGTTGGATAGTCTAAGACTCCATCGGCTCCTTAGTTTAAATAAGCAAGGCCATTAGGATCAATTAATTATTTTAGACCAAGAAACATTAGAGCCCCCTTAAGGTGATACCAATAAAAGTGTTATTTATTCATTTACATATATTTTGATCATTTTGCATGAGACTTTCCTTTTAAAACATTGACTATTAGTAGGCAGAACACTCTGACATCAAAACAAATAGTGGGTGACATAGGTCAAGGACATAGAACCTATGTAGTAGTGGATGACCACAAAGCTAAGCATCAAGTTAGGTCATAGAGACCACAAGTATGATAAAAGAAATTTATATTTATATTTTGTTTGATTTAGGAGATTTAGAATCATTCATTTCACCTTCCATCATGGACCATTATGGGTTGGTGGCTATCAAGAAGTTAGAGATTTGGGTAGTAGAGTCATCCTAGGGGCCAAGATATCCATTAGATTCTTAGTGAGTAGTTGCATTTTAGACTTGGGTGTCTAGAGTTAAGAAACCTATTTACCTTCACATGATCTTTATAATGAAGATTAAGAGAATCTCAAGTAAAGGTTGTTAGATTTTTGTTATCATGGTGAGTGATAGGATGGATGGGTAAGATAAGGTTTCTTTAGATGATTATCCTATTATGTGGGAATTTTTGGATGTGTTTTTAGATGAATTTCTAGGTCTACCACTTCTGTAGAAGATTAATTTTTGGATTGAATTAGTTTTTAGGGATAAGCCCATATTAAAGGCACCTTATTGGATGACCACACCTAAGTTATGTGAACTCAAGATACAAATTGAGAAACTCCTTGATAAAATATTTATTCATCCTAGTGTGTCCCCATGGGGAACACTAGTCATCTTTGTGAAGAATAAGGATGGATCTTTTATATTGTACATGGATTAATGCCAATTGAATAAGGTGATGAATAAGAATTGTTATCCCTTACCTAGGATTGATGATTTTTTTGATTAAATGTAGGGAGCCAAGATGTTCTCCAAGATTTATTTGAAGTCGAATACCACCAGTTGCATATCATAGAGACTGATATTCATAAGACTATGTTTCAGGCATGTTATGGACATTATGAACTCATATTTGTACCTTTTTGGTTGTTAAATGATCTAATAATGTTTATGAGTCTTTATAGTGGTGTGTTTCACACCTTCCTTGATCAATTCATGTTAGTGTTTCTAGATAACATTATTATTTAGTCAAAAAATGAATAAAATCATGAGGACCATTTGAGGTAGGTCCTACAAGTTTTAAGAGAAAAAAATTATTTGGAAACTTGGAGAAGTGTTTTTTTCAACATTTTGAGGTATAATACATTGGACATATTATTTATATATAAGGAATCTCTATGGATCCCTCTAAGATTTGAGCTATTTTAGAATGGCCAACACCCATAAATGTTGTAAATGTGTACAGTTTCATGGGATTGGCAAGCTACTATAAACACTTTGTTGATAATTTATCTCACATTGAAAATCCCATCAATTCACTTTAAATAAAGGGAATAAGTTTGATTTAAATTTAAAGTGTGAAGAATTTTTTCAATTGTTGAAGGAGAAATTCACTAGTGCACCAATTTTAACTATACGTAATCCTATGTGAGAATTCCTTTTTTGCATGGATGTGTCAAAGGAAGGATTAAGAGTTTTAATAATGAAAGAAGGTAGAGTGATAACATATGAGTCTTAAAATCTCAAAACTTATGAGTTAGGATACCCTACACATGATTTAGAATTTACATCTATCATTCATTCTTGTCTAGGGTGGTGACACTTCTTGCTTGGTCATCATTTTGTTTTAAGTACCGATCATTTAATTCTATAGCATCTATTCAATCAACCTAACCTCAATGCATGTCAAAGGTGTTGGATGGAGTTATTATGTGAATATGATTTAAAAATATTATACATCAAAGTAAAAGAGAACATAGTTTTTGATGCCTTGAGATGAAGCCACCATGATTTAGAAATAATGAGTTTGTGAATTGACTTAAGAAGTTAGGTTTTAAGGTAGATTCTAGATGATCACCTCTATATATAAGTAAAACAATTATTAGATTTTGGTATGAATCTGAAAGGTAAGTTTAAGACTATTCCCTTGATCTAGATGGGTTTTTGTGCCATAAATGGCATGTCTATGTCCCTTCAATAGGTGGCTTGCATGAGGTGATTCTATTTGAGTATCATAGAACTCCTTACCAAGTACACTCTAGAGGTAAGAAGATGCATGCTAAGTTAAGGAAATTATATCATTTTCCTAGTTTGAGATGTGATATTTCTAATTTTTTAGCTTGTTTTTTGGAGTACCAGAGGGATAAGGTCGAGCATCAGCATCCAACATGATTGTTATATCCTCATGAGATTTTAGAATGGAAATAGAACACCATTTCCATGTATTTTATAGTAAGCTGCCTACCTCATCATATCATCATGATGCAATCATGGTCACTACGGATAAGTTGACCAAAGTTTCTCTCTTTTCACCGAAAAAGGCCACTTATAATACTAATTTGATGGTAAAGGTATTTCTGGATGATGTTGTTATATTGCATGGGATTCCCCATAAGATTATTTTATATCAAGATTCAGTTTTCAATTCTCACTTTTAGACTTATTTATAAAAGGCATTAGGCACTCAACTCAATTTTAGTACTTCTTATCACCCTAAGACTGATGGTTAGACTGAGAGATTCAATAATGTCTTGGAAGACATATTACACATGTATGTTATGGACCAATAATCCATTGTAAAGAATATCTGTATCTTGTTGAATTTTCTTATAACAATAGCTATCACAGTTTAATTAAGATGGCACGTTTCTAGGATTTACATGGTCGAGCCTGTAGAACCCCATTGAGTTAGGACTGACTTAAAGATAGAGTCATGATTGGCCCTACCATGTTGGAAGACATGAAACAGTAAGTGGTTAAGATTAGATAGCATTTGGAGACTACCATGGATTGATAGAAGAAGTATGTAGATGTAAATAAAATTAATCAAAATTTTAATGTTGGTGATAAGTTTATCTTGAGGGTGAAACCCAAAAAGATCCTCATCTATTATGAAAAAGGGTCAAAGTTAGAGCTTTGTTTTGTTAGACCATTTAAGATCTTAGAGATAGTTGGCCCAGTAACTTATAGAATGGCCTTTTCAATCTCGTGTCCATGATGTATTTCATGTTTCTATTTTATACTAGTATGTTTTTGACATTTCTCATGTATTGGATTGGATGGCCTTGTAGGTCAAGATTGATAGGGCTATGAGTTTAGAGCCCATCAAGTTTTTAGTGTAGAGGACACTATCACTTTAAGGCATAGACCTGGATTAGGTCAAAGTCTAGTGGGGTAAATATGATTAAATGTAACAACTTGGAAAGATATTAAACCTTTGACAATTCATTATCCTCACCTATTTTATTGACTTCTAAGTAGAAGTATATTTAAGGGGAAGGGGATGTAAGGCCCTATTTTGCGTAATGCTCATCTTTAGGAAAGATGAATATGGAATTATGACTCACATGTTCTAATTATTGAATTATGTTGTTGGGTCACATCCACCTAAGATGTGAAAGAATTAAATAAGTCTTTTCATGTGTTGAGAACAATGGGGAAGACCTATTATCAATCATATTTTGATTGCTCACTTATGAAAGTATGATCTCATGCTTATGTCTCCTTATGAAAATTGATTATGTCTATGTGATATATTGAATTAAATTATGTTTGAATTATTGCTCTTAAGTTTCTAAATTGGGAATTAATTGTATATTTAATCACATGAAATTACCTATGTGAATGTGATATTTTTTAAATATTTGACTATGGATAATTGATTGAAATTAACTTGTTTGATTAAATTATGTAGCTTCAGCTATTAGGTTAGAGGAATTTGATGTGTGCATAAAATTTTCAAGAATAGGAAAAATGGCCAATGAAATAAAGAGACTATAACAAGCATGGTTTCATCACTAATCAATACCTTAACCCTTCTTAGACCCTTTCTAAATTAATCAGGCACCTAATCCATCACCCTTGTTGAATTAGCTTATGTTTAAGGCAACTAGCCTTTAATATTGGTGGGTAAAAGTTGTCTCCTAGCCATAAGATCTTGAAGTTAACATCTAAATGATCTAATGGGAGACTGGGAGATCTTCCATTAAATTCCTTAGATTAAAATCTAGTGGGAATAAAGATGATATCACCCTAGAAGCAACCATTAAAGTGTGTAAGAGCTACCATGCACCTTAACTAAACATGGAATAGAACATCCATTAATGAGGCATGGGTTGGCAAGAATTTGGCGGTTGGATAATCTTAATCCATCCATATATAGAAGTTGAGATCCTCTTTTTGGGGACTTATTCCTATTTAAAAAGGAATTAGACTTAGTATAGAGAAGGAGAAGTAACCTATAAGATTAGCTGTGTAGGAGAGTCGAGCCTAAACATCTAGAGGATACTACCCAAGTGGTTTAGAGGTCATTATGTGGGATCTATATTAAATTATGTTCTCATGTGTTCATTTTGAATGAAATGATTGTATAATCTATTTGATCTTCTTTCACTAGGAGAATAAGACCACTTGTTTTATTCTACCTATTTGATTGGTTGCCCATGGTAGAGTGTTAGCCTCCATGTTGTGTTTGTCCTTTGAGGGATTTGGAGATGTTGTTCCTCATTATTTTAGTGAAGTGTTTTGATCTTATTTATATTTTTATATGTTATTGTGACACTATGTTATGGTGGTCTAGGAGTAACATCTTCATGATGGTAGTGTATCAAAGTCCTATTGTATGGGGCAAAATAGAAGGTTGTTTGATCCTCCCATGAATGTCATGATTAAAATGGTTTAAGTCTTCTTATGTAGGGAATAATGGTAGGTTTTTTTACTCTCCCATGACCATTAGATGGAAGCAATAGAGTGATAGTATCTTTTTACTATTCCATAACATTTGGTAGACCTTACTATGTTATGAAAAGTTGTCTGCTTATATATATTCTTGAATGTTTGATTTACTTAAATGATCATTGAAATTCTTATTTGTTGTTATTGATATTTTACTCTCATTGGGTAATAAATAGGAATAGGACTATAGGTGTTGCATGATCTTCCATTGTGTTAAATACCTTAGTTTAGATTCCCATAATTTCCCTTGCCAAGTGATATAAAAATGATTGGAACTAAGAGTCTCATGCTTCAGGGTGTTTAGAGAAGTAACTTGATGATGACAAAAGGTTGGGAGGTGAGCCTTCCTTATAATGGATAATAGATGATTAGTAGCATATGTGGAATGCCATTGAAAAATGATTAGATTTTATGTATTTGATCAGACTGAGATGTGTATTTATTTTATGTTAATAAGATGAATGAATTTAATGTATTATTAATAATTTTGTAACTATCCTGCTTTTTATATTCTTGTAAAGGAATGGATCTTAGACATCATTCCAAATATTGATTTAGTAACTTATTTTATTTATTATTTCCTAAGAATAAATATGAGATGTTTTTGTAGTGAGATATTAATCATAGGAACCTTGGAAGAGTTTTATATGTTTTAAAAGTATATATCCCTTAAGGTTATTTCTATTAAAGTTGACAGATTGAGTTGTTTGATTCAATCCTTGTTATGAATAAGCTTGTTTAAACTTTGAGAATCTTTGCTTATCTAACTGAGAAGAGTTAATGGAATTAAATTTATTTAAAAATGAACAAACATAGATAAAAGATATGAGATTATTATTAGGAATAACAATATAGCTTGTTATAAAACTAACCAATGATGTACTCTAGTTATGTTTAAGAATACTTAAACCCAAGGGAAATAGTTTTATGTGAATAAAACCTCCTCTTGGGCCTTATGGCTTTCCTTATAAAATGTAAGGGGTTAATTGACTTAATAGTGATATAAAAAGTTTCTCATTTTTTCCTTTATCTTTCCTTGTAATATTATGGGTTAATTTTAATTGGTTTGATTTTAAGCAAGGACTAAGTTGAATGTATCAATTGAGCCTATGGCAATTGTCATCCAATTCATTTAAACTAATTTTTTAAAGTAGTTCCTCATTAAAAGTGGATTTTTTGTAACCTTTACATTTTCAACAAAACTTGAGTCTCTCAGATTTTTACATGTTTGGCTAAACCAATGAGAATATTAGTTTAGTGTTGAAATACTATTAGTTAGGGAACCTTCTTATTCTATCACTCATGTGATGATGACATTTCTTGTAGAGTTTATAATGAGGAAGGAAGACCCTATCTAGTTTAAGTAGTCAATAGTGACCTACATAAGAATTATTTTTACCTTAGCAAAGTCCTAACTCTCTAAGCCATTTATGAGTTTTACTCTATCTTGATCCTTAGTTAATTTGTGGCTTCAACTACACCTGGTCTTGATTTGGTCTCAGCTTTAGCCATTTATCAAAATATTTACACAACATTCTACTTTAGTTAGGCCCCTTTTTGGTGACTCAATTATCCTCTTAAACCTTGCCTTCATTATTTTTAAACCAAGCATTATGTAACCTTTTGCCTTGGCCATTTTTCTCTTTTTTTTTCCTTGTCCAATTTTTTTCCTTGACTATTTGTTTCAATTTTTCCTTAATCAATTTCATGACTTTCAATGGTTGGTTTAGGGGAAGCCATATGTCACCATCCCATAAACCTAGGAGTAACATCATCATGGTCTAATATACGGTTGATGTTGGACTAGTAGGCTTGTGGGATGCTTCCATGTGGCATCATCCCATTGACCCATAATCTTAGAGATAACCATATAAGAAGTTTACCTTTGGGCTAGTGGGCTAGTGGGATCATAATATGTTACCACATGGCATCATCTCAATGACCCATGATCCTAGAGTTGGGTATACATAGTACATAGTATCTAGGCTAATAGGATCACTAGATGATACCTTGTGTCATCATCCCAAAAACATGTGATCCCAAATTTGGTTGTAAAGAGTGATAATCCTTTAGGCTTACAAGATAGTGGGATGCTACCACATGGAATCATCCCAATAGTCCATAATATTAGGATTATAGGTGCCATGCAAAATCTCATCAGACCAATGGGTAAGCAATAGGATGTTACATGGTGAGAGAGAGACCTATGAGCTCGAGTAAAATCTAACTTGGCCTTGGATATTATGAAGTAACCATGTGGTTGTTGATTGCATCAACTAGGACCTAGGTTTAATTTGATAACAATTTTGACATTATAAATAATAACAATCTTTGAATGAGCTCATGAAGTATTCTAAGTGATGGTCAAATGAATCAGGACTATGGCCTTCAGATTTATGGCATGCTCTAATTATGGATTGGTGGTAGTGGCAAGATTTGTTGAGTGTTATGATCAGCATAATTCTAGTTTTTTCTTATGTTCGTGCTTGGATACTTATTTTTCAACTATGGCATGTTTATTTTAAAAAATTATATTTAAAAAATGGGCATGATAGAAGCCCCTATGTAATAACTCATAAAATTCATTAAAGTGAGCTATTAGTAAATAATCAAGGGAATAATCAACATCACACATTTCATGATCTAAATTAGATAATAATTCACCTAACATGAGTTATTCATAACTAAACTAGTCACCAATATTGAGAAAGTTATCATGAATGAATCACAAACTTTTAAATACTAATTTTTGGTATTGTTACTTTGTTTCACCCAATGGAAATCACCTGATTGCCCCATCTCACTCGATGTTAACTGTTGGCCTACCAATGTAATTATAGACCTTGTATGGACATGAATGGGATAAGATTATGTATAGCTTAAAAAATTTAGCCAAAAGAGGATTGAATTTCAAGGGCTAATTACCATACACCTTTGGTTTCCTAAAGATATTTTATAGTACTTATAATCACTTACCATGGTCATCACACATCATAATGGGATTTAGATAAGAATAAATGATCTCAAAAAACCATTGATCACACCTCTCTATTTCTTCATCAGCATTTTGGATGCATAAGTAGAGGTAATGAGGAAAAAAGTCATGGTTTCAATAGTAATGCCACCATTACAATCCATGTTCCCTGGTGTAGAACAACCATTACCAAAATCACAATCAGAAGTTCAAGCACAACCAAAACTATTTGCATCTTATTCACATTCAATACAAGGAAATTATAAACTACCATCTCACAAAGCATCAACACCACCAAATAAGAATATTTATTGAGAAGATAACTTAAATAATTTTGGGGTCATTGTAGAGGAAGTATACAAGTCCATGTTGGAGGATATCAGCAAGGATATATTAAAATGTAGATTAAAAAATATTAATTTGTAAAGTAGTACACACTTGTATGTTATGAAACAATGTCCTAGCTGTACTTTTGGTATAAATACCTACACTTATTGAATATATAATCCTAGATACTATTATAAAGGAGGAAAAAATAAAGCATAAAATGTATTCCATTTTCCAAGGAGGAGTATCAACCTCAAGTTAATTAATTGTATTTATGAAAATGGCATAGATGATCACACAAAAAACATGGAACAAATAATGGCACAATAGGGGAGTCATCAAATACCATTAACACATAGATAATACACTTGTGAATTGTGAGGCCTTCTCCAATAGTCTAAGAACACATGGGAACATTTATATTAGCACAAGAGGCTATGGAAGATGAAAATAAAAAATAAAAATATTAAAACAAAAACCTACCCATACATCTAAGTACCAAAAGAAAACTATGGTTCCACCTACTTAGTCAAAGGCACCTATGAGCAAGCATAGAGTGGTTATTTCACTATCCCTCATTATCCATATCGGTAAACACTTCCTTCTCCACCACCTTTGCATTAATTGTATCCATATTCCTAAACTTCACTATGCATAGCCTAAGTAACTGAGTCTAAAACAATCGATGTATAAAAATGCCAAGCCCCATTGGATCAACCTCTAGCACAAAAATAACTAGAGTTGGTCTAGCCAAAAGGTGACATCATGGAACAATAAGTGTAGTAAAATTAAAATGATATATAAGAATCTACTAAGGCTTATGTATAAGAGGAAAAGCTCAAGCTGGAGGATGCCCCAAAAGAAGAACAAACAAAGAGAAAAGAATAAGAAAATAATAAGGAATATGTAGATAAAAAAGACACAAGAGGAATAAGATAAAAAGAAAAATAAAAAATAAGAGAATGTTGTGTAAGAGGCACAAAATAAGAAATCATAGGCTACACAGGTAGCCAAGGTTGTTGTAAAAAATAGAAAGAGGAGCTACAAAAATAATATGCATAGAGGAAGAAATATAAGGTTGATGTAGAAGCCAATGAAGCTAATGAGAAGAAAAAATATTACTTACTCAAGTAGGAGAAACCAAAAAAGAGGGACACCAAATATCAAGCAATGAAGGATATTGTGCAACAAGCTATAAAAGTTGAACAAGTAGTGAAAGAAAAAGCTGAAAGGGAGGAAAAGGTGTAGGAAGAGAAAGCTACCAAATAAAATAAGAGTTAGAGATGAAGAAAAAGCTTTAATTCATAGCATAAACCTAGATATTCACAATAAATAATAAAGGCAAATAAGGACCCAATCGAGGAAACCCAAAAAAATTAAATAACATCTATATGATCAAGATTAACCCATGGAGGAAAATAAGGAGAAGCATCATAGGACAAACCACATATTACCACTCAATGGTTATGTGATGTCCAAGATAAACCTCTAAAATAAACAAAATTCACACTCTTTGTTTTGGGAGATTAAGTGATGTATGAGGAGAAGCAGTTCACAACCCTACTAAGTCACTTCATAAAGGATTAGGACACTACACAAAAATTCAAAAAAATTGTGAAATCATGGCCAATAAATACTAGTGGATTTAAAAGTGATATTTGAGTTACTCAAATAATATGACCAAGTATTTGACACTGTGATACACCAATCAATACAAAGGGTATCATAGTATGTTTGATTAGAAGAGTTAGTTATAGGATACATGGAAAGAGATATATCTTTATAGCTCCAAGGATAACAAATCTAAATCAATAATAGAGAGCTAAACATCCCAACCTAGTGAACTCAACTTTGCACTTAAAGACTTTATTCATCTATGAAATAATTTAATGGAAAGGATCTACATATGGGAGAATGAGATGCTTTGAATCATGTTTGATGGCATCTAGATGTAAATATATGTTGAAAAAATGGATTAGGTCGCACAATATACAATATAAGATATAATAATAAAAATTGATTATTGTAACTATAGAGAATGAAGATATCTAGATAATAATGCACATCCAATCTCCCCTATGAAAATTAATCAACATATATGAGATGACTTATAAAATTAGTGATAATTCAAGAATAATTTGGTGAATCTAGACACATTGATCAACTCCATTGTTTAAGAACCAAAATTCATTCCACTTGGGCATCTTATACAATAATTGTGAGCAAGGAAAGCTTACCAAGTGTCATAATAAGTGAATGCATCACAAAAATTCTTCCATCATCTAACACCACATTAACATCATCTTCAAAAATAGATCTAGTGGCACCAAAATCATCACAAATTGAGTCAACTCCATGTTCATAGTCCATGCTTCCACCTTCTTAGTAAGTAATGTAAATGAAAAAATTTGAAATTTTCAAGATTTTAAAAGTTTTATAAGGACTTAATATTTAAGAGTAAGGCAAATAAGGTTGAAAAACTATAAAGGGCAATTTCCTGGTTATACAAATCTATTAAAACCCTACAAAGGGTGGTATATTGGTATGCTACTAATTTGAAAACATGAAAGGGTGGCTAAGTAGTGTACAAGAAGTGAAAAATGATAAATGACGCTTTAAGTTGTAACCACAATCATTTATTTTGGACCAACACTTTAGTGTAGTTCATGAAACTCCACTAGATTCATAATTTGACACAATACCTATGACTTTGTCTTAGGACAAGATAATTGTTTAAGTCTAATAAAGTGTTGGTAATATATTATATTGTTTATAATCACATAGTTTTATAAAAATACATGTGTGTGATGTATAATATTTTGTATGTTATTCAACATGTGTTTAGATATCAATCAGATAGAAGAATATGAAAATACTCCTTCAAGATGAAAGTGAAAGGTCTAGAATGTGAAGTGATAGAGTATCCTTGAATCTCTATAAATAATTTTAATGTAAATAAAGAATAGTTCCAACTTTGGTTCCATTAAACATATTTTATGTTGTTTCATGTGCATTTATGTCTCTATTTTGTTTGCAATTGCATGTTTAATGTAATGAATATGTATGATCTAGGTTAATAAATTGTATATAATTGAATATCCAATAAATATAAATGAAATGGTTTTCCATATCCCCATCTACATAATATGTTTTTGTAAATAAACTCACATAATACAAACTTTGACATGTTCTAATGGGAATTTATAGGAACCTTTGCTAACAAGTGTCAAGATATATATCATGCACTTCCTGCATAATCAACAATACATTTATGGATGCTAATTCATATATATATATATATATATATATATATATATACATATTCACTACATTTTTTATTTTTATAGCTATCTTGACATGACACTTGTTTTCATGCCCAATTTTTTGCTTGACAAAATCCACCCAAAAACATGCCAATTTCATTTTTTAGAGTATACAATGCACATTATACACATCCACATAATAAAAAAGGTAAAAAACTATGTGGTAGAAGACACATAATGCCTCAAAACAAAATCACATGCCTGAATAACATGAATGGAAATGCATAAGTGGATGCATGTTTGTTATACAACCATGTTGGACCGACTTACTCTAATTGTCCTACATACTCTCAAAAATCCTACAACTCTTTACATATACCTAGCATGCTCCATACCCCCAAGACCCGTAATGGGTTCTTGACTAAGACAAGGTGGGTTTGAGAAACCACTGTCTTGAATGATTTATACTATTTTATAAAATGTTTCAAATGGGACCCTAGGTGATTTTAACTAATCAAATGGTCCAATATATGCCTAGTCATAATTTATTTATAGTTTCAAGTTGACTTACCTTTTATTGAAAGTGTTTAGCAAGGAGGAATCATACTCCTCATATGACCTCAAAAGGGCTGTAAAATATCATTTTTTTTATCTTTTTAAGTATGGATCATTTAAACTCAACTATTAGATCCCTTCTATCTCAACCATCAGATGAAAACAAGATCAAAAAACCCTAGGAATCCCTAAATAAAGGAATTAATGAGTTAAAAATCACTTTATATTTTTTCAAATTTAGATTTGGTGAAGGGAGATGAATGTTTGGATGATGACTTATCCATACTCATCCTTTTATACATTCCTCATCCTTAAATGACTATCATTAATAGGGTCTCCAACATTTTATCATTTTCCATTTTTTAGATTTTTTACCTTATTACAAAGTTTGTTGAGTGTATTTTGAAATTACCCAACTTATTATAATGTATATAGAAGGTCACAAGCTCACACAATAAGTGAAATAGTGATTGGGAGCTTCAAGTTCCACCACAAACACTAATGGTTACCAATGTCTAGGCTATTAAGAAGGTTTAATTTATTTTTTAGTTTTAGGTTTAAAATTAATTTTAAAAATAAGAGTTAGAAAAACTAAGTGGGGTTTGGGGTTTATAGAAGCTTGAAAAATACAAAAATGTTAAAAATGCTTCTCTTTGAAAACTGGGTCATAACTTGAAAAACATAATATTTCAGGCCCTAAAACCACTTTTATGTAGAGAAGGGTGAAATTTTAATTAGGGTCCCTTTTGGTTCACTCCATCGTCAGACTTTTATTTTCCTAAAATGATTGTATAAAAAAAAACTACAGGTATATGAAATAATTTTGGTTTTAAATTGTAATACAAATTCATAACTTTAAAAAAAAACATTAAGTTAAGTGAAAATATATAAAACAATAATCCAAATTTTAAAAATCATCCAATGATGACTTTCTAGCTTTCACTATAGTTTAGCTAGTGGTTAAGACTTAAGTGGCCCCATAGACAGTGGGAAACATTGGGAGTTAGCCATGTGGATTAAAATCCATGCCAAACCCCTCACTCCCTACCTACAATTGTCAAACATAAACCATGGTAGTGTTCACATGGCACCATCAATAATAATGACCCCCATAGTCATTCACACTTAGAAAATTCATTATCCCCCTTGGGGATTAATGTATAAGAAGCATGGTCATGTGGGGGACTATTAACTTGAACCTGGGCCTACCATTCAAAAAGGGTTCAATGCCTACCTTTTTAGGGTTTTGCATAAAAATACCCCATATACTACTAGATTTTAATTTTTTTCTATAGGTTTTATACAACCCTTACATTCACAAAAGAAATATGTTAGGCTCTAAAAACCATAAATTGAATTTTAAAATATCACTCGATGTATCCAAAAATACATGCATTATTTATAGAAATTAGTAGTATTTTATAAAAAAATTCGAGACCATTTAGTACCTCTAAGTTTATAAATTAATTAAAATTAAACCATGGCTCCTAAAATTATTCTATAAAATGTTATGAAATCATAATAAAATTATTTAGGAGTAATTAGGTGAGTTCTAACTATAATAAAAATGTATAAATATAAATATTCCTTTTAGGGCCTCAAAGTTTTTAATCTATTTCAAATACTTAAATCAAAATCAAATAACTTCAATAGTGTTACTATAATAAAACCAAAAATATAGAATTTTTCATATAACATTTTCAAATACAATTAATCCATTAAAATAATAAAGTCCATCATTAATTTTTTTCCTTCTTTATACAAGGAATAAGAATGAATGCTAAAATTCTTGAAAATTTGAAGAAATTACATTCTCTTTCTATTTCTAAAAACTAATAACTGAATTAAATAAATTCCAGTGGCTTACAACAACTAGCTAAAATTTTCATAAACATTTACAATAAAATGTAAAGAAAACTAATCTTCAAATCCCAAGATCCAAGTTTCCCACACTATCAAACCAAGGAAGGTCTTGCCTTCCATCCATTAATACCATCATTAGGTGGCTACTCTAGTCATCCCCCAATCCAAGGTTTCCCAAACCCAAGCATGGGTAGTACCAAAAAGTTGAGTTGAGGTAAGTGTGGGTATAAGTAGATGAATAAACCTATCAACCTTCCCTATAAGAAATGGGATCCCACAAACACCCTATGAATAACATAGGTAACCATTTAAAACACATAAATCTAATTTATTTGAAGATACATGTTAGTCATAAGAGATTTATATATTTTATAAGACTCAAAATTCACCCATTATAGATGAGAATTTCTACTTTCCACTCAATGGGGTGGGATAAGGAGGACTTTGGAATTCCTCCCTTTGTCCAAACCCTTTTTGCTTGCCATGGGAGGGCTTTGGAAAGTGTTAATTTTCCTATTGCCCAAACCACATGGAATTGAGCCATGTAAGAATATTTTGAAACATAGTTCCCATGCCCAAATCCTACTCAAATAAGGCATAAATCAAACACAAGATAAGCCCACTTGGGAAACATAACAATATGATTTAAACTTAATAAAATTACTGTCAAAATAGAAAGAATAAGAGGATGGAGTTTTTCATCTCCATGCCCTTAAAGGGACAAAAAAACATTATGGACATAAGCCCAACCCTGGAAAATAAACAATAAAAGGGGGCAAGCCAAATGACCATGAAACCCTTTAAAAAATATCAAACAAAAAGGGAACAATAAATTTTAAAATGAAAGCATAAAAATAATTTTATGGGTGAATTGGGATATCCTACCTTGGTTCCTCCACTTGATCCTAAGCAAGAATGCCTCCTATCAATGCCTTGTTACAAGAGATCCTCCTTTACTTTAAGCTTCTTCATCCTCCTCAAGCTAAAAAACTCCTCTCAAAATGAAAATAATGACCAAAACATTTCCTCAAAGGAAGGTTATCATGCCCAAAAAATTCACATGATTGAAAACATCTATAAAATCCTTTTTTAGAATGTCTAAGACACACTATAGTAACTGCCATACCAATATTTAGATAAATACATGACATAAGACACATAATGAGATGTAACAAGTACACCTTATTAAATGTCATAAATTCCAATGTGTATTGGCTATATGGTAGATTATACAACCATAACATCCCCACTTGCTCAAATCAACCTATAGGCTCTCAACAAACCTAAAATTATATAAGATACTTGAGCTAACCCAATGCTCCATAATCCCAAAAAGGATGCTCAACTAAGGTGAGGTGGGTTTGAACAACCACTGGTTTAAATAATTCTAACTCTTTATAGTGTTAAAAAAATGTCTTAAGGTGATTTAAACCAATCACATGGATTGGCTCGCACTTAAGTCATAATTAAATCTAGTTTTAACTTAATTCAAATTCATGGAAAGTGCTCAACCAAAAATTATATGGTCTCCATAAAATATCCAAAGAGGTCTAAAATATCTAAACTAAGCCCTCTAAGGATGGAGTAACTCATCTCCACTATCATGTCATGACTACACCTTCCTAGCACATTGACTTTGATTGATTATTGGGACTATTTTTAACATTCTTATGTTATGTGGACATTTATTGCAAATAATATTTGATTTGTAGAACATTATTTATTGGTTTAATTTGAATGTTAATCATTCATGCAATATTTTATAGGATTATATGTTATTATTTTGGGTTGTTGATTATGACCTGATATTATTGATGTCTATGTTATCTTGATTATAGGTATGCATCACATAAGCATAAGTTAGGTTTAAAAGTTGTGGGTTTGATGGTAAGGATATAGTATGTAGGTAAACCATAAAAGTGATGCAATAGTGTCCAAAACTTGATTCAAGCCCTTTTTCTCTATCATTTTGTGATTTGAGTTGTGTTGTCCCATTTTGGATTAAGTCTTTATCTAGATGGCTATTTATAAATAGTTGTCCTTTTGTTTTTCTTGATGGTTAACCAAACAATCAACCAAATAATTAGATATGAATATAGTTCATTCCAACATCACATATACACTCTAAAATTATAATATAATGAGCATTAAGATGTAACTCAAAGGTTTTAAAAGGTCTTAAGTCCTGTAATGAGTTGTTAAATCCTTGTTTCAGACCAGTTCAAGTCTATGCACTAAACTATAACGAGACACCAAGAATGGGTAAGGTTAGCACCATATTAAAAGAGTCTGTATAGGATTAAAACATTCAAATTATTCATATAGTTTATGATAAAAACTAATGGATAGATTCATGTTGTTGAAATCCACAAAAGACTAGGAATTAGATTCATGGTCTTATTTTCAAAGATCAAACCATAAGTTAAGGGACTTAGGTTGAGGTCATGAAAAATAAAGTGTTGAATGTCATAAAATTGGTTCAATGGTAAATTTAACTAGGTAGGTAAAGTTAACCAGCCATGATTATATTGGTTGACCTTGACAAAGTGATGATTAGGGATTTCATTTTGTTTGGAAGGCTATCGATGTGTGCATAGTGACTTACATAGAAATGGGAAGCATACACATAAAATCAAGTGTCTTCAAACTAGAACTCTATGATAGTTAAGTCGATATTATTTCCAAGTTGTACATGAATTTTAGTATAGTTGGAGTTGGAGTTCCATTTGAAAGAACTCCTAGTTCTACTAAATGGAACTATGACTTCCAAGAATGGATAAAGTTATGGGTAATAGAAAAGACAAAAAAAGGATAGGGGAAGAAACAAGAGAGGAAGGATAAGGAATTCATGTAGAATAAAAACCCTTTTCTTGGTATATGTTTCATCATAAAACAAACAAGTAATTATTTTATTTGTAATATGTCATTGAATGTGTTTATTAATCTGAATATGAACAAGGTTTTAAGGTTTGAAAGTTATGTTTCATAAATAGACCTCAAAATTATTTATGAATATCACTTGGTTAAGGATACTCGATAGGGTTAGATCATGTAGTTACACCCACCCTTATATGGCAATGGGTAAACTAAAAAAATGAAAGCACTTGGTTGATTTAAAAAATGGAAATTGGTTTATATGTTTTGTTATTTTGGTTAAACCCTAGATTTAGGTCTTTTAATTTTCTAAGTTTGTTTCTTATAAGTTTTATTGACACAAATCCTTGGTTAAATGTGTAAGCTTGAGTAGGGACTATTGTGTCTTGAAACCTTAAATAAACTAGTCATTATTACATCACTATCATGGTTTAGTTGGGTGCTTATTTTTTTGACCAAGTTACTACTTCCGTCTCTAATCAATGGTTGGGGTGGATAGGGAAACCTATCTATCACTGGACTTATATCAAGTACATGTAAAATATTTTGTTTGTAAATTATTTGATGTTGAATTCATGGTGCAAAAATGATTTTGTACTCCTAATTGTTTATTGGCAAAGCATTTGAAATAAGTTTATAATTATGTATTCATTTAAAAATAATGTCTGCATTGTAATAATATGAATGGTTCCTTATCTTGGTTTATTTCCATAATATTTGGATAA
This sequence comes from Torreya grandis, assembly GCA_037957365.1. Lineage (NCBI taxonomy): Eukaryota > Viridiplantae > Streptophyta > Pinopsida > Cupressales > Taxaceae > Torreya > Torreya grandis. Next base: position 2,679,670 of record JARHVA010001721.1, on the reverse strand, counting down.
GTTCAATGTAAAATATATAATATTGGTAGCATAATGTGTTATGAACCTATGGGTATACTTCATAACTATTAATGTGTATTTATTTGATAAAAAGTATTGGTATCATACTTTTTTACAACCTTAAATAAAGGTTTTTAAATGGACTTGGAAATGACCATTGGGGATCCAAACCACTCATGAGATTCTTCAAGAAAATTTTATTGTGAAATGTTTTGTTATAATGAAAGTCATTGAGTATTATTGGATTATTTTGTATGGTGATGGTATAGTAAGTTGAATTCAATTTTTTTTCAAAAGAAAATAATAATAAATATAGTTGAAACTCTATTATATTGTATAATTGAGTTACATGTCATTGTGTGCTTCATTTTTATTATTAATGTGCTTCATTGTTTTTAATTTTAGTTCAATTTGTCATGTGAGTGTGAAACTTGGACTTTAGTGTATGTTTCCAAGTCCAAATATAATTATTTTATAAATAAGAAAATAGGAAATCCTAAAAACATAACTTACTCATTAAGTAAGCTTAAGGTGTAAACAATAATTTACACCAAAAATGTGTGATTTTTCTAAGTTGATTAATAACATCTAAAATTTATAAATTTTGCATCAACTAAGTAATAAATTCATCAAATTTAACATCAGGTTTACATTTTTAGTTTACATGAGATGAGGAAGGAATCATGAAGATAATATGCATCTCCTAATTATTTGATGATCTTAATCACGTATATCAGTTTATTTTTTTGTATATTTAAGATGCAAAAGGATTGTCTATTTCAAAATAAAGATAAAGGTCTATTAATATTTAGAAATTATCATGGATTGATGTAACCAGGTGTATTTTGGTTATCCAATTCATTGTGTTGGATTATAAGCTAGATATGATCTTGTATAGTTATAGGCTTTAAACTTCATTTTATGTGTAGTTGTGCCTGCCATTGTGTAACCAAAAAAATAATGTTGAATGATGTGTATTGGCTTACAACACATAATTTACTATAATTAATATTGTGCATTGTGAGGAAGGAGATGGATTGAATGGTTTCATTATTTTATTTTTAGCAGATAATCAATATACATATCTTGTAGTTTTAATATTTAATCATCCAAATAGATAGATACCATTAATGCTAGTTATAGAATTGACTATCTAGATAGATGATGTGTATGAGGAAACCTGGTTACTCCTTACTAAATTATGCCAATTTTTTTTGTAGCTAGAAAGGTTGTGCATATGATTATGTCAATGCATGTTTCCATATTACTTTTTTGGAATGATTCTTATGATTGATATATTACATACTAATTATGAATGATTGGATGATATCTCATAATACAAGTCATAAGTATTGGAACCTCAAATTCATCAAGTTTTGAGGTAAAATAACATGTTTCCATGTTTTTTTGTCGAATGCTTGAAATTTATTTAAAGGATGACTTGAACCTATTTGTTGCATTGGATGAACCTGATAGTGCGTGGTGTTAAATTTATCACTTAATGACTATGCAAGGGAAAATAATATGAGAAACATGACTATAAACCATCCAAGTGTCTCAATAATATATATCAATGGGTTTCACTAATATTTATTCTATAGTAAGCTCATGATCTTATCTCTGGTGTGGAGATTCATTAATTTTTTTAGTCATACACATTTTTGGATTTAAGTTTCAAGGATCCTATTTGGTATGAGATGTGTACCTTAATTGTTGGTGGTTATTGGAATTAGTTAAATCAATTAGTATTTTCCATAACTATCACATCAATCATAAGCAGTTATTATAATTATGAAGGATTTTATTATGCCATGTACTTGAATTCACTAGCATATGTTGAAGGTATATAACTCATGTGGAATTGTTAGTGGTTTCCAAATTTTTTCCACTAACATGGAATTCAAAATTTAAAAAGGTATGATATTTTGTAAAGTAAATTGCATATTTAATGATGTTATGCATGTTTTTGTATAAACATGTTTGAATCTGATTATTGAATCAATTTGTTTTGATCCTGGAATTGGTTTCCATTGGCAAATATTTTAATAGTTTGGGCATAACCACTATTTTCTAAGTTTTAAATATTCTACAAAAATTGAGGTTATGAAAATTGGTATCATAGATTTTTTTTAGGCTAAATCAAACAAAATTTCATAAAAATTAATGTAATAATGCATGTCTAATGTGTTAATATGTTTATACCTAGAACAACCCAAAATCCTATAAATGTTGGTAATGATCTTGTTGATAATCATGTACTAGATCAGCATGGTAATATTGATATAGAAGTGGAACAAATTGGTAGCCATGTAGCCAATCAAGATAATCTTAAATAGCAAGTTCCTTAGAAAAAAAATGTTTTACTACATGACATCTTAGGTGATTTTCATGGCATTCAAGGATAAATGGAAGGTTTTGGTCAAATATTTACTCACTTGGAAAACTTGTAATAGGGAGGGTAGGAAAAAATGATTCTTAATGAGCATCCACCATGACAATAGGTTGTATATCCCATTATTGAGTATCTAAAGAAGGTTATTCCTCCCATATATTCTAGTGAAACTACTAGTGATATTGTTGAGGCATGGATGATTAATTTGTAGAAGTTTTTCACTTTACATAGTATGAGTTCCAATATCAAAGCACACATCAGAGCTTACCAATTTCTAAGTGATGTAGCTTTATGGTAGAACCACCTATGTGATCTTAAGGGGTAAGACTCCATGAATCTTGGGAAATATTTGAGAAGAGATTTAGAAAAAGGTATATGAACAACATCTACAAACAATATAAAATCACAAAGTTTCAATTGTTGAAACAAAGAACTATGTTAGTATCTGAGTATGAGAACAAGTTTATGAGACTCCTAAATTATGCTCATTACATGCAAGATGAGGAAATAAGATAAATAAGTTCAAATTAGGTTTAAATTATATACTCATTTATGATGTAAACATGACAAACCCAAAAACTTTAGCTACTACCTTGGAATCAACACATCATGCTAAAGAAAAAGACAAGTCTCACCAAAGAGTAAGACAAAAGTTTTGGAACAACAAGAAACAATGAAAGTCAAAGTCATTAATAACTATATTTAAAACATCTATTAGAAATATTTATAGTTATGGAAATAAATTTAAGAATTAAAAAGGGGTCCAATCCACATTATTTTGAAAGGAAGCATGTTGGAAACAACAAGCAACATAACTTTCATGGACTAGATACAAGAGCAAACACCATTCCACTCCTAAATAAAATTGATTTAACTTGTTGGGAATGTAGTGACAACCATTATTTCAAGGACTAACCTAAGATAAAGGGTGATCACAAGGTCTATGTAGCTATAGATAATAGAAATGTTGAATTTAAGTCAATACCTATTGATACAAGAGGTATAATTTCTAGATTTTCCTTCTCTATTATGATTGACTCTAAATTTATATATATATATATATATATATATATATATATATATATATATATATATTATCCTATTAATGATTTGAAATGTAAAATCAAACTAACTAGACTTAGAGAAGGATGGAAAGTAGAGTTTAGAACTGAGAAGAAGGTGGTTGTTAATGAATTTTAAAAGCAAGCTAAGTTGAACTTGGACAATTTTAAGACTTGTGTAAATATATTACTTATCCCTTGAGGATCCTATGACATTATCTTGGGCATGGATTGGTTACAAGCACATCAAACCAAGCTAGACTACTCAAATAAAAGAGTTTAATGCTTAGATAATGAAAGAAATTATATAGTTATTCAAGTAATCAACAATCCTTCAATTCCATGAATCCTTTAGCCATACAACTTTAAAAAGTTATCATAATGGCATGTCAGCTTATGCTCTCAATTTAAATGAGATAGTTGAGGAAACAACCACCATACTCCAAGATTACTCAATTTTGGAATAGTTTCCAGATGTTTTTCAAGAAGAGATACTAGGTTTGACTCCAAAAAGGATATTTAATTTTGCTATAGAGGTAATAACTAGAACAACAACTACATTTAAGACACCTTACCAAATGAATGTGGAACATGTAAGTGAGTTTAAGGTTCAAATTCAAGATTTTATTTATAAGGGAATGATATAACTTAGTGTGTCACCCTAGGGATCTCCAATATTGTTTGTTAAGAAGAAGCATGGGACATTTAGATTATGGATTGACTAAAGAATGCTCAATAAAGTCAAATCAAGAAATGTATCCTATTCCTCACATAAATGAATTTTTTTCTTAGATGAAAGGAGTTGTATTTTCAAAGATATATCTTTAATTGGGGTATCATCCACTCTACAACAAATATGAATATGTCCATAATACTATATCTGTAACTAGATATTGACATTATGAATTAGTAGTCATGCCATTTGGACTAATAAATGCTCCTATAAAATTGATGAATTTAATGAATAGTGTATTTTAATATTTTATTGATATTATTTTTGGTATTTTTAGAAAAAATTCTAATATATTCCAGGAATGAATAAGAGAATGAGAAAAACTTGAGGCTAGTGCTACATTGCTTGAGGTAGTACAAGCTATACTAAAAGTTGTCCAAGTGATATTTATTTCAATCTTAGATTCACTACTTAGGACATGTGATTTATAAAGAAGGTATTAAGTTAGTGCTGGCCAAATTTGGCCCACATACAAAAATTCTACCTAATTTGATCAAGATGAGTAAAGTTCCTAATGAAGTGGATGATCAAAAAATGACTTGCACAAGTCTAAAAAGACTAGGCCATCATGGCACATTATGCAAAAATAAATGGGTTAGCTTGATTATGCATTTCCTAAGTTCACTTAGGAGGCCTCTTAGAGCCAAATAATTTCATGGACATGAATTTATTCATGCCTAAATCATGTTGTACAAATTTCATATCTTGATGAGTTTGCTATCTCAAGATATAAAGCTTCAAAGTTAAACCAGAAAAATGGGATGGGTACACATATGTCAAGTTTAAGCTATGAGAAATAACCATTTAGATTCAAATATTCCTAGGTTGAATATAAATCTGATACATGTCAATATTATGGGAGCTTGGGTAGAAAATCAATTGTGTGTAGCAACTGACAATGATAATGGGTCACAAAGATCTAATGGTGCACATTAGATCATGCATCTAAAGATCAATGGTGAACTCACAATCAAAAGGTTAGTGTATATTGAGATCAAATGTAGAGATAAAAAGTGTCATGATCATAATAACCAAGTAGAACAATGGTGCACATTTGATCAAGTGGAAGGAGATTGATGACACATGTTAAATAACTCTAAGGAGACTAATGGTGCATATGAAGTCAAGGGTTGATGAGCTTAGATCAAATACAAGTCCATCACATGGCATAAGCACATTAAATCATAAATCTAATAGCAAGATCTTAAATATGAAGGAAGAGCTATTAGGTGGCACATTTTAAGGAGCCCAAATCAAGATTAGTGGATAAAATTAAAGTAAAAATCTAAGGGACTTTAATGGAGAATAATTATGACCTAGGTAAAAATAGAAGCAAGTCCTACAAGGATCATCTTATCACCATTAGAGCTCAGTTAGATGCCACTAAGTAGACATAGTTATATAGTCAAGGTTGTTAATGGTGAAGTTTTATTGCCATTAAATTGTAGAGAGATAATGAGGTTTTTTTAAACCTAATATAGTCCAAAATGAGGCTACACAACATGTAGCTCTCCATCGATATAATAGGTATATAAAAGCCAATAAATTAGATTGGTTTTCAATCTATATTTAGGTTGAGTATGTTTAGATATAAATAATATATGGAAGAGTGTCTTATCTTCCAAAATGGTCATAGCTCCAACAAATAGGTATTTACCATTTCTCAAAGTAGACATAGAGTGGCTTTGTCAGGTCCATGGGTATGAAGACTTTGTCCTTACAATGAAATCAAGTGAAAGGTGGTGTGGAAGATCAAATCAAAGGGATTTGGGGATTGGAGAGCATAGTAGAGTATTTAATGATGTTTAGATCTTAAAGATCTTTTCTCTAATAGACTTAGTCATGACTCATCACCTTTAACAAACTCTTGTCCTCTAGTGTATTGCTCAATGAATGAAATGATTCAGAGGCTATGGGAATAAATGAAGGATATATCGTCTATGATGTATTGGCCCTACTTGGATTAAGTGTGGTGGATAATTATTTGAAAGGTGGCAGCTCACTGATTGTTCTTGGCTAACATGTTCCCTTTTCTCTCTTCTCCCTTTCCCTATATCACCCATTCTTTCCCATTTTGTAAGGATGCTCATCTTTGGGAGTATTAGGAGAATCTTTGAGATATTGAAATATATTCTCTTCTTGATTAGGATAACCCTATCAAGCATTTCTAAGAACTATCTCTTGAAGTAAAAAATACTTTATTTACCTATCTCTTGCCTTGGATTTATGTTGAGTGAGTTGTGCATGATGACATAGTGAAGGAGAATATTCCTAATCCATTATCCTCCTTTATGAACTCCTTTAGGGTGTTTTCAAGGTATTTATAGGTCTAGATTATTGTTATTTCTACCATTAATTATGTAATCAGCTGGTCTTTGAGGTTGTGTGAGCTATCATTATCTTGTGTTGATCTAGTGTGGCTTCAAGATTATGGGAGTTTCCCATTTTTATTTGGTACATCACCTTTTAGCCTTCTTAGGATCCCTTTTCCCCCATTATAACCCTTTTCCCTATAGTACAATTAGTATAGGTGATCTATCAAGAGGAATTCAGCCTTCTCTAAAGGTTCAAACCCATCATAGGTTACCCACAGCCTGGGGTTATCCCAATATTATGGCTTAGTCATATGGAACCTAAAGAACTCTCTCTAATGGTGTAGATTAATGCCATAAAAATTTATATCATGCTCATTGGAAAAAATTTATTATGTACTAAATGAATAATTTGGTGGTTTCTTCATTCAATCATCTTTTGGAGGCATATGTGCAAACATCAATGGAAAATCTGAGTTTTCATCAATAGTTTAAGTAACCCAGGTACCTAGTCATCATAATTCAGTATGGATCATCACTCTTTTGATCAATATGCTTATTCTCTACCTCAAAATCCTTCATATCAGATTATAAATGTTTATGGATTTACCCTAAATGGTTCTCAGTATTCAGTGCATTATCTTTCTCAATCTCAAGATATCCATAGTTATTCTCCAAACTGATCCATTTCAAGTTGGAGGCAAACGCTCTCAAGATATGAAAGGTACATGATAAACCTTAATACATAAAGGGGATATGGTCAAGATATCCCTAATCACATTATTCATGGCATAAGATATGCATTAAAGTTAATGAAGGAAGAATGGACACCTATTAAGGGATTAAATTAGAAAAACCTTTCAAGTGAGATGATGGATATAAGCATTTACATTCAAATCATTGAGTATAAGCTAAAAATCCTTGAAGAATAACATGTTCAACTCCATCAACCTTATGTGTCTTCATATACACCACCTTAGCCCTCATATATGCTACTTATTCTTCCCTAAGAGGTTGTTCCAAGTGTTCCAAGTCCTTCATGTATTCCTCAAACCTTCCCTTATTAAAATTCAATCCAAGGGAGCCTTCAAACAAAGAAGGAGACTATTATGGAGTAGCCTATTGTTGAGACCCAATATTCCACTTATCCTCCTCAAGAATCCTCTTATAGCTCATACCAGCCCTCTTATGCTCCTTATCTTCATGAAACCCCTAACCACCTTCAAGATAAGATATTCCAAGAGAACATAGATAGGAAAATCAAAGAGTTAGAGTTGAAGATGAGGAAATAGGAAGAGAGTCAAAATTAAGAAGAGGAAACTATTTCTTACACATTCCCCTCATGGAATTTAATTCAGAAAGGTTTCTAGAAGGAATAGGTGCTAGTTAAAGTAGTCCAAGCACTAGTTTAAGAGCCACCAAAGAGACCATTCAAATTCCCTAGCTAGAAGGATACTCTCATGAGCTAAAATCAAGGTGAACTTATTTACCCTCCCACCATCTCCCTCTTAGAGAAAGAACCCATTTTATAAATGATAGAGGAAGATTTTGAAGTCATAAGTGAACCTGAAGAGGACAATGTAAGTGTTTATGATTAAGAGATCATGATAGACATCCCACTTTATTTAAAAGGGGAAGAATTAGGTTTGGTCTAGCCTTCTTGGTATAACTTTGACACTAATAGACTAGATCCTAATGAGGATAATTCTCAAGTTGAAAATAGAGCAGACCTTGAATGGACTACTAAAGGTCCATTTTGCATAGATGAAGAAGAGGATCATGAATCAGACCTTGAACAAGATAAATGTGTATTTTTTGACCTTGGTTGGTCAAATCAACCCTCATTTCTAATTGAATAACAAGATGAAATATTGAGTGATATTTATGAAGAAGACATCTCAAATTCTTAGGTGATGCATTTTGATGAGATACCACTTTGTGTGATGGAGGAGGTAGACTATGTTCCTCTCTAAAGAGACTATGATTTGATTGTGCCTAAGGAGCATACTTATGGAGCAACAAAGTGTAGGAGTGAGGTAAAATCTGATTGCTTAATGTTTTTATTGATAAGAGGATGTCCTATTAGGTACCTAACTCAGTTAAAAGATGATAAAGAGGAGCCATCACTTATTGTGCTTAATTTAGAGCACAAAGTTGAGTATCAAAAAGAGCTAGATAAATTTGCCTATCCACTCCAAGATACTTGTATGTCCAATCAATCAGATTGGGTAGGTCAGGTTATTTTTGTTCTTATTCTTAGAGAAATATATCACCAATATGTTAAATATCCACTCCTTCTCCATCTCTGATTAGTTGTCCTCAAACATGTAAATCATATTAGATTAGTGAGAAAGGGTGGCTATTTTTTACAACTAGTTAATGGTTTTGTATAGGTTTCATTATGATTGGTTAGTTTAGGGTAGGTAGGTTTTATGTTTTCCTCTAAGTGACTTGTGAACATTTCCTTTTTGTTCCATGTTTCCTTTTCCAAATTATTTTGGGCACTTTGTTTTGTTTTGTTTATTTTGGTCCTTATTGCTTTAAGAGAGGGTTTTTTAAGAAAGGGACAACCTTACCCAATTTAGATCAGCTTATGACTTCATGCCCAATGGATCAGATAAGGTAAATGGTCTAGGTTGTTAAGAATAATAGGCATGCTTATTTATGAGTCACCAAAGATGTTGGCCAAATTTGGTCCACATAAATTTTTTTCCTAGTTTGATCAAGATTAGTAGAGTTCTTAATGAATTAGATGATCAAAAAATTAATTACACAAGTTTAGAGAGACCAGATCGTCATGTCACGTCACACAAAAATAAATGGGTCAACTTGATTGTGAATTTAATAAGTTCACTTAGGAAGCCTATCATAGATAAAATATTGCATGGACATGAATTTATTTATGCCTAAATCATGCTCTACAAATTTTATATCTTGATGAACTTGTTATTTCAAGAAATAAAGATTCAAATTTAAACCAACAGAATGGGATGGGAATGCAAATGCCAAGTTTAAATTGTGGTAGATAGCCATTTGGATTAAAATATTCATAGGTTGAATGTAGATCCAACAAGTTTCAAGATCATGGGAGGTCAGGTAGAATATTAATGGCACATAGTGACTAACAAAGATAGTGGGTCCTAAAGATCCAATGATGCATGTTTGATCATGTATCTAAAGATCAATGATGAGCTCTTAGTCAAAAGGTTAGCATATATTGAGATCAAATGTGGAGATAATAAGTATCATGATCACAGTGACCAAGAAGTTCAATGGTACACATTATATCAAGTGGAATGATATTGATGGCATGCATTCAATTACCCCAAGGAAATCAACGGTACATATAAATTCAAGGGTCAATGATCTCAGATCAAACATGAAGCCACCACATGGTGTGTGTTAAATCACAAAAATGATAGCAAGATCTTGAAGATAAATGAAGATCTTCCAAGTGGCACATTTTAAGGAGCCTAGATCAAGATCAATAGCTAAAATTAAAAGTTGAAAGATAAGGGACTTTAATGGAGAACAATTGTGACCTAGGTAGAAATAGAAGCAAGTCCTGCAAGGATCATCCTATTACCATTAGAACTTAGTTGAATTCCATTAAGTAGACATAGTTATAAAATCAAGGTTGTTAAAGGTGAATCTCCATTTCTATTAAAGTTTATAGAGATAATGAGGTTTTTTTAAACCTAATATGGTCTAGAAAGAGGCTACGCAACCTACAAATCTCCATCGATATAATATCTATATGAAAACCAATAAATTAGATTAGTTTTCAATCTATATTAAAGATCTATATTCAGGTTAGAGTATGTAAAGATATAAATAAGATATGGAAGAGGTTCTTATATTCAAAAATGGCCATAGCTCTGACAAACAGGTACTTACCACCACCTAAAGTAGACATGGCATGGCTCTGTCAGGTCCATGGGTATGAAGACTTTGTCCTTATAGTGAAAGCAAGTGGAAGGTGGCATGGAAGATCAAAGCAAAGGGATTTGGGGATTGGAGAGCATAGTGGAGTATTTAATGTTGTTTAAATCTTAAAGATATTTTATCTAATAGAATTAGTCATGACTTATCACCTTAATCAAATTCTTGTCCTCTAGTGTGTTGCTCAATCAATGAAATGATTCAGAGGCTATTAGGACAAATGAAGGATATCTTATCTATGATGTATTATTCATAATTAGATTAAGTATGGTGGAGAATTTATTTAAAAGTGGCAGCTCATTGATTGTTTTTGGTTAACGTGTTCCCTCTTCTCTCTTCTCCCTTTCCCTATATTACCCATTCTTTCCCATTTTACAAGGATGCTCATTTTTGGAGTATCAGGGGACTCTTTGAGATATTGTAGGATATTATCCTCTTGATTAGGCTAAAACCTATCAATAATTTATAATAATTATCTTTGGAATAAATAAAATGCCTTTTTAACCTATCTTTTGCCTTAAATTTGTGTTGAGTGAGTTGTGCATGATGGCATAGTGAAGAAGAATCCTCCTCATCCATTTTCCTCCTTTTTGACCTCCATTAGGGTGTTTTCAAGATATTTACAAGTTTGTATTAGTGTTATTTATACCATTGATGTAATTTCTCAGTGAGTCTTAGAACTCCTCTTTGTTTGCATTCATTACTTCATGAACCTAGTCTATGAAATACTTATGCAATCATCTAGCCTGTGAGGTTGTGTAAGCTAACATTGTCTTGTGCTGATGTAGTGTGGATTCAAGCTTATGGAATTTTCCCATTTTTATTTATTACATCACATTTTAGTCTTATTAGGATCCATTTTCTGTATTTATAACCCTTTTCCCTATATTAGCATTAGTATAGGTGATCCATCAAGAGGAAGTCAACCTTCTCTGGAGGTTTAGCCCCATCATAGGTTACCCACAGTTTGGGGTTGTCCCAATATTATGGCTTAGTCAAAGGGAGCCTAAATAACTCTCTCCAATGGTTCATATTAATGCCATAATAGGTAGATCTTATAAGTATTATATCCATTAATGAATGGCCAACTCTTAAGAATGTACATGATGTGAGAAGCTTCATGGGGCTTGTTGGGTATTATTAGAGATTTGTGCAAGACTTTTCAAGGATTGCTCACCCCATAACTTCCTTGTAAAGGAAGGTGAAGAAATTTTATTATTCTCCTAAGTTTGAATTATCTTTTCAAGAGATAAAAAATCTATTAAATACAACTCATAATTTAACTATACCTGATCCTATAGTAATTTTGATATATGGGTTGATGCTTGCAAGGTGGGAATTAGAGCCATTTTAACTCAAGATGTCAAGGTGGTTGCCTATAGGTCTAGGAAGCTCAAGATCCATGAACAAAATTACCCCACTCATGATTTAAAATTAGTTTCTTTCATTCATTCCTTAAAGCAATGGAAAGATTTTTTGTTATAAAAGTACTTTAAGATTAAGTCAAACCATCACAACCTTATACACTTGTTTTCTTAGGATGAGTTGAATGCAAGGCAAAGAAGATGACTAGAATTTATCATTAACTTTGATACTAATATTGATTATGTGAAAGGCAAATAAAATAGAGTGGATGATTCACTTAGTATGTGAACCTATATTATTTCCCTCTCTATTATGTATTCTGATTTAAAAACAATTATTCTTACACAATAGGAATATGATGCTGAGTGTATTAAAATCTTTGCTAAAGTTAAGGCAATAAGTTATGATTCTAATTTTTTAGTTGATTTAGATGGTCTTTTAAGACACAAAGTTATAATTTTCATCCCAATCTCAAGGAATTTGAGAGAAGAAGTGATGAATGAAGTGCATGTTGCATTTCACTACACACATCTAATTGTTAATAAAATAACACAAGAGCTGAAAGAGATATATTTTTGGTTGGGGATAAGGAAATATGTGGCTACTTATGTAGCCAAGTAATTGGAATGCCAACATGTGAAATTTAAGCATGGTTATCTAGGAGGCTTACTGAATCCTCATGCCATTCTAGAAAGGAAATGGGCTATTATTTATATCTATAGATTTCATCATGTTATTGCCTAAATATCATAGTAAACATGATTCAATCCTAGTTGTGATTGATTAAATCATTAAAGTGGCTCAATTTATTGCTATAAATATCACTAATGATGCTACCATCCTTGCTAAAATATTTATAAAGGAAGTTGTACATCCCCATGGTGTACCTAAAATGATCAGCTTAGATAGAGATAAACTATTTAATTCTTAGTTTTGGTAAATTATGATGGCTACTTTTGGTACATAGTTGAATTTTATTTCAGTTTATGATCCAAAAACAAATGGATAGACTAAAAGGCTCAATATGACTATTGAATACATGCTATGAATTTATGTCATGGATCAACAATACTCGTGGGAAGATTTACTACACTTGGTAGAATTTACTTATAATAACATCTACCATTCAGTAATCAAGATGGTTCCATTTGAAGCCTTAAATAGATGTAAATGTAGAACTCCTTTGGGTTGTAACAACTTGGAAAACTATGTGTTTTTTGGTTTAATTTTTTTGAAATATTATGATGAATAAAATGGATATTATAAGAGAAAGATTGAAGGTTGTCTCTGATCGACAAAAAAGCTATGCAGAGCTAAAAAGCCCACATAGAGAGTTTGAAGTTAATAAAAAGTATTTCTGAGAGTAAGACCTTAGAAAAGCTCAATTAAATTGGCAAAGCTAATAAATTAGTACCTTGCTATGTCAAACCTTTTGACATAGTGGAAAAGACTAGCCCAATGGCATATCATCTTACTCTCCCTCTATCTTTATCTAGAATCCATGATGTTTTTCATGTAGCATTATTAAGAAAATATGTTTCAAATCCCTCACATGTTTTAAATTGGGATAATCTTCAGATGGAGCATGAAGAAAAAATTCAACTAGAGCCTATAAATATTCTAGCTCAATGGAACATTGAGCTATGAAAAAGAAAAATGTAGTAAGTTTTGGTCTAATGGGATCAAATGGGAGAAAGGAGTGCTTCCTAGGAAGATAAAAATATTTTATGGTAGCATTATCCTCATTTATTTTAAAGCCCTAAGGATGGTTCCATTCTTAAGGGAGGGTGTATTTCATGACCACACCTACCTAGCACATTGACATTGGTTGATTATTGGGACTATATTTAACATTCTTATGTTATATGGATATTTATTGTATATATTATTTGATTTGTAGAACATTATTGATTGGTTTAATTTGAATTTTAATCATTCATGCAATATTTTATATGAGTATATGTTATTATTTTTGGTTGTTTATTATGACCAAGTACTATTGATTTCAATGTTATCTTGATTGTAGGTATGCAACACATAAGCACAAGTTGGATTTATAAGTTGTGGGTTTGGTGGCAGAGATATAATACACAGGTAAACCACAAAAGTGATGTAGTAGTGTACAATACCTAAATCAAGCCCTTTTCTTTGTCATTTTATGATTTAAACTGTGTTGTCCCGTTTTGGGTTTAGTCATTATCTAGCTAGTTATTTATCCATAGTTATCTTTTTGTTTTTCTTGATGGTTAACTAAGCAATCAATCAAATAGTTTGATGTGAATGTAGTTCATTCTAAAATCACAAATGCACTATAAAAATAGAATTTAATAAGAATTAAGATGTAAATCAAAGGTTGTCAAAGGTTTTAAGACCTCTGATGAGTTATGAAATCCTTGTTTAAGACCAATTCAGGTTTGTGCACTTAATTGCAATGAGATGCTAGGAATGGTTAAGGATGGCACCATGTTAAAAGAGTTCATATAGGATGAAAACATTCACATTACCCATATAGTTTTTGATAAAAACTAATTGATAGATTCATGTTATTAAAGTCCAAAGGGACTAGGAATTAGATTCATGGTCTTATTTTGGAAGCTCAAACCATAAGTCAAGGGACTTAGGTTATCAAACCCTAAGTCATAAAATTGGGTTGATGGTAAAGTTAATTTGGGTAGGTCAAGTTAACCAACCATGATTATGTTGGTGGATCTTGGAGAAGTGATGATTATGGTTTCCATTTTATTTGGAATTATCTATATCCATGGACAAAAACATACATGGAAATGGGAATCATGCATAAATAGGCAAGGGTTTTTTAACTGAAACTTTGTGTTAGTTAAGTGAAGTATTTTTTTCAAGTTGTGCATGAATTTTAGGATAGTTGGAGTGGGAGTTTCACTGAACAAAACTATTGGTTTTGTTGAATGGATCTATCACTGATAGAAATGGATAAAGTTATGGGTTAAGAAAAAGAGAAAAAAGGATGGTGGGAAGAAAGAAGAGTGGAAGGAGAAGGAACTCATGCAAGACAAAAATATTTTTCCTAGAAATAATTCATGCAGGATAAAAACCCTTTTCCTAGTATGTGTTGCATCATAAAACAAGTAATTGTTTTAGCTACAATATGTCATTGAATGTGTGCATTCACTTGAATACGAATAAGGTTTTAAGGTTTGAAATCTTTGTTTCTTGAATAGGTAGTGAATTTTTTTGTGAATAAAAATTGGTTAAGGATACTTGGTAGGGTTAGATCATCAGTTATACCCTCCCTTAGATGTTAATAGGTAAACTAAAAAGGTATAAAGACTTGGTGGATTTCTTGATTGATTGAAAAAAAAATATAAATTATTTTATGTGTTATCTTATTTTAGTTAAACCCTAGATTTGGTAATTTTGATTTTATGAGTGCATTTCTTATGATTTTTATTACCATAAAACCTTTGTTAAATGTGTAATCTTGAGCAGGGATTGTTATGTCTTAAAAACTTAAGTAAATTGGTCATTACTACATCACTATCATGGTTAGTTGGGTTCTTAGTTTTGTGACTGGTTCCCACTTCAATCTCCAATTAATGGTTGGAGTGGATAGTTAAACCTATCTATGGTTGGGATTATCTCGAGTATGTGGATGAGATTTTGTATGCAAATTCTTTGCCATGGAATTCATGGTGAAAAATGGATTTTTTAATCCTAAATGTTTGATGGTAAAGTGTTTGAAATAAGTTTATAATTATGTATTCATTTAAAAACAACATATATATTATAAGATTATGAATGGTTCCTTGTCTTGGTATATTTCTATAAGATTTAGATGAGTTTAATGTAAAATAGATAATAATAGTAGAAAAAAGTGTTATGAACTTGAGGGTATACTTTTTAACTATTAAGGTTATTTATTTGATAAAAATAATTGGTATCATCATTTTTTACAACTGATAATAAAGGTTTTTATAGAGGCCTGTAGATGACCATTGGGTATCTAGACCACTCATGATATCCTTAAAGAAAATTGTATTATGAAACATTTGTTATAGCTAAAGCCATTGAATATTCTTGGATGATTTTGTATGATGTATGGTATAGTGAGTTGTATGCAAGTTGAAAATAATAATAAGAAGAAGAAATATGGCTAGAACTCTATTAGCTTGTACAATTGAGTTACATGTGACTCTGTGCTTATTTTTTCTTACTAATGTCTTTCTAGTAAGATGAAAAAGGATTATTTGTTTCAAAATAAATATAAAGGTATGCTAATATTTATAAATTCTCATGGATTGGTGTAATTGGGTGTATTTTGGTTATCTAATTTGTTGTGTTGGACTGCAAGCTAGATTTGATCTTGTATAGTTGTAGGTTTTTAATTTCATTTTATGTGTAGTTGTGCCTTCCATTGTGTAACCATAAAAAGAATGTTGAATGAAGTTTATTGGTTTACAACACATAATTACTATAATTAATATTGTGTGTTGTGATTAAGGAGATTGAGTGAATGTTTTCATTATTTTCTTTGTAGTGGATAATTGAAATACATACCTTGTAGTTTTAAGATTTAATAATCTAAATAGCTATGGACCATTATTATTAGCTATGTAATAAACTATCTATATAGATGATGTATATGAGGAAACTCTAATAATCCTTACTAAATCATGTCAAGTTGTTTGTGTAGCTAGAAAGGTTGTGCATATGATTCTATTGATGCATGTTTCCATATTAATTTGTTGGAATGATTCTTATAACTGATATATTCCATACTAAATATGAATGTTTGGATGTTATCTCATAATACAAACTAGAAGTATTGGAATTTTTAAGCCATCAAGTTTTGCAGTACAATAACATGTATCCATGTTTTTTTGTCAAACTCTTAGGGGGATTAGAGTGTGAAAGGAAATAATAGAAAAAGGATGAGGTTTAGTTCAAGAGTAACTAAAGACTAATATTCATTTCATATTCTTGGTAATTCAGGTTTGGATTATGTGTATGAACAATTGAAATGTAGATTATCTATAATTATAATATGAGTAAGCTCAATTTGTTTTAATTGTAATGGGTTTGGTGTACATAACTCCCTATTCAGGGTCTTAAGTATGCATATGTATATGTTTGTATGTATGTATGTAGATACACACACACACATATGATCATTCAATCATATGCATATATATATATATATATGAATAAATGTATGGGTGTGTAAACATGTATGTATAGGCATACTCATAATATAAGACTTAGCATGAGATTAGATAAGCATAATACTAAACCTCTTGATATTATGAATAAATTAGATGATATTCATAAAAGATATTATTATTTTGAGATGATTTACAATCATAATGATGTGAGATGCTCCAAGTTGTTATGTTTATAATTGTAACTTGTAATTGTTACTCAAATGATTGGATTTCATAACTTGTAAGAAGAACAAATTAATGAAGTAACCATAATGATATTATGCATATTATTGTGAATTCATGAATTTGGTCTCCTTATCTAATTCATATAAATGTTTGATTTGAATATATATGATTTCAAGACCAAAGGTTATATCATGAAAACATGACTAAATGTTTTGATATATATATGATGAAATTATTGCATTTATAGTTTTATCACTTATATATAAGAAGTAATGTAGATAAAGATGCAAGTGAGGATCCCATAATAATATGGTAATAATTAACTATTCTCTAAGGATTGATAACCAAAGATAGAAATAGTCATGAAGCCAAATTATAGTTAGGGAAGGTTTGAAATTTATTTAAAGGGTGACTTGTACCTATTTTTTGTATTGGATGAACCTGATAGCATTTGGTGTTAAAGTTATCACTTAATGACTATACAAGAGCATAATATATGAGAGATATGACTAAAAACCATCAAAGTGTCTCGAGCACATATATTGATGGGTTTCAATCATTTTTATTCTATATTGAGTTCATGATCTTATCTCAAGTGTGAAGATCCATTAATGATTTTCAGTCAAATGCATGTTTGGATTTAAGTCTCGAGGATCCTATTTGGTATGAGAATTATACATCAGTTGTTGATGGTTATTAGGATATGTTAAATCAATTAGTCTTTTTCATAACTATCACATAAATCTTAGGGAGTTATTGTAATTGTGAAAGATTTTATTAATTCATGTACTTGATTCCCTAATGTATGTTAGAGGTTCAAAACTCATGTGGACTCATTAGTGGTTTCCAAAATCTTTCCACTAACATGGAGTTCAAAATTTACAAAGGTTTGATCCTTTGTAAAGTAATTCATATCTTGAATGATGTTATGTATATTATTTTATAGACAAGTTTAAATATGGCTATTGAGTTAATTTGTTTTAATCCTATAAATGGTTTACATTGGCAAATAGTTTTATAGTGTGGGCATAATCACTATTTTTCTAAGTTTATTTTGGGAAAATTGAGGTTATGAGATGTCAAAATGATTATGGGGCCCCATGAAGTTTGCCTACCCCTCTTTTTAGGTTAAAAATCATATTTGGTAAAGGAGGGGGAGGGAAGTGTTGGAGAATTACCTATCCATATTCATCCCTATCCACCTTCCTCACCCTTAAATGACTACCATTAATGGGGTCTCCAAAATTTTAATACAATAATAATTATTTCATTTTAAAAATTATGACATAATAAAAAGGTGTATGGGATCATTTTGTAGGTACCTAAATTGACATAAAGCCTCTAAGTGGTCTTGAACTCTTGTGATTATTGATCTAACATTTGTCAATCTAATGATTTGGCATCCATTGAAAAAGTAGCGAACAAAAATTTTGTGGTCAAAAAGTAGCATGAAAATGTAGTGAGGATAAAATGTAGCAAGGAAAAAATATCATAGTACTAAAACACATTTTACGATATTACCAATACCGTTACATTTTTCCTCACTATTTTTTTTCCTCATGATATTTTTTTCATACTATGTTTTTTACCATTATGTTTTTGTCCACTACATTATCACATAAAGCTAATGATTTGAGAGTTTCAAAATTCTTTATGACCATTAATGGTTGAAAAGCTAAGTTTAATGTAAAATTATTTGTAAAACTAACTTTCAAGTTAAAAATATTATTTCATATGATAGAGGAAAAAATATTAATGGGGGTTCCTTTTTGAGTTAATCCGTTCTAGTGCTTCTAAGAGCCCATAAATGTCAAAATAGTCTAAAAAGACCTCTGTAGGACAAAATTATCAAACATTAAAAATGGTGCCACATTAGATCCTAAAACCTATTCCATACATAAGAGAATGAAAAAATTATATGGGGTCTCTTATGTATTCCCCCCACCTCTGGGTCTCTAGGTAGCCTCAAATGGCTTCACAAAATAGGTATATTTCTAAGGCAAAGTTCTAGTTATACATTTTATTTGGTCAGTGAATTTTATTACAATGCATTGTATTAAATAACAAAAAAATTATAAAATAAATATCTACATAGTAAAATTAAGGGGTGATCAAACATTTTTTACCATTGTGTTTCAAAGGAATGGTAGTGGGGAGCTTACTATGTGGCTTAATGCCACACGATCTCCCCAAAATATTAGGTAACTACCCATATCCAAACCATGGTGGTTTCTATTATTCTAAACTTATAAATAACTTTTTGGCCCTTAGGTCTCTATCCATTGACATGTAGTCACATGGATGACCACTAAAATTATTCTATGACTAACCTAAACAAAGGGTCAAGTGCCCTTTCAAAGGGCATGCATATTAGAAAAGTGCTTGATAGAGTGTAATTATTCAAAAATTCACCACGACCAAACTAGAGACCCAAAAATTAAGAAAGGAGTTGTGTTGGGTCAAAAACATTGTATAATTTATTTTAAAGTTATATTAGGCCCAAATTGTTCTCATTGTGTGTTCCCAAAATTTATTTAATGTTGGTCTATTTTATTAGAGATTGGGACAAAATTATGAGTTTTAATATCAAAAATTCATATCTTTCTTTTTGTGATCCAAAAATAAATTCATAAAAATGTATAGATTTATGCAAGAGTATAGTTTATGAATAAATTATATTTTTTATATTTAGGTATTTTTTAATATACATAAAAATTATAAGACAAAATATCCTCTTTAAGGCTTATCTAGGAAATAAAGCCATGGAAGCATGTAAATCTAACTTTTCACATTTATTTTCAAAATGAATATATACAATGGAATAACTTTATAATAAAATTTAATTTGATCAATACGTATGCATTAAAAGTCCATTAAAAATATATTATTCTTTCTTATTTCTCTTTTGACTAGAGCTACTACGAGGCAATAAGCATGAAAACTCAAAGTTTACATCATATTTACTTCCATATATTTTCACAATAATTAAAATTGAATATTAAATTATAATGACTTTCAAAATGGCCAATGTTTTTTTATAAATAATTATAAAATAATTGAAATGATATATATTCAAGTAATCTCCACATATAACCCTCAAGGTTAATTGAAGGAGAGGCTCACCTCCCATCCATTTGCCATTATTAAGGAACTTACCTAGGCACCTTTGAACCTAAGACTCCCATCTCTTAGCATAATGAACATCAAGGGTATCAATTAGGCCAAGATTAGCAATATGAGACTTGGTTGGTGGTTAGAACACTTAACTAGGCTACTCAAATAGAAGGCTAACTAGAAAATCTTCCATTAAATACTTTTATAACCAAAACAAAAGCATTCAATAAAATAAAAGACATAATTTTCAAACAAATAATATAAAAGGAGTCTATAAGAACATTATAACATAATAAGGCTCATTGAAGGAGAATGGGAATGTAGGGATGCCTTCCTCTTCTCCTAATAGATCTCTTGGCCATGGGAGGACCTTAACCCATTGAACCATGAAAAACAACCATGTAGGAGGTCATGGGAACTTGGTTCCTTATCCACTACCATTATGCAAATAAGAACCACATAAGAGGGCATACAAATTGAATAACCTAGCCACTTGCACTATGTAAATAAGAACCACATAGGAGAGCATGGGACCTTGATTCCCTATCCACTACCACTAAATAAATAAGAACCACGTAGGAGGGCATGGGAACCCAATTCCATTTCCACTATGACTACACAAAATATAAAAATTAAGATAAGTAATTTAAGCATAAATGGGCAGCCTAACATTGCCAAAATGAATCAAGAAATGGATTTAAAAAGCATCAATAAAAATAGGAGTGATGGTAAATATCCAAAGACAAAGTGGGAAATAATATACACATGGTGAAGATAGGCACAACCATGGAAATCAAAGGTGAAAAGAGGGTAGACTGAGTGGCCCTACACCTCTTGCAAACAAGCAAATAAAAGAGAGAATTTTCTCTTTCCAAGTAGTAACATAAAAAAACAATACAAGAGAATATGGTAGTCTACCTTGGGTTCTTTACATGGTTCAACCAAATATAATTAATATTAAAATGGTTTGGATAGTTTACCTCCTCACAAAATAATATCTCTTCCTTCTTACCTTAGATTATTATTCTCTTCTATAATTCTCCTCCCACTTCTAAAATTGAAAATGGCTAGAAATCCTTACAATGAAGGATTTCCTTCCTCAAATATGCAAATCACTCACATATCTTGGATAATGAGACTGTGACATGTGTCTATTCCCATTCATTAGATCTTGGTTGAAAATTCCACACAATCATTAACTCATTTTACAAGCCCATGTGGGAAAGAAAGGGACTTCCATGCCTCTTTAATGTTCCCACTATTTCATGCCATAAATGGGCACATTGTCTATCCTATGGATTTATCCACACTCCAACCAAGTACTACTCCAACCTATATTCAATTAGGGTCTTAAATACACAAATATATACCTCTAAATCACTTTATAACCACTTGAAAAGTTTATTAAAAGTTCCCATACAATTTTTTGTTAAAGTAGACCACTTATGTGGTTTAAAATTTAATTAATAAGTGATAATAATATTAGTGAATCCTAAGGTTTACAATAAGAAGTATGAATAGTGTCTAAGGGATGAATAATTTTAGGAGGGCAAAGGAGGTTCATAATTTATGATGAGGTACACATCACTATAATTGATTTTATATTTTGGGAATGCAATTAGTCATTACACCATTATACCAATGATGCACTCATGATCAATGTAATCCTAGTTCCATCATTAACTTCTCTTATCACCTGCACATCAATTTGCATATAAAATTCAAACTCCTAGATAGATAAAACTACATAATGTAAATAACACAAGTGATATCAATCCATAAAAAATGGATATGAACATACCTAAGACATAACATATTAATGGTAGTATATTCATGCAAATCATCTAAACATCTGTATATATTCATCCATATTCTTAAGAAATAGTAGTTATACTAGTAAAAAATATAATAAGCATCATAATGAACAACTAAAATAACATAAGTAAACTAGAATCATAACACATAAAATACATTACCTCAAACATAAGGTAATAATATCATATCATATATCAATTCATATAGAGCACATCACATCAAGATGTGTATACAATAACAAAATGTCCAAAAATAAGCACTATGAAAAATGGGGTTATAATCTTGATTTCTCTGACCCTTATCCTCTCGATGATTACATATTTGATCATCATGTATTATAATAGTCACTGTAATTACTATTTTATCTTATTCAATCATTTAGATATTTTCCTAATCTTTGAGCACCTTTTAGGCCTTATCACACTCCATCAGACCTTTTAACACTTTCTAGGGCCTTATTGAGATTTTTTGGGCCTTTCAAGGCCTATTTTGAGGCTTTTGGCATAGGTCATAGATTATGTCATAAAAAACATTATGTATTTGGTCAAGGATACACATTTTGGCCCAAACCTGCATCCTAGGTTATAAATTCTCTAGAACTGCCCATTTTGCTCCTAGTCATTGTCAAATAGCTAAAAACGACTATTTTTTAGGGAATCTAATTTTGGGAAACCTTATGTCATTTCCAAACATGAATCCCTATCCTATAAATTATAAATACTTCTCTTATTATTTATTATAGATCATTTGGACTCATCTTGGATCTTCTTGGCTTTCCTCTTGACATCTTGAAAGATCTTCACCTGTATTGAGTTGTCCTTAATTCCTAGGTAACTCTTCACCTCTCTTGATCTCTTTCACTACATGTTGCATGGTTTCTAATATCTATTTAACTCTCCCCATTTGATATTAATAGACTCAAAAATTATTACAACACAAATTGGCTTACTTGCTACTAGTTATTCTTGGTTTCATTATTGCTTGTTTTTAGCTCCTTTGGTTGGAATTGAACCTGATTTGTGCACTTAGATTTATCTATACATCCCTTGATTTTTATTAATTCAACTTTCCTATATTTTTTAAAGTGGATTTGATAGATATATACACTACATCTCAGTACTCCTCCACACTAGATCAAACTTGGACTCATGATTGGTAGGATTTTTTGCATTATGTTTGAGTATAATCTAAGGGCACCTTGCTCTGCAAGGTGAAACTAGTTTTTTTAGCTTAATATAGTGTATAACAAGGGTTATATATTAAATTATAGGTTTTTTTTAATTTTTGAATAAGAATTAGCATAGGATTATGAAATTTTATGTATTATCTCTCTCTTTAAAACATCTTTCTTACTGAAATCATCTTTCATTTCCTAAAGCTACATGTCTCTTAATTGTTTTCCTTGTTTGGTAGTCCTTAATTATTTAGATGGATTTATTTCCTATTATTTATGCACTAGTTTGTTTCCTTTAGCTATTTGTTTTACTATTGTTAGATTAGTTATAAATTCCTTTATCCTTTGTGCACTTGATCTTGTTAGCCCTAACTTGGTTTACAAGTTAGTCTTTGGCCTATTGTAAGTTAGTAAAATAGATAACTACCTTAGAATTCTAGTGGGCTATTATTTCCTTGAGCCTATTATCCTTATAGGTGTTTGCTTATTACCCTTTTTACCCCATCTACTAAACCCTAATGGATTATTTGGATTCTTGGAGCTATATTATGGCATGCCTAATGGGACCTTCTACTAGGTTTCACATTAGTTCTAGCTTATTTTGAACTCTCCTAGATAATTTACCACCAATAGCTGCAAGGGTTTGATTTTATTGTGTTTTAGCTCCCTCTCTTTTTTTTTGACCTTGATTTAGTTTTAAATATTCTTCTCTTTTGGGTCTATATTAGTTTTCATTTTTTTGGTCTTCCTAGTGCTCTTGCTTTACTAACTCCATAACCAACCTCCCACCTCTAGCATGTTATTCTCATCATATTCATGTTCTTATATTTGATTTCACTCATGAGTAGGTTAAAGTTAGAATAGAAGAAAATATAAACCCAAGGCTCCATGATGTTACCCTATCCTAATGACCAATACCTACTAATGTTTTATAGGGAAAAACATTGGAAAGTGTACAACCAATGGACTTACTCACCTTTTCAATAATCTGAGCTTTACCTATCTGAAGATACTTAACCTCAAATTCAAACCACTTTCAATTCACCTATTAGGGGTGAATATGATTCCTCACATGATTGAGGCTATATGATATAAACAAAATAATTGATGATTGTCTTAGCTGGCTTCATGTGAATGTAGAACACCATTCTTCTCATAGGAGTAGGTGGTGTGATTCCTCTAGAGATATAGATAGGAAAATTTTTGGTTTGGGTGCCTCAACTAGTTCTCATATGATTCCCTCACATATTTATTGGTGGTATAATCTATGGAAAGTACCCCCTCATGTGCATTTTTTGAGACATGGGCACCCCCACGAAACTCAATGCACACTCCCCGAGGAGCCTTCCCATCCTCCTAGTCCTTATTTTTGGGTTTTGGCTAAGTTCATTGATTTTAACTACCATTTATAGACTATGGATCCATGGAATACTTAACTATAATAATCATTCCTTCATATGGACCCTCATCTTATCGAACATGTAAAATACTCTGAGGAGTTAGGTCATTATGACCTCTCCCCCATGCATGTTATGTCATCTTATTATCCCCATATGGTATAATACCCTTCACATGGATACTTTACACCACATTATTATGAGGATTCCATTGTGATAATTCCAAATTTATGGAGTTACCTCAACACCACCTCCCACATGTCCAAGATCATGATGATATTTGCTTATGTTGACAACATCATGGTTCCTGCAAGCCACCTCAAGGATCTTGTCACTAACCGGCCATCAACCTTGCCTATCAGGACCTTCATAGGAACCCTCTAATCCCTTGGGTTCATGCCATTCCTCTTCCTAATCCCATCCCCAAACTTCCCAATTTCAATGAAAGATGGGATGTTATTCACACAGAGCATATCACATAATTCATGATTGCATGCATGGATTGGGACATGATGAAAGAATGATGTTGAATATCTTCACTCACAACTTAAAATTTGAATCATTGGTTTGGTTGTAAAATATATCATCATATTATATTTTATCTTTTCCCGACCTTACTAGAGAATTTATTCTATTACTTTGATATCTATAGACCATTTAACCTTGGCATACAATCAATCACCTTTATGGTTTAGGCCAAGGGTGGGTTTAACTTTGACTCCATGCATAGGTGGCATTCCATTATCCACATGTGTAGATTAGGTTCATGGATTATCAAATTTATGATATGTTCACCTGAGTATTGAGGTAGGAGGTTCAACTTGAGATCTTCAAGTGTGAGCCCACCTCTTATGATGAAGCTTTTAATGAATCATTGATGAGGGGTTTGCATTAAACATCATGACAATGTGAGAGTTTAATGAGCTAGTTATTAGCCACAAGAAGCTATATGAGTCTCACCAAAATTGTGTTAGTTTCAATAATTACATGGTTATGTCAGTGGGTAATGTGAAGCTTTAGGTCAAGATATGACCCAAGATTGTCAGGATCGAGTTTTATGTGTTAGAATTATATCTCTCATACAACATGATAATTGGCCATCCCTAGACTTTTTCCATGTATGACATTATATTAACAACATTTTTTTGGTTCAATTTGAGCATGAATATGAGGTTCACACCTTGAAGTCTAACCTAAAAACTTAGGCATGGATATAAGATAAGACAAAGCCATATGTCAAGGATTTGTATGTCTCCTCATGGGTCCCTACTGGTTTGCCTAAAGTTCCCATATATTAATCTTATTTTCTTAAGGATGAATATTTTAACCCTACTAACTACTAATCAATGTCACTCCCACTATGGTTTTTATGCACTCTTCATCACCCACTCCTTAGTTTAGGATACATGGTGGCTCTTTGATCTTAAGAAATCTATTTCAAGATATTTCTTTGATAGATGATCCCCTTTTATCATCATAACTTCAAAAATCATGGCATCGACACTCTTAATGCCTCTCACATATAGGCCTCTAGATTTACCACTTCAAATTTTGAGTGTCATTTCATCCATGTCATAACACATAACTCATTCAATGAGATATCTTACAAGAATATCATTTTGTGCATCCCACACACTGCTACCCTCTTAATCATCTAGTTTTAGTGATCTCATTTACTGATAATGACTCCACCTCCCAAATTCTCATATTTTGGGTCATGACTCATGATACTAAGGAATTAGATACTCTATCTCCTTCTTTCCCCATTTCCCCTTCCATTTGGCCTATTTTTAGGATTACCCTAGGATTTTATGGTTCCTAAAATGGTAGGTATTAGTTTTGAAGGCTAAGTTTTGACTTTCATTTGTGTTAAGCTATTGGTTAGGAAAACTCCATGGCCTTCCCTTGAGGAAGGCCATGGCCTAGGCTTGTAGCATGTTGGTAAACCTTAGAGATTTCCAAAACACCCTCTCTAGGCACTCGTTAAGTGGAATGTCTCTATGTAGACATCCATTCTCAAACCTTATCTATCTCCTTATCTATTTGGCTTGTGCACTCCTCTTAAAATGCACCTTGGGATAGAAACATCTTTTAATCCTTTTAGTCAGTAGTGCTACTTATTAGTTGCAGATGATCCTCTACTAACTCCCTCTCTCATTTATCATGGTACCTATAGGTTTGCAAGTTAGTTGTTTCATTTGATTAATATTTGATATAGTCTTGTCTGACTAGTCATCATCATGAATTAGCCTCCTACAATCACTCTTCACCTATTTTTTGGGCACTATTGGTCTCTTTCCTATAATTATAGCTTTATCACATTATTTATCTCCCTTGTATAACTTTCTCGGTTTAATTTGTGTTGAGATTTTCCATTTATGGATGTGTATTGTGTCCTTAACCTCCATCATGGTCCACCAATTTTTGGTGAATCACATCAATGGTGATAGTTAAGAAAACCTAGGACCTATGGTTGTGGCTTGGAATATTCATGACACATGAGGCCATGATATTTATGCAACTAATTATTTCTAATGGTGAGATGAATAAAACTATTGATTATCATGTAATCTTTATAGCTTTGACATATGCACTATGCTAGGCATGTGTTATGTGTAGTTGTCCTCTAACTCACTCTTAGCCATGTCTCACATCACTTAGGATTAGAATGTCTTTAGCATTGAGATTTTCCCCCTCTCATTGAGGTGACACATGCTTTGTTCTCCCCTTTTGATGAATCTCATACCTCCCTCATCCCTCATTTCATATTGTTTTTTATAGGTTTGATGTCATGTTTTGTACCTTCTATGTAGGAACTAGATTTGGATTATATATAGACCACATTGTTACCCACTGGATCACACCATCTACTATTATTTTATCACTATTCTAATTAGGTAAGTTTAGGTAATGTTATTTTTTTCCTTTTCCTTATCTCTTTCTTTATTTTATGTGGCTTCTAGGTACCACACAACACTCCTTGTTCTATTGAACACCAACTACTTATATCTTAGGGGCATATGTAATTATGATTCCTCTAACCTTTCTCCTCTTAATGATTACATATCTACTTTTTCATGCATACTACCAGCCACTATGAGTCCTATTTTATCCTAATCAATCATTTTGTATATTTCCCCAATCTTTAAACACCCTTATAGGCCTTCTCACAGCTGATCAAACTTTATAACACTTCTCAGGTCTTAATTAGGACTTCTTAGGCCCTTTAGGGCCCATTCTAGCACCTTTTTGGTCCTTTTTGATAGAGTTTTATCCTAGTCCATGGATTATGTCATAACCTACTTATAAACTTGTGTCAAGTTGTACATTGTGGCCTAAACCCATGGCCTTGGTTATAACTTCTCTATAACTTCCCATTTCACTCCTAATCATTACCAAATGGCTAAAAATAACCATTTTGGGGGGAATTTGAATTTAGGAAACCCTATATCATGTCCAAAATTACTTCCCTTTCCTATAAATTCTCATTATTTATCTTTTGATTGCCTTTATATCTTTTGGACTCATCTTGGATCTCCTCTTAACATCTTGATAATGTTTCACCTCTTTTTGAGTTGTCCTTGATTCCTAAGTAGTTATTCCTCTCTTAAGATCATACACTACATGCTACATGGCTCCTCAGCCATCTTGAACTCTCACCATTAGAGATTCAGAGACTCATAGCTGATTGTAACCTAAATGGGCTCACTTACTACTCAGTTTTTCCTACCTTCATTATTTCTTTCTCTTAACTCCAATTGGAATTGTAACTAATTTGTGAACTTGGATTAGCCTCTACATCCATTTCTTACAAATACTTCACCTCTATTGGATTTTTGATAGTGGATTGGATAGATCTCTACACTACAACTTAGTTCTTCTTCCACACTAGATCAAACTTAAACTCATACTTGGTATATTTATTGTATTGTGTTTAAGTATGATCTGAGGGCACCTTATTCTACAAGGTGAAACTAGTTTGTTAGCTTAGTACATTTTATTTTATAGGTTTATATATTATATGTTAGGGTTAGTTTTATTTATAATCAATAATTAACATAGGATTTTGAAATGTTATGTATTATATTTACCTCTTAAAAACATGTTTCTTACTAAAATCATCTTTCATTTCCTAGAGCGTCATGTTTCTAAATCATTTTCCGTATCTAGTAGTGATTAATTTTTTAGATATATTACTTTCCTATTCTTTATTCACTAGTTTCTTTCCTTTAGCCATTTTCTTTAATGTGGTTAGTTTAGTTATAGATACTTACATCCTTTGTGTTCTTAATCATGCTAATTGTAACTTGGTTTATAAGTCAATCTTTAGCCTAATTCAAGTAAAAAAATTAGATAGATACCTTAGATGTCTTATGGCCCATTATGTATTTGAGCATATTATCCTTAGAGCTATAGGGACCTCACAAAGGCTTTTCTTCTTCTTATAAAAAAAATAATAATACACAATGGTCAATGGAAAGGTGACACTTGTCCTTTCCCATTCCTTTTCCCTTCTTTAAAAAGTCTTCCTAAGTAATAACTTCTTTTATAAACCCCTGTAAGCAAGAAAATATCACCCATTCTCATTAATATATATTTTTTCCATTTCATAAATGGTCACATGGGATATCATAATAACTTATTAAATAATCAAAAAAATTTAGAGTCCCTCCCTTTGGTTAAATGGTCTTAAATACACCTTAAAATATTTCATTTCCACTATTTTCTAACTTAAACACTTGGGTATATTTCCCATCCTAGTTTTTGGGAAAGTGGAAACTTAATTGGTTTCTTTTTCACCTATATGACTCATTGGAAGGTAAAAATAACTTCTTAGGTATGGAAAATGGGTGTGAATATTGCCAAGTAGGTCCAAAATTCCAAATACTAAAAATAGTTTACAAAACAAAACTAGGAATATATTTTAATTAAGGGTGTCATGAGGGAAATTAATCATCTAATACCATTGATAATACCATTATTTTCATAGTGCCATTGATAATACCATTCTTTTTAAATACCATTGATAATACCATTCTTCTAATACCTCATATAACTTCACATCATTTCACCTATAAAATTTATCTATTCAAGATAGCCAAAATAACTAAATATAACAACATCAAGTAACATATATCCACACACAATTCATATATAAAAACCATCACAATACATAAAATTAAAATAATATTCATGAGGTAATATAAACATTCCAAAATCCAAAAATCCATATACTCAAATCACATAATAAATAAGTATTAGTTTTACTATCAAGATAGCACAATATGAATCTCAATGACAAAATGAAATCATCTACAACCTAAAAATGAATAATAATCATGTAAACAAACTAATAATATTATGTAAATAAAAAATCATTATCTCAGTCATAATATGAAAATAAGAATCTCATGCATTTAATATTATATAGGAATATCATATTATGATAATTGAAAATTAGTGAAAAGTCCAAAAATGATCACTATGAAAATTGGGCCTCACATCCACCTCTCCTTATGCAGACTTCCTATTGGAAGTCTCTTAAGGAGTTGAAGATATTAGACCCTAAAATGTTCTGCATCCGCCCAAGTGGAAATTATATCATTAAATAAATCCCATTAGAACCTGACTTAGTCCAATTTATTAATGTCAAAGGCCCAATGTATTATGAGTTAGAATCTACAAGGGCTCTAAAGCTAAATTCTCATTTGTCTTTACCTATAATGTCATCCAATATATAACATAAGTAGTTTTATATGTATTATGATGTAAAAAAAACTGTAGCATGTCATGAACACATGATAGGATAGGTGGTAGGTCTAGATGATAAACTATGAGGTCAGGGGTCTTTAAGATCTTAAATGGCCTGACAAAATGAGGTGAAAACTTAGAAAATTTTCCATAAAAGATAGGGTTATGTTTGGGTCTAATTCCCAAGAAAAACTTATTTCCCACTTTAAAGTGTTTATCAGTCCTCTTCGCATATGCATACTTATTCTTCCATTATTATGCCTCATAAATATGTTTCCAAATCTATACAACCTATCATTCTATGTACTACAACATGGAAAGACCAATTAAAACTATATTATTAACACAATACCAAACCAAGTGGGTCCTCCAATATCAACCACATATCACTTTATAAGATGTAAATTTGATTGAACTATGGTATCCATTATTATATATATTCAATTTGGTACAAGTAATCCACCCAATGAGACTACTAATCCTTGATGTACATGTGAAGCATGTCCTATAAAACCTAGTTGACTCATTCTACCTATTTATTAGTCTTATAATGGTAAGAACTACTGAAATTGAGTTGAGTGCCTAATTCCTCCTATAGAGTGGTCCAAATTTTTTATGTGTAAATATGAGCTCAATCAAATATAATCTTATGAGGAATATAATGTAATCAAAATATGTTGTCCAAGAAATCCCTTTCCATAAATGTGGCATTGTAAGTAATATTCATTGGAAAAAAGTGAGATACCTTTGTTAACTTATCCACATTCACCATGATCATGTCATGATTGTAGGATGAGGTATGTAGTCCAATAATGAAGTCCATAGAGATGGTGTTCTATTTATATTTTTGAATCTCATAGGGGTATAACAAACCATGTTGGTGCTTAGCCTTGACCATTTATCAATAAAGATATCAAGCTAATTTTTTTGAAATGTCATGTTGCAAACTGACTTGGTGATATAACTATCTCAATTATGCATGCATGTTATTCACTTTGGGGTGTGCTTGGTAAGAGGAGTTATGAGACTCTAAAAATTTAAAAAAAAAATAAAAGTCACCTAATGTAGGCACATAAATACACCCTATGTGATGTAAAAAATCATCTACCTCAAGTGTAAACCCATCATAGTTTCCTTTCATAGCCCTTTCTGAATTCATCATCTATCACACTTCTTGGTAGAAACTATCCTCATGAAGCTGATCAAGTATTTGGTTTTGAAAATATGTCTATAGCCTCATCATTTATAACTCATGTCATATCCTAATCAAAACATATTAACCACGTTTTACTTTCCCTTAATGTAAAGGATGCCATAGTCATATTAACACTAAATTTCTATTTAATACCATTGATGAGCATTAATATTAGGCTAACTAAAAAATATTATACAAAATCAAGTGATTTATCCTGAACATTAAATAATGATCAAGAAGAAAGGGTCACCATCTTAAAAAATCATAGAATATAGCTACAAACTAAAGGTCATGTGTTGGATGTATTAGATTGTAGTTCTTGAGTTTCCTAGACTCATAGGTAATCACCTTACCTCCTTGTATGTTGATGGCTCCTAACCATGCAAAGGAGTCATTAATTAAAATGAAGAATTCCTCAAGTGGATCAAGTACCAATAATATGGGTGCATTAGTAAGATAATACCTAAAAATTTGGAAGGTCTACTAACATTCCATTGTCACTAAAAACTTATGCCCTTTCCTCAAAATGGAATTGATGGACTTTTCAATATGAGAAAAGTTCTCAAAAAAGTGATAGTGGTATCTTGCCAAACTGATAAGTTACATAAATTTATGACATTTGTGGTGTCAAACACTACATAATGTCCTTGATCTTTAGTAGTATATTAATATCCCCTCCAAATAAATAATGTGCCTAAAATACTACACCTCTAATTGTGCAAAATGACATGTTACCAAGTTTCCATACAAATGGTTCTTTCACAAAACTTGTAGAACCTATCGTAGGTGATCTTCATGTTCCTCCTCATTTTGTGATCAAATCAAGATGTTTTCAGGGTAAATAAACATGAAATGGTATATAAAGATACAAAAACTTAGTTCATGAGTCTCATGAACACTATTTGGGCATTAGTCAAATCAAAAGGTACAAAGGTAAACTCATAATGCCCATATCACATTCAAAATGACATCTTTTGAATATCCAATTTTTCAATCCATAGCTAAAGATACCTAGATTTCATATATGTATTGGATAACACTTTGGCTCCACACATTTAATAAAATAAGTAATCGATCCTAGGAAATGGGTAATAGATTTTTACTGTTACTTTATTTAGACATGGTAATCAACACAAAGATAAGTGATTCATCCTTATTCTTTATGAAGATAATAGGTGTTATCCCTAGGGAAACACTTAGATGTATAAGGAATTTTTCCATCAATTCATCTAGATTCATCTTGAGTTTACAAATCTCAAGCATGGTCATTCTATATGGTGCTTTAGATATCATCTCAACCCCAAGTATGTCTATCCTAAAATCAATCTTTAATAATGGGGAATCTTAAGAAACTCACTTAGAAACACATTGGAAAACTCTAAAAGGATGGGAAGGTTATTTAATGAAGTATTATCTATCTCTTCATATGACCTATCACTATGATATCAAACATCCAACATCCCTTCTATATGATCCACTTGATTTGCATCACAAAAACCATGTAAATAGAAATTGGTCACTTGACCCCTGTGATAATCATACTGGTCCCATGTTCATCGACTACTTGATGATCTTGTTATGAGAATACAAAGTAGATATATGAGAACTAATAAAATCCATAGTGAAAATAAACTTGTAACTTCCCAAGAGTATAATGCATAATTAAACAATGGTGGGAAAGCCACTCAAATCAATAACACAACCAGTGAGCTAACTACATCTTAACCCTAATGGCCAACTCAATATTATAATGTTATCATTGTTTATTGGAACAATAATATTTGTGGGGTTACATTATGGCCCATATTGTTCATGAAACAAATAAATAATATGTTTATTATTTACACATAACCAAATATTTAAAAATTGGTTGTAAGAGTAATAAATTATTATGGTTAATTTAAAGGGGATGATTGGTTGTTTACAATTGTACACAACCTTTATAAAGGTGTTTTAACCTTTGGTGAAAACATAAATTTGATTATTACAACATTATGACTTATGGGAGTGGTGGTCTTTGAATTTTATGCGAATAATTTTCAAGAATTTAGGTGAAGAAGGAGTTTATTGAGTTTGTAAATGTTTCTCAAATAATGGAATAAACTTTATGGGTTTTTTCACCTCGTTGAGGTTTTCTCACGTAAAAACTATGTAATGTGCCATCTCTTTGTTTCTTAAATTATTTAAATGTTATTACAAGTTATATATTTAATTAATTAATTAATTAACCTATCATTCATATTGAACAAATGTTAGATTCTTTCATTGGTTATTCTGACATAGTACCAAATCCACAATTTGTTTAATCAATTTTTATAGGTTGTTTGATCATATTTTTTAGATTGGATAACTTGTGATAGAATTTATAATTGTGAACTATGAACATAATTTAAAAAATAGCTATTCTAAAAATATAATAATAAAAATAAATAAATTTATATATTATGTATTATATATTATATATATAATAAAAATATGTATTATTGTATATATATTAAAATTATATTATATATATATATATATAGAGAGAGAGAGAGAGAAAACAAAAATTATTATTATTGTTTGTTTATATAAACATTAAAAAATAATTTTATTTATTTATTTCAACATATAAAAAAATAGAGGGTTTGTGTTTATATTAAAAAAATGAAAAACAAAACAAAAAATGAATAAATAATACCCTTGTAATTTTTTTAGGCTGCCTCTGTGCTTGTTTAGCCCTATCTGTTTCTCTTTCAGGTTGTTCCACCTAAAAAAAGTGTGTTATTAAAATATTAATCCTTCATTTGATTTTATCTATACTATTCCTATAACCCTAAATATTTATTTAGTAATTTTATTTTAATATGTTAACATAAGTTAAAGTTAAATAGCAAGTAATAGTTTTAGTAATTTTGTTTTACTATGTTATGTTAAAGGCTTGTACGAGAATTTTTGTTTACCCTTAAAAAAATAGAATTCTTTATAGTAAATTTTCTGACTATGTTTTGAAGTATTTGAATTCTAGGGAGGGTTTCTAATTTCTTGAGGAATAAGGTCCTATTAATGGTTCTACTTTTTAGAAAACTTTGAGAAAAGGGAAGGATATCCTTATGAGGGGGTTAAAATGAAAAATTGGTAGAGGAAATAGAGTCAACTTTTGGGGTAATCTATGGCTCAATCAAACCCTGATAGGAACCTTGCCAACTGTAGAGGGGCTAAGCAAGTATTTTAAAGAGGTTATAGGTCATAAAATGTGTGGTTATTGGCAGCATATTGAAGGCAACAAAAGATGAAAGTTACTTCACAAATAAGATTTGAATAATCAACAAAACCTTTTTTTACAAGAGCTAAATACTACAGTTCAAAACACTCATATCAACAAATTTCCAAAAGATGATAATCTATATGGATGACTAATATTATTGGTTTATTTTTTGTTAGATTTGATTATCTTTCTTTATGGGACCAAGAAGATTTAGAGGAAAACTAGAATTGTTTATGGATTAAAAATCTTATCCCCAAGATTAATGTTTTCTTCTGGTTGATAGCCCAAAAAAAATCTTAACAGTGGACAATTTAATGAAAATGGTTATTCCAATTCCAAATAGGTGTGCTATATGCAAAAAGGAGGTTGAATATACCAATCATATCTTTCTCTCTTGTCCTTTTGCTACTTCCATTTTTCATTCTTTCTTTAAATTATCCAATTTTTCTTGGGTTTTCTCCAAGGTCCATAAGGGAATTGATATACCAATGGGAGGCACATTAGGATTATCATCCCCTAAAATTCTAGTGGAATCTTGCCCTCCCTCATATTTTTTGGTAAATATGGATTTCTAGGAACTCAAATCATTTTTGATAACCTTAACCCTAGTCACTCCTCAATTTTCAATAAAATAATGGCTTTTATCAAATATAATTGGTTAAATTATGCCTCCTCTTTTCATAATCCTCCTTCCCCTCACTTCTCTCAGATTCTTCGTATGCTAAATATTGAAATCCCTATCTAATCTCAAAATTTTGGTGTTGATAGAACAAAGATTAAATGGACCCTCCCTCTAGCTCAATGGTATAAGATAAATTTTGATGGAGTGACTAAAGGGAATCCTAGTCTGGAGGGAGGTGGAGGAGTCATCCAAGATTCTAATGGAAATCTCATGGAAGATTATGCTAAACCCTTGAGGATCTAAACCAATCACATGGTAGAAGCAATGGTTGATTGGTGGGGCATATAATTTGATACCAAGATGGGATTAGATAACTTATAGGTGGAATGAGATTCAATGAACATTATCAACTTCTTGAAGGGTTCATCCCAATCACTTTAGAATATCACCATCATAATGGAGGATGCTAAAAATTTGCTAACTTATATTAAGGGATTACCTATATATCATGTCTATAGAGAAGGTAATAAAATCACTGACAAACTAACAAATATAAGGGTCACTCATGGATATCTCACCTACTGGTAGGGTGACAAGGAAATTCCCATCGATGTCATGCCCATCATTGAAATTGATAAAGGACATTCAAATGTGTGACTTTATAAGCATCATTATAGATAAATATAATTAGTGTAGATGTAGGAGAGCTTGCACATGTAAAGTTATCATGTTTCATCCATTCCTCAATTCTCATACAAGTGGACATATTTCATATTAATTATTAATATGTTTAAGGGAAAGAAAATCAATATTGCTTTACACTTAATAGCAAGTGGTCCCATTCATGAAAAGTGTAGTGAAAACAAATAGTCCAAAATGGTAGGTGACCAAGACAAAGTTGATCCCATGTCCTGCACCAAGGTGAAATAAGACCCTTATATTTGGAGAAAGATGGTAAATGGTGGGTTTGCAAGTTTCATGGAGAGATTAGTCAGCCATGATGTGGTAATTTTTATATATTTTGTAATAGATTGGAATGAAAGGGAGGTTTGTATGAATAGCTCGAAAATCATGGTCACTAAAGAAATCATCACTAATATTATAAGTATGGACTGCAATGGCATAAAATACTTCAAAGATAAAAATAAAAAAGATGAATTATTTAGTATTTTTGACAACACAAAGAAGAAAAAACCCAAGTCATTGAACCAAAAAGGGTTTCTTAGGGTTGATCGTCCCAAGAAGTGGCTAAATGTTTGCCTTAAAATAATGAAATATATCACTCTTGAGGGAAAGCATATGGTGATTTTTTCTCACCATTTCTTACTCCTCAATCATTTTAGAGGTCACCTAACCAGTATCCCCTTCTTTTTACTAAAATATCTGGAAGTTTCTATCACTAACTTCAAAAGCAATCCCTCAGTAGATATAACTCATCATGGGCTTATCATGCTTATGGTCAAAAGGGGGAACTCATTTGGAGGATATACACATAAAAAGTGAGTAAGAGGAATCAAACCTAGAGGATGAGTTTTTCTCAAAACTAGAAACATAACTTGTAGGGGGAAAGAATGAAGGTTTCAAAGTAAAAAATGTCTAAAAGGATTTCTAGCCTGGAGCAATCCATAAGGGAGTCTTGTTTTATGTCAAACCCATAGCCAACATGGGTTATTTTTCCTTTAACTTTAATTTAAAAGATGAAATTAATCATCCATTAGAAAAATTGTAGATGAAGGTGGCCATCTAGAGGTTATTGAGCTTGAAAATTTCAAATGAGTTTGATAAGTTAAAAGTTTTGGTCTCCCCAAGATATTTTTCTATGGGTAAAGGTGATAATCAGTAGGAGAAGGAGGAAGAAGTGAATGTCAAGCATTATCCCCATGGTGCAAAGAACAACCATAATGGATATAAAGAAGAAGATAGGAGAGATTCTAATTAGGGAGAGGAGGAAATCAAATTTGTAGGGCTGAAGAAGAAGAGGGTCATCACTAAAACTATGTAGGGAATTAACAACCACACTAGAGGTAGGGAGAAGAAAATAGAGAACATGGGGAACAAAACATTGGTTCTCTAATCAGAATTTGAAGATTCAGACTAGTAATATCCTAGTGTCTAATTTTATATGGTCTTTTTATAGGTTTTTTAGCATCCATTTATCTGAAGATAGTGGTTATAGCTAGTTTTTGAGTTCTATTTTCTCTATCTATTTTGTTACTGTTGCTTTATCTTATTTATCTTTTGAGCTTTTTTGTAACATGCATGGGACCCTAAACCCATATCTTAACCTTATTTAATAAAAATTTAAAGGTTGCACAAGATTTTTTTATTACCCTTAAAAAAATTCACTTTGATAAAAAAATAGTATGCTTTATAATAATTTTTGTAATTATGTTATGTTAAAGGCTTGCACGAGAATTTTTTTATTAACTTTTAAAAAATTAATTTTGATAAATAACGAGTATTATTTTTAGTATTTTTTTTACAATGTTTTTCTATAATTGATCAAAAGAGGGGTTAGACTAGGGCCCAACCCTTTAAAATACAAATCAAATTGGCCTAAAGTACTAAATAGAAACATTAAAGTCTGCTTAACCAAAACTAGAAAATAATGACTAAAAATTAACTAAGCAACAAATAAAGAGCAAAAAAATATGATAAAGACACATATTAATTAGACAACTCTTCCATGGAAAGTTCATAGATTTGAGACATATTATTAAAATCTTGTTCTAGATTCTCAATTCTTGATGATTCAACATCCTCATTTTTCCCTTTACCAATACCTTTGATCTTCTTCACTTGTTTGGTTGAGCTCCCATCTTCAATCCTTTTTTTCATTAGATACTTCAAGCCATTAACCATGTTGATGCAATTATTTATAACATTCTTACTGAACTAAGCCAAAATCTCAATATTTTGTTTAATGTCATGGTTTTCACTTTCCAATATCGATCACTTATCCTAAAACACTTTAATTCCATAAAATTTTCATCCAATTATTTGTTAAGATACAAATTACCAACTTGATTCTTAAATGATTTAAATCCCTCCTTCAAAGACTTTATGTCTTTCATGAACCATCTAAGCATCCCTTTTTGTAGCACCAAATCATTGAGGATTGAATTTAATTTAGCATGGGTTAACATATCCTCTATATAAAAATCCATATCTTCTTCTAATTTCTTCTTCCCTTTACCAACCCTATCTAACTTATTTCTCTCTTTTAGCATTGAGGCTTCCTATTTCAATAGATACACTCCTCATATAACCTCAACCATTCTAGAGTTATGTTTTCTTTTTCCCTTAATTTTTTCACATACATTCTTATCCTTTAAACCTAGATTTTGGAAACCAAACTTTTAGCAGTCTTCCCTTTGTTTTCACCCTTAACAACACATTTTTATTTAAAACAACCTTATTTGTCATATTAATTAGATGGTTTCCATAATTAGGCCCTGTATTAAGCAACTTGACATACTTATATAATAAATAAATTATGGTTTGATGCAGGGGAAATGCTCTTTTCCCCATGTGTACATTCATAATGGTATTTTCCATAAAAAGTAATATATAAAAAGGAAAGTTTATTGGAATATGGTTCCTAAAGTAATTTAGAAAGACCAAATGGTACATGTGAATTACCTTATACCTTATTTTGAGTGTGATGAACTTCATCATATATTTTTACACCTCATAATACGGGTGTGGAAGTGCCTCTCTCATTATTATTTTTTAATATGTTATGTTAAATAATTTCATGGTTTTTTTATTAACCTTAAAATAATTCATTTTGATTTAAAAAATAATATTATTTATAGTAAATTTTTTACTAT
Source organism: Torreya grandis (assembly GCA_037957365.1). Lineage (NCBI taxonomy): Eukaryota > Viridiplantae > Streptophyta > Pinopsida > Cupressales > Taxaceae > Torreya > Torreya grandis. Next base: position 2,640,354 of record JARHVA010001721.1, on the reverse strand, counting down.
GTTATATTAATGGATTTTATAAACAATTTTATTTAAAAATAACTAAGAATATCAAAAGACTTATTTATTTTTAATATAGATTCCTTTAGTTTTTTTATATAAAAAAATATTATAGTTATACCATACTTTTAAAATAGTGGTATAACCAAGAAAGAAATTTATTTTTCTATTGTCAATCCTCAAATAATGAAAATGGGATAATATCTTTTGCTAGTGATCCCCCCTCCTAAAGCTCACAAAATGCGAATTTAAATTAGATTTTTCATTTACAAGTGATATCATATGTTTTGGAGTATTGATACTAGCATGCTTAATCAAGAAGTCTAAACATTTTTTTTCTTGTCAATCTTTATTTATCATCCTCTAATATATGGAATCCTTTACTAGACATAATCCAAAAGAAGTTGATGGGATTGAAACGGTATTTTTTATCCAAATTATGGAAATTATAACTCCTAAAAATCTCTATTCAAAGCATTCTTGTGTATTTTATGTCACTTTTCAACAACTTTAGTAAATTTACCAAAAAAGTGGAGCAAATTCATAAAAGCTTTCTTTGGTGAGGCTTAGAAGATAGATTCAGATTCCTCTTAGTGTCTTGGAAAAAAATCTATTTTTCAAAGGTGAGTGGAGGTCTTGAGATGAGAAATTTTAAGAGGATGAACCATGATTTAATAGCTAAACTAGGCTAGAAAGTCATCAAAGAAGATAGATTATGGAAAACTATCATTAAGTCTAAATATATAGAAGGAAATGAAGAGGATAAATTATGATTGAAGAGGGACATAGAAACTATTCAACATTTTAGAAAGCTCTACTAGATGTAAATATCTATAGAGTAAAGGAGTTAAATTGAGTTTTAGATTTGGGAGGAAGGGAGAATTTTGGAATGACCATTGGATTTTGCATCATTCTCTCACCTCCAAATCCCATTAGGCTAAAGCAAGCATCCTTTTCAAAGAATCAATAGGAAAAAAAATTAAAGACTAATAATGTTGGGAAAAAAATGGAAAATAATTTAGATAAAATTGGTCAGTGAAGCCATTTAACTAAGTTTATGAGACTTGACCTAGAAATTAAAGAAAACCCACATTATTATTTTCTTAAAAAAATATGTCCTAGTTTAGAAAACTAATGTCAGTGAAGAATTATCTATTAAATATAGGTATTTGATGGAGCTAGGCCTAGAAGAAGATGATATTTATTATAAATATTTATGGATTAAGAACCTCACCTAAAAAGTTGACATTTAATTTGGGTTAGTTGCTCAAAATAAAATCATTTCCATTGCTAAATGTTTTTAAGAGAGGGTTGTACATCCCTAATAGATGTATTTTATTCAAACTTAATGAGGAAACTATTATTCATATTTTCATGGATTATAATTTTACATCCAAAACATTGAATTTCCTCCTTCATATATTTAGCATTTCTTAGGTTAAGCCAAATTCAATCTTGGACCTCATTGATAAATGTAAGCCATCCTATAAATTTTTAGCCTTGGTATTATTATGTAACTTAACCTTACCTCATTTTTTGGGGGGAATCTAAAAGGAAAGGAATGAAGAAATTTTCAAAGATAAGAGTATCTGTTAGAGCTCCAAAACTCAGAGGATGCGAGTTGCTATTAAGGATAATTTGAAGACTTTTACCTCAATAGGTAATAATCCTATCTCCATAGTAGATTCCACCATTTTCAGTAATGGAAGATCACTTTCAAAGTGAAATATCAGCCTTTGAAACATGATATAAAATATGTCAAGTGGATAAAATTGATTAGGTCTTATCTCAAGATGAACTTCAATGGTGCTACCATAATCAACCCCAACATTGTAGGAAGTGGATGAGTAATTAGAGATTATGAGGGAACTATAGTGGATTACTATGTAAGACCTATGGGGTTTCAAACTAATCATATCATGGATGCCAAATCTTCCCTCTGAGGTATTTAATTGGAAACATAATTGAAAATTGATAAACTAATATTAGAAGGGGTTTCATCGAATATTAAAGATTGCATGTATGGAAAATATAAACCTCATGGTACATCAAAAGGGATATTGATGACATAAAAACCCTTTTACAATAGTTCAATTAGTCTAATATTCTCATGTTTATAGAGAATTAAGTAAGGGGACATATGGTATGGCTAACTTAGGAGTTGTAATCCCTAGTTATAACCATTATCACAAGGTGGGGAACTACTTAAACATATTAATCAAATTTATATGTTTTATGTATTGAAAGGACAAAATACCCAAGTGGGATCTCTCACTAATGATTATACATAATTAATGGTTATATATTCCTATTTTGAAATGGTCAATAGTGATTTTATCATTCATTTTGAGGATTGGTTTGCAAGCTTGAAGCATGTGAAATAATGATTATGAAAAATAACAATTAATTCCCAAGTCAATTTGATTACTATAATCATAGGGGATAAGTTTCATATGGGTTTCAAATAGAATTATAAATATAATAAATTCATAGCCATGGTAGGTAATCATAATAGAGTTGAAGCAATATCTTTCAAAAAATTAAAATACAATCCATATATTTGGTTCTTATAATGCAATAAGTTTTGATTCATTCCTATAATTTTTTAAAGACTTCACTATGGCTTGGGATGAAAGGGTGGTTATAATTAAGGGCCTAAGCATAAAAATCATAGATGAAGCTATATGTAAATTAATTGATATGGATTATGATGAAATTAAGACATTCAAATATAATATGTGAAAGAAAGAGCTTATGAAAAGTTTCTTCAAGTCTGATGAGGATATACAAATGAGAAAGAAAGGTTATCTTAGAATGAATCTACCTATGCTCTAGCAAGTTATTTGCTTACAAATTATGAAGTATCTAACCCTTGAGGGTAAGTATAGTATTATTTATTCACACCATTTATTATTGATGAATCACTTGAAATGAGGTAATATGAAATTTAGTCTACCCTATTTCCTCCTAAGGTCTCTAGAAAGTTCTATCATTACATTTTAGTCTAACATGACTAATGAATTCATCTATCTAGATCTTATTTTCCTTATTGTCAAGAAGGGAGAATCCATATGGGGTAAAATATTGATCATCCCAATGAGGTGGAAAGTAGGGATAAGTTATAGGGGATATTAGAGGAATCCATAGAGACCTAGCAAGAGGATCCCACTAATAAGACTATCTCCATTCAATACTCTATCGATAAAAAGAATGGTAAGGAGTTACTACTAAAATATCCTATGAAGAATTATGAGTATGATATGATAGAATTGAATAAATCCCCAAGGAATTCTTATTCAATAGAAAAAATGAAAGGGAGAGATAGAAGGAAAAAGAGGATGATATTACTGAGGAAAAAAAGTATTTTCTTATGGTAAACAACATTAAATTCCTGGAGATGGAGATAAAGATTGATAAATCAAAAATAAAAATCTTAAATCAATTGACAATTTGGGGTGAATAAAAGGATAAAATGAAATAATTGAAGAAAGATCTAGATATCACTCAGTCATAGAGTGATGGAAAACAAGGTGGCAAGGTTTGGATAAACCCCAAAAGACTCCTCAACTTGAATATAGAGAAAGCTATGGAATTGGAAAGAGTTATGATCATTGAGAAAAATGAGGGAAATAAAGCCAAAGATGACCTCAAGGCCACATATAAGGCCAAGAAAGGTAAATAAACCTCAGTTAAGAGGGAAAATATGAAATATAACACTACAAGACCTAATAAAGGCACCATTAAAAATAAAAGAGATGGAAGATAGTACCAAAGGACCAAGCAAATGCACAAGGGGTTGCTTGAACAAAGTGAAAATCAAGGAGACTAAGGAGAATAACAAGATAAATATACTATTAGACTACTCAGATTCTAAGGAATTTTCCCTCTATTTCTTTATTAGTTTTTGGTTTATTCTTTCTTTTCTTTAGGTTGGGGTTTCTCACTGAAGTATAGTGGAATTTTATCATAGATTTTGGGTTTTATTGGAATTCTAGTGGATTTTTTCCATATACGATGGGGATTTTGTTTCTTGCTTGTCTTATGACTAGTCTCTATTATATATCTTTTTCTTTCTATTTTGGTTACAATATCCATAGAAACCCATTTATTTACCATATCAAATAAAAAAATATTTATTTTTCATGGAATTAAACCTAAATTTATTTTATTATGCAAGCATAAACATATACATTATCCATCTTATCACTATCAATTGGACATAAAAGTTATGTAAAATTTTATGTACATATTTTATTTTGAATTTTTTTTATGGATTATTGTAGTCATAACAAATTGGCCTCACAAAGAATAAATATGGATAAGTCAAAAATTTTAAATGGAACTAACTATAAAATTTGGAAGATCCATATCAAAGAAAATTTTATAGCTATAAAATTATGGATTACTATTAATATATTGAGAAACCTCCATTTAGGAAAATGCAACAATAGAAAATATAAATGCTTATCAATTAAATATATATATATATATATATATATATATATATATATATATATATATATATATATATATATATATATATATATATCATCCAAAGGAGTGTTGAGGATAAATTTCTACTCCATGTCATCAATAAATAATCTCATAGCGAAGATTGGAAATTTATTAAATCAATGCATGAAAGTTCTTAATTTTATAAAATTACTATACATTATACTTAAACTCATGAAACTTGTATACACACAAAAATTTTAATATTTATCACTTAATAAAACTTTATCTCTTGAAATAATATGCCGAGTTTCAATCTCTTTGAGTACACACTTTAAAGGGTGCATTAGGAAAGGGGTGGGTAGACCATTAGTGATTCATAAGATTATTATGGATTTGCATCATCCCTTCTATTAGTCCAACCTCCTTATTTAGAGTGTCTATCTATTTAAATCCTATGATGCCTTCCCAAAATCCTAAAATACTAAAATATGGGTAAATTTGAAATCTTGAAACCCTGAAATATGGATAAGTCTAAATTTTAGTAAGACCCTCCAAAATCTAGAATTTGCATTATAGCTCGTAAAGGTTCAAAACCACTCTCAAAAATCATAAAAGTATAAATGTAAAATATAACTTAAATTATAATAAACTATATGTCCATGTATAAATTTATACTTATACTTAAATGTTTATTTTATATTTATACTACCTATTTTAGCATGTTTTCCTACTATGTTGACCATGCAAACTCTATCATTCATACTATGTCATCTAGATAAACAAAATATGATGGATTCAAATAGGTTGACCTTGTTATAAAATATATTAATATACATTTTATAGAACTAGGTTGGCCCAACTGACATAGTTTGAGACCTAATGATTCTTTTTATCACCAAACAAGGTTGAGTCAATTGACCTTATCAGCTAAATTACCACGAGGGTTTATGGTCAATTATTGGTTATAAATACCCATTAAATTCATTTATAAATATATTATCATTAAATTTCACATCATTACAACTCAAAAATCTATTTATACTATCATTTAGAGGTTTTTATATTTAAGGTTTTACCTTAGAGTAGTAGCATTCATCTTGTGTAGGTCTTAGATGCATAGGATAAATATTTTAGCCTAGATTTGATATATCCTTTTGATATTTAAAATACACAACAAAATTTTCAAATAAATAGTATCTAATGGAGAGATTAAGGCACAATAGGTTCACATCAACAAAGTAAGTATACTCCTAGCCCTTCAATTTGATAAGTAGATGTTGCATAGCTAATGGATTGAATTGTATCTCTCCTTGATTAGATTAGTTCTATATTTTTTTTAATATAATTATATTTGATTGTTTCTTATCTTTCACATTTTTTCCACAAGCTTTAATGAGCACTAGATTATCTTGTATGTTTATTTACTAGATTAGTTTATGTAGTAGATCAGCCAATTTCCATTTATCACATCATAAGACATAGAAAGGGTTATTACATGATGAAATTTGAATAGAGGCCTTAAAAACCTTTCCTTTGTTATTATTTATTAATTTATACCTTATTTAGGTTTAGAGGATCCATAACTGGTCATGACCCTGATATAACAAAGTATTTCTAGGTAAATTGTTAGTTGATTAGCTTTTTTGAGCTTGGATATTACCAAGTAGGATAAGTTGTAGATCTATATTATTTAAATTGAATACATTATAATTAACCTTATGTGAATCTAACCCTTAAAATTTTTATTTTTAATTTATAGTAAACTACATCAATTCTATCGACCTAATTTTATATTCTGTGTGTATGTTTTCAACTAGGTCAAGCTTGTTGACCTAGTTCTATTTTTTTGGCACAATATCTCAACCAAATCGAACCTATTAACCTAGTTATGTGTTTTGTGTGTAAGATTAAAAATTCACCTAGATTACCTAATCAAGTAATAATTAAACATTATCAAGGAAAACTACTAAATCAACTCGATTGATCTTGTTCTTTAACTCTTACGAACATAGTCATTCAATTTTGTCAAATTTTTGAGTTTTACATATCTATTTCTTAGTCAAATAAATCAATACATAATATTTATATCTTATTTTTTCTATTTTTTTGGTTTTGTTAAAATTATATACACAATCAACTAGATCATATTGGTCAACCTAGTTTATTTTGTATTTTTCTAAAATTCAACTAAATAAAACTAGTTGACCTAGTTTATTCTTGAACTTTTTTAGAATATTAATTTTCTTCCCAAAAATTAACAAAATTGACTTGGTCAACTCTATAGGTCTTGGATGACATAGTTTAGTAGGTGTCCAACCTAGTTTGTTTTGCCTCTATTTTTAGACACAATTTAGTAGGTGGTTAACTAAGTTTAGTATGTGGCTGACCTAGTTTATTTTGCCTTTATTTTAAAACATAATGTAGTAGGTGGCTAATATAGTTCAATAAGTGACTGGCCTATTTCATTAACCTAATAAATTCATTATTATTTCTTATTTTTAACTTTAAATTAATTAAGAACACTACATAATCAAGTATTTAGATCAAAACCTCACTTATATTATCACTTTAGATGAAACTATCAAATTCCTTCCTTCATGTCTTCCTAATCCCAAATCAATTACTACATCATGTAATATAGTTGAGGTTACACACTTTAGTCCTAATCTTCTTACCAATGTTTGGAATCCTTCACCCAATAATCCCTCCCCTACTACTAATATAGGGAATGCTCCTTTTACTAATACTAACATTCCTACCATTAGAAATATTACTCCTCTCATTGATAAATCTTAAATTATTGCTAAAACATTTCAAAAAATGAATTTTATGCAACTAACAATTCCCAAATGGTTGAAATGCAAACTCATATCTTATGAATGACTAGTAAACCACCTTAAGTCATCATGACTCAATCAAATAAGAATTTTATCCCGCATCATCTTAGATATGCCAATGGGAATATCATCCCTTAACCCCATTTGTATAAAAAAATTATTTATCATCTTAAAAATGAAATTTTATCTCCATTCATTGTATACATAGATATTGGAAACATTTCTCCAATTATTACATATGATGGGACTAAGGACCCCTCTATCTTTCTCAAAAAATTTAGCAATATATATAAAGAATAGGTCTGAAATAAAACACTTGAAAACATCAATCTCCTATCCAAAACCTTTTTTAGTGATGTACTTAAATGGTACAATCAACTTCCTAGACATTCCATTACACAACTAGAGGATTTATTCAATGCTATAATGAAGGAATTCTAGCACAATGACCTTCCTAAAAATTAATTTAACCACTTCATCAATACAACACAAATTATGAATTAATTTGCTCAAAATTTCATCAAATGATGAAAGCATATAGCTCACAAAGTGGACCATAACATGAATGATGATATTATATTAAAACTATTTTTTATTGCTCTTAAATCTCATCTTTAATAAAATTTATGGATTTTTTCCCCTAAAAATCTAGAAGAAGCCTTAGATCAAGCAAAAAGGCAAGAATTTATTGTGACTCAATTTAAATCACATCAAGTAACTACTAAAGAACCTTTCTAATAATTTTCTCACAACATTGATTCATCTAAGCCTCCCCAATCTTAATAAGGAGCATCCCATTTAACCACTTTTAACCCAACCCACCATCCCTTGAGTCTAGAAGAATTAATCTGAAATTTACACCTTCTAAACCCATGAGCTTTGATCTTTCCAAACCATCTCCAAAATGGTACAATCCTGATAAGTTTTATTGGTGGCATGCTATGATAGGTCATTCTTATGAGACTGGTTATGATATTCACCAATTTCTTATTTTTTCCTTGCTTGGTCCACATTTTAATATTTATAATCTTACACAATAACATTTTCAAGACTATATCAAAGCCTCACAAACCCAATCCAAAGAATCACAACCATATCAACATCACCTACCTAATGAATAAAAATAATTACCCCATACCTCCACCTAATCCACTAATGTTGTTCAAACCATAGTTGATCCTTCTTCCTACACCAATAAGGAAAGGATAGATAACATGAAAAAATTCAAATGGCTAGTTTCATCCATAAAACCTCAACCTCTTAGGTTACATGAACCAAGGAGAACCTATTTCACATGACTAGTCCAAAGCACATCATACATGGTCCTACTTCACCTTATAAACCTCTTCAAAACTCTCCTACACATCCTATGTCAATTTAAACATCCTCAAAATCCAACATCTCAAAAAATTTACATATTTACAACTACATTATAAAGCTAAATATAGTTCATTATGGCTATTCAATTGCACCTCAATCGATATCATATGTTGGGGCATCTTATAATGCCCATCCACATGTCATTACATAATTTGGGGAATATTGTGATTCCCATCCCTACATAATATTACCCATTGGGGAATCTTATGGTGCCTAATACTCTTAAACATTGCATAATAAACAAATTATACTTTAAGAAACCTTTTGAGACACATAGGATGGTATTTGACATGTTTATATTTGATATAGATGCTAACATAGATCTTGCTCATTATTTATCTCATATTTCATTACTTTTGTGTGTTTTATTTCATTTAGTTTCTCTTTAATATCACCATTTTCCCTATTTTATTTGGTTTTATTTCACCTTATTTATACCATTGTTTGCTTCTTGATTCTTTCACTTTATATCACATTATATTTGGCATTTTTTTCCTTTGTGGTTCCTAGGTAACACTTTCTATGTTTTCATTGATTTTCATTTTATCAAATTTATATCATTTTTTCCTTAGTATATTTTTTATTATTTGACCCTTATTTACCTTCTCACTTTCTTGGGATGATCATTTACATTAGCCCTCTTTTTGGGATGACTACTACTTTCATTGGTGGTTGTGTTAGATCCTTTGTAGGTTAAAATGGATTCATAGTGACATGATTATCATAACATATATTCATCCCTCTCATATCATTATACCTCATTATTATTAGATACAATAGTATTCATAATTTTATCTCTTATTTCATGGATAGATCTGTCATGATCCCCATATTCCCCTTATTTTTTTCATTTGAGGCACACATAGGTCAGTTTTGATATTGCACACATTCTTGTGGGAAAGTCTAGGATTCTTTAGCCACCATGGTCTTTAGGTCATTTTATCTATTAAATAAGTGTAATCTCTCTTGTTTTCATCACATATTTCATTCATGAATGGTTATCCGAATCCATATGGAGGAGGAATAGAAAAAGCCAAAAAAATTAAAATCTAAATCATAGAAGAAACAAAAGGTGATGATCAAAAGGAAAAATAATCTTAAAATTTAATTCATAAAAAAATACATGATCTATATTTGGCACATCTCCTATCTTAGTTAAATATAAAACTCCATGGTTGGCCTTATGATAGAGATGAGGTCTAGTGGGGTGTGGTAGGCTAGTAGACTAGGGTAGGAGATTTCATTACATCATATAATTCTAGTGCCATCTACTTTCTCATATAAGCACCCAATATTTTTAGTATATTGATGGATTAGTAAGAGTTATTGAGGAATGTGGAACATGTTATGGGAAGGTATGTCCATTTTGCTTTTCATACATATAGCCTTCATGGGATGATCCATATACTTCATTTATTAGCCCAAGCTTGTGTTCACTAGTTAGAGATTATTAAATCCTTAATGTCTATAGTTAGTAGCTTTGATCAATTTTATAGTATGTCTCAATCCTAACAAGGATGTTCACATCACCCATATGGTGTCTCACATTCATTATTTACATCACATTATTCCCACTATCCCCTTGTTTGATATTGATTTTAGTTGATCACATACTTGATCACATATGCCTATCTAGGCCTCGTGGTTTATAGTTTGTGAGTTTCATTGTTATACCTTAGATAGGACCAATTTTTACTCACAAACATAACTTCACCATCTACTTTCTGTACCATCTAATTATTATTATAGTCTTGCTATTATGTAGTTATTATTTCTTAAATTGTATCTTAGAATAAACACTACATTTGAGCCATCATTCTTTAGATCTTTTGACTTTTCATTTATCCATCATGTTCTTATTTTATTTTTTTGGACTTCACTTATCTTACATAGGGCATTTTACCTTACATGTTTTTCCTTATTTATTATTTGACATGCTTATCTTACATCTTGATTTGCATTCTCATATTCAGTCATTTATGCTTTCTTCATGTTTTATTTGACATGCTTCTCTTACATCTTGACTTACATTTTATTTTTAGTCATTTATGATTTTTCATGTTTCATTTTACATGCTTCTCTTACATCTTGACTTAAATTTTATTTTGAGTCATTTATGCTCTCTTTATGTTTGATTAGACATGCTTATCTTACATGAGGTTACCTTTCACTTGCGTACATATCTTTGTTCTAGTTTTCTTACATTGATATTTCATTTACTTGAAATGATTTACATGATTCCCAACTTGATTTAGTGTGTTCTACATTCATTTTATTTTTTTCCTTAATATTTTACATGCTGCCCAATGTGATTTAGTGTGTTCCACATTCATTGTCATCATTTTTTTAATTTACATGCTTGGTATTTTGGTTCTAACCTATCCTTTAGGATCATGGCTTGCCAATTTTATAAGTAATTTAATCATTTTTTAGAGTTATTAATTTCTCCTTTGACTAACCTATGTACACATGAATTACATCTATTGTTAGTCTTGTATGCCTAGGGTTTCTCAAATGTAGGCATTACACCCTTCATGATAAATACTAGGATGTTTGCATATAATAATTTAGTAGAAAGGTAATTTAAGGTATGTATATGTTACTTTCAATTAATTTTATTTTATTTCAGCATTTATTTCATTATTTCATTTTTAGTTAGCTCAGTTAATGTGTTGTTATGTTCTTTATCGAATCACAATCCCATGTTACACTCATATGACACGTAATGAGATTTAAGTGGGGAATATGTATACACATAACATTTTAAATATTTATCACTTACTAACACTTTTTCTCTTGTAGGAAGTTTTTGAGTTTAAATCTCTCTAAGTGCATTACTTAAAGGGCTGGGTAGACCATTGGTGCTTCAAAATATTGTTATAGATTTGTATCATTCCTTATATTAGTTAAACCTCATTATTTAGAGTGTATATATATTAACCTCTTATGATGCCTCCCTAAAATCCTAAAATCATGAAATATGGTTAAGTCTGAGATCCTAAAACCCTAAAATATGGCTAATCTAAAATCTAGTATGACCCTCCAAAATATAGAATTTATATTATAGTTCCTATAGGTTTGAAACCACTCTTAAAAAAATGAAATTATAAATATAAAATATATCTTAAAGTATAATTCCTACTATGCTGATTAGGTCAATCTATCATTCATCTCATCCTATTGTAGTCCAAGACAACTTCATCATTCATACTATGTCGACTAGATAAATAAAAAATGATGGATTTGAATAGGTTAACCTTGTTATAAAATGTTTATAATATGTTAGGGTTTTTCCTTGGATTATTATAATTCATCTTGTGGAGGTATTTAATGCATAAGCTAAATATTGTATCCAAGAGCTAATTTATCCTTGTGATCCTTACAAGCCAAAAAAAACATCTTGCAAAGCACCATTGGTCAAGTAAGATATTGAGGCACAACAAGTTCACTTAAACAAGATAAGTATACTCATAACCCTTTATTTTTATATGTATATGTTGCATAACTAATGGATTGAATTTTATCTCTCATTTCTTATATTACTTCTATATTGTTTGGAATAAAAGTATCTTTGCTTGTTTTTTATCTTCCCCATTTCTTCCACAAGATTTGATGAGCACTAGATTATCTTGTATGTTTATTTAATATATTAGATTATATGTTTAATTATTAGATTAATTAATTTATATTTATCACATTATAAGACTTGGCTAGGGTTATTACGTGATGACATTTGACTATAGGCCTTGGAAATCTCTCCTTTTGTTATTGTGTAGTAAGATATCCCTTAGCTAGGTTTATCAGATACATAATTGGTCATGATATTGATATAACAAAGTATTTCAAAGCATATTATTAGTTGATTAATTTCTCTGAACTTGGATATTATTGAGAAGGATAAGTTGTAGATTTATCTTATTTCTCTTGCATACAATAATTCTTATGAAAGGTGATGAAAAAGTTATTAATTTTCTTGTTAAAATTAAAAATATTAAATCACAGTTAGATAGATGATATTGTAATTTAATTAAAGAAAAAATTATCTATTTCATTATTTATTTAAATATTCATGAGAACTTTTGAAACTTTATTTCCATTATTAAATATAAATATCAAATAGAGTAAGGCATCCCTAATCTCACTACCATTTCAGATCTTCTCATTCAAGAAGCACAAGTAATG